>JANSVK010000008.1:0-408713 GCA_030068005.1 Cladophialophora exuberans | reverse complement strand
CTGCGGAACCTCAAAATCTACAACTACTCGCTGGCCCGTTCGCACATGTGTTTCATGCACTCGCTGTTCTTCGAAGCCCTGGCCCAGAAATATCCCGGCAAATTCACCATGGTGCATATCTTCCCGAACGCAGCTGTTTCCAGAACCTCCCAGCTCTCATTTCATTCACTCATTAAACACCTCTCCTTTCTCAATAACCTCAAAAGCCCTGTTCACATGCTCCCAGACCTTCTGTCTCACCTCGTCTTTCGTAGTCCCCTCGAACGCCGCTTCATACTTCGCCGTCGGGTATTTACTCTCGCCAGACCATGTGAGGGAGTAGACGCCACTGCCTGGTATACCGTTTGTGCCTGTGACGGCGTCGCCGATCTTGAGTGCTTCTGCGTCTGCGTCTGCGTGTGTCTTTGATGACGCGGCAGGTGAGGGGTTTGAATCCCCATCGTCACCATCAGCAGCACTGCCTGACGGATAAGCCGCGAGCGATATCATGCGCTCGCCGGACTCGGACGGCTTGACTGTGATCCAGCGCCCAAAGACCGGCTTGAGGAAGCCGTGGAACAGGATGCGGAACCAGGCTGGGAGTTCCGGGCTGTAATACCCCGGCCCGACCACAATGCCGGGGAAGATATGCACCATGGTGAATTTGCCGGGATATTTCTGGGCCAGGGCTTCGAAGAACAGCGAGTGCATGAAACACATGTGCGAACGGGCCAGCGAGTAGTTGTAGATTTTGAGGTTCCGCAGCGAGAGGTCGTCGGTGTAAAGCTTGCTCTCAGACCCTGCGGCGTAGACCGAAACGATTGTTGGAGAAGTCGGGATTGTGGATTTCAGGAGTAGCGGGATGAGGTTGAGGATGATGCGCATTCGCGAGTAGTACATTAGTGACATGGTTTTGTCGATGCCTTCTTCGGTGTCTGGGGGTCTTTGTCAATGATAATTCTGAGCCAATGGCCTCATGCCAAATTTTTTTTCCTTTGCTTCGTTGTTATTTGATCTGGATGGACTTACCATTACGCGGTTGGAAAATCATGCCACCTTGTGCTATCATCAAATAATCAATCCTCGCGTCGCTCCCATGCTCCTCTTCCTCGGCTTTGGTGATCTCAGCGCATAAACGATCCACCTCCTTCATCAGTGACATATCTCCAGCTTGGATGAACTTGAAGTCCGCGCTCGGGCACGTCTTTTGGCAGTCCTTTATAGTTTCATCGGCGGACTTGACGTTCCTGCCCACGATGTACGCGCGCAGTCCTTTGCCAGCATGCTTTCCCTCAGCTTTCGCGAGCTCGCGAACTGTCTGCGATCCTATAGCGCCTGTTCCACCGAAAACGACAGCCACGAGAGGTTGACTCTGAACGAGAGAGGCATTCGCGGCGCGAATAGCATCAATCTTGACCATCGTAGCGTTCTGAGGGATTTTCTCAGGGGATTTGTCACAGAAAAGGAGAAAACAGTGTGTTGATCAAGACAACGAGGAAGGAGGGGACGTCGGACAATATACAGCACGAGTTTGGGCCTATTTTAGTAGCAGGTCAAGCAGGAACTCACCTTTCGATTTTCGCGGTGGCCTTGAACAAGCAAGGCTGTGGTTAGGTTCAAGCTTCTACTAGGTCCAATAAAAACGGCCCCAGGCACTGTTCCGCGGGGCAACGCTAACTCGATTTCGTATTGGAGCTTTAAGCAGTGGTAGGCGTGGTCACCTGGAGAACACGCTTGAATCCCCATCTTCGTATATCGTAGTACCTTTATAGGGTAGACTTGCGAGGCAGATGGAGTGTAAAGAGACGAAATTCTCTTCTCCAACGGGAGAGGCAGTTCTTTTCGGCGCCGAGGTCAAGAAGCCGCACCGGGCCAGATATTTGGGGATGAGAGATGTAGTTGAGGCTGGACTCATCCAATTGTTGCCAGATTGACAAGATAAGATCTGACACAGAGTCAAGGGCTCCTGTGGCATTGCCATGGTAGAGAGAACATGAGGGACGAACAAAGGTTGACTGAAGGCTTTGATTTCGTGCCTTCCCCCCAAGATCGAACTTTTCCCAGGCACCTACCTACCCACCAGGCGGACCTGCCCCGGCATCAACTCCGGCTCCGACGCCGCCCGGAAGGTGCTGCCCGGAACTTTCCCCGGACGACAACCGTCTGAATGTCCAAATTGTCTCCCAACAATCTTGAAAGTTCTGTCTCAGAATTCAGGATTTGAAATTCTCGTAATCACAAAAGAAATACCCCGAGAGCGATAGCTGAATCAGGATCACGAATGCAAGGGGTCAGCCGCTCGTACACTTTACCCTTGACCCTTACCACCGAATTTCGGCATCCAATCCGAGGACATGGCCAGGGATCCTCGTCTTTCAGCCCTATCAGGCCCAGACCGTCCTTGACGTTCGGCAACATGACAGGCTTTGCTTCTCAACGTGCTCAAACGTTATCAGCCTCTGAAAGCCGCATTCATGGGTATTTTTGCGGCTGGAGACGGTGCCCTCACGATTGTGCCTGCCCGGGAAGATAAAGGTGTGCGAGGACAGGGAAAGAGCGGTGAAGGCAACCCCTTGCATCCCAGCAATACCCAAGTACGTACCTTGACCGGATTGTCAAAGAAGCCGGCAATGCATGCCGCACGGGGCACGTTGACACTCTAACCAAAGACATCACAGGAGATACTCGAAGATGATGGCCTCAGTTATTCCTGTCTAGGTCTATTCCCCGAAAGCCAAATGGTGAAACTAACATATTGATAACAGTGAGAATGCTCAAGGTCGACGGCTTGCTCCAGCCATAGCTTGAGAACAGAATTTCGAACGTTCAAGAAACTGATTATTTCAACGTCAAAAATTGTCCGAGCCTGTTCAACGCCATTTCCACCTCATGGACTGAAAGTTTCACAACCCCGCGCCCCGGTACCCACACTGTCTTATGTTCGTTCATGCCAGGTGCCGGAACCGAATGGACGATGAAAAGCAAAATTTTGCGCTCAAATTCAAGCGAGAAAAAAAAAAGGCCTCACGCATCCGAAAAACTCAGACTTCGACCTTTACTAGTATGCCTTCTAAGCTTCAGCGCAAGCGCTGGGAAATAAGCTGGCATCTGGGCGTTCTCGCTAAGTAGTTTGATGCATCTCCCAGGTTTGCCCAGCTAACTAGTTACCAGCCACGCATGCCCACAGCTAGCCATTACCACAGGCGCATGTTTCTGATCGGCGGTGTGCATACCCTTTACATTAAGTCAAACACCATCTCCTGGCGCCCAAGTTACCCCCTTGTCAAGAACCTATTCTGCCATGCCAGTGGCTCACAACCTGGGCCACAGGCCCGTACACGGGCACCGCTTCGAGTGCAAGGTTCAACGCCTGTACGTGATAGTGACAACCATTGGATCTGTTGGGGAGCGAGACCCTGGCACCATTTACCTACTGGGGTATCTACCAGCGAGCAGTCTACAGCAACCTAAAATGGCACAGTTGGCCGTGCGAAATGCTGAAGATCAGTGCGCAAGCATGGCGGTGGCTCGAATCCTGGGATATTGACGTCCAAAAAATTGCTGCTAGGGTATACGACAGAGAGCTAAATCCTGAGGCCGACTCCAGAAGCACTTTCAGGCGAAATTTTACCATCCACAGGGCTCTCAAAGGCCATAAAGAACACATGGCAAATGACATTCCAGATCCACTGCTACTACTTACTTAGATACCTGATTACCGTCCTTTGTGCCAGCTAGCTACAGCCTCCACTTGACTACGAGCCACGACCTGCTGGTGAAGGACGAGTCTACGAGTACGCCTTCGCCTGATGTGGCTCTGGTCGAGAGTTTAGGGAGCACGTTGACTAAGAGTGGAGGCCGTTGTGTTTCCTTGCTTATCTCAACAGATACCCTCTGGGCTAAATTCTACCTGAAGGCCGCAGGAAAACCTCTGTAACAGCCTAAAGGTTGGTTGATTTCCAGTGGAACAGAAAAGGACCTATCTATTTCATGTCTCTATCATATGAGTTCCGAACTTGCTTACCACGAGATCAGCTGCATTTGAGGATAGAGATGACTGATACTGCGTCTAGCACTTTCAACCAGCCTGCAGAAGTGAGCGGTGAAGGAATATTGGCAGTTCGTTCAACTTCTCAACCTCCCTAGGGTGACTCTGCAGGTAAGTCAGCGCCAAACTCCACAGGCTCGCATTCTCTGTCGCTTGTTTTGAGGTGAACCCCCGATTCCCAAGGCCCATGGTTGATCAAAACGCACTACTAGCACCAGCCAATGCCCCCCTTCAGGCCTTTTCAGAATTTCCCCTTCCTCTACATCCCGCTCTCCTCATCTACATTAGCGTCAGTGCAGCCCTGCATGCCGCTCAATGACTCACAACTTGCAATGCAATCCATGGAGCTGTGAGAGAGACAGATGCATGAAAATTTTGCAAAGCCACGGCACGGACAGTGAGCACCAATCTCTTCTCACCTCCCGTACGAGTACGAACGGAATGAGCCAGCGGCAGGGGGGAACTTGGTCGTGATAGCAATAGAGATCGTAGATCGTCACACACATCGTCACACACAGGCCCCGTTCGAAATACAAACTTGAACTCCCCGACATCTGTAGATATCACGCCCGAAAGAGAAGGAGGTTGATTCGCTTGTTCTTTCCCATGTATTGAAATCTCAGTGTGACTCCGGAGGATATCAAGGATCCCGGGCTTGGTCACCATCTCGATCATCCCGCGCCTTTGACGGCACATTGTAGCATTTTCACATAGCTAAGAGCGAGCATGGCGTCTCCGTCAAGGGAAGCATCAACTTTCCCCACCACACCACACAGTCCACAGCACTACTTGTTCGTCCACAGAAAACCAAGCCCACACCTCAAAAGTTCAAGGTAAGTATAGCAGGGTATCAAGCCTTGCGTTGTGTAACCCCGGGCAGCGCCCAAGGTTGCCTAGGGTTAGATAGTGACAGAATAGGCAGGGCCGCGGTGCCCGGAATGCAAGTCCCGCTTAAACTAGCCCAGCACTACAACTCGTGCCTCACTTGCTGCGGTGCTGGGTGGCTGCCCCAGTGGGCAAAAACCCCATCTAAGCTATGTAGCTATCCAGTGGTCTATATCATACCCGTGCCTAATGTATCAAGTGTTACCCAACTATAATCGTACCTTTTCTTTCCACGACCGCCCCGGCGCCCCACACATCCACGACATGAGTGCCAATGGAGCCCCCAAATGGAGCCTTAGGCCAGAATCGGATATTCGAGGAATTCGAAATCCGGCGCTGTGCAGTAACAAGCAAGAATAAGAGACGAGCAAGGTCCCTCCGGGTCACCGCGAAAAAAAAAGCTGCAACCCACTGGCAACCCACCCACCTCCAAAAGCTGGCACATACAGTACCTAGGTAGCCAAATCCACTGGAGGCAAAAAGACAACCTCTCCCTTCTCTTCCCTCCCCCCCCCAAAAGGGGGCCCAAACTGCGGTGGGGAGACCACAACAGCAGAGAGTGATGGATCTGCCATGGTGGCACACCCCCCTTGCCCTCTCCAGCTAGCATACGCCGTGCAGTGCCGCAGCACACCCTCTTCCGCATCACTGCATTTTCCTGGGTTGTTTTTTGGCTTTCGGCTTTTGCATTTTTCTTTACATGGAGAGAGGTCCTTTTTTTTCTCGGTTTCTGGCCCCGACATGCTTATCCCCGAGTTTCGGTTCGGCGAAGAAAAGTCAAAAACTCTTTTTTCAAGTGGGATGGGTCACCCAAGTTAGGTATGCATGCATGGTTTGTATGTATGGAAGGGTTTGCCGAGTTTTTCGGGGGATGCCATGCGGTGAAGGTGTGTGCCCCTTGTACAAACCTTGGGGTGATCACGATTGGGAAAACGAGGAAAATTGACCGACTGGGCTGAGTCCCATCAGCTTTTGCTGAGCCTGGAGGGCCCCCAAGCCTAATCAGCCAGCCAGCCAGAGGCTGGAGTCTTGCATTTACGAGCCCTGGACATTGGACTGGGTTGCAGAATCAGACAAACCACCGCCAGGCGGCGTAGCGTGGCGGGAGGGGGGCCAGGGAGGGAAACCTAGCAGCTGTCAAAAACCTCGTCTTTGGGAAACTCTTACACCTCCCTTTCTGTCGCACTGCCCCTCGTGTCCGGTCGAGCTCAGATGTGATCTATCGGTTGTTTTGACACCGCTAGGGGGGTTCCATATAAAGCGGTCTGTATCTTTTGGGAGGACACGCGTCTCGCAGAGCCTCAAGCCAGAGAAGAAGCACCGTAAAGAGAGAGGTGCATGTGCCGTCCGATCCTGGTCGACAAAATACCAGTAGCTAGTAAGTGATCAAGGTGGATGGCGCGGTAGGGTCAGGTCGTTGAAAGCTGGAACATGATAATGTTCTAGAATAGGTTATAGGTCGAATGGTTGATGTCGTCGTTGACTAGACCACGACAGAATAGGTATCATGAAGCGCCGGGGATCCGAGTTTTCGGATTTTGCAAACGCGTGAAGAGAATCAAACTCGTCGACTTTTGATAGTTCAATTCCACTCACTGTCGCAGGATGGTCGTTTCTACCCATCACTCACAAACTAGGGTGTGAAACTGATGATCGTCGTCGTCGCATGTGCTCAAAGTAAGGCTTCATATGTGGGCAGGAACTTACGGGGGGCGATCATGGTGTCCTCACCCAGACCATCCAACACTTCCCACATCGCTACCTTCAAGACCGAAAGGGTGTGTAGTGGGTGTTGCTGGCCACAGGACTGTGTGGATATTCCTCTTTATGTCAAGGGACCTTACCTTACCTGCTGCCACCTGCATGCAGTAAGTAGGACCTACGCTTCACCTTCGTCGCCTTCACACCGCAAGCCGCTACTACTGCTGGCATGCGTGCAGCAGACCTTCGCCTTCACCGTCACCATCACCATCATCACCACCAAAGAATCTCTACAGCCATTAGATGTGCCTTGTGCCCAAGCTACCATATGCATTCTGTTTGGCGTGCTTCCGTGACTTGTCCGTGCCTGCCCAGGGTTCTTGTGCTTTTGCGCGCCCCCCTGTAGCACACTCATGATCAATCCACCTATCTAGGGCCATTTCTGTCGATAATGGCAACGAGAAAACTAAGGAAAATGTTGATTCCAGTCTGAAAGTTGTCGTTAGCTTGGGACAACCAAGCTTCTCCCTCCCTGCCACCCAAGAAGACCTCGAATCCTTTTCATGAAAATCACAACTTTTGTTTTTCGAAGTTGCAGACTCGACGAGAATTGATGAGCATCATAAGCTCCGAAGTGCATGTTGCTGCCGAATGTCTCTCGTGTGCTGACATGTCGAAAGAAACTCGTAAAAGTACAATTTGAAAGTGATGTTGTCGGCTACTGGACATAACGCAGCCAGTAGGTCGTAAGGGCAACGTGTCGACAGTTGTTGTTGCCTCCGATTAGATGATTTACATCATCTGGTCTTGAGTCATGCCACCTGTTGCTTCCTGTCCTTCCATGGCTTCGTTGCCGTTCGCGTTTGCGTATTTGACGTAGCTCAACCCGAGAGGACGACCGCCGTACATGTAACCGGTGAATTTCGCTGCGGGCAATTAGCATCACTGTAAGCCATATGAATACCTCGAACATACAAATAGCAGTCTCAGCATTCTCAGTGCCGTCGAACTCAACGACACCAGTACCTCGAGACCGACCGCCTGGCTCGTATTGAATCTCAGCACGCTCGACCTTACCAATGGTGGTGAATAATTCGACCAAATCTTCGTTGCTGGTCGACCAAGGGAGCTGGATACTCATCAGCACAAATTAGAAGTCGGGCATTCGATACGACTCACATTTCGGACGTAGATGGTCTGGCTCGGGTCGCCTCCAGCAGTGGCAAAGTCGGTGAAAGGGTTGGGAGCAGCTTGTTCCTGAGCAGGGACACCACCGCCTCCACCATAGCCACCACCACCTCCTCCTCCTCCATAACCACCGCCGTAACCACCCCCACGACCGCCGTATCCTCCTCCGTAACCACCACCACGGCCAAAGCCTCCTCTGCCACCTCCGAAGCTACCTCGCATGCCATATGCGCCTCCGAAGCCACCTCCTCTTCCGCCGCCGTAGCCTCCCATGGAAGAACCACTGCCTGCATAACGATCTTCGCGAACCTCGAGAGCCCGGCCATGCCAGTCGTATCCGCTGAATTGTTGAATCGCATTTCGTGCATCGTTTGCAGACTCGAAGGCGACAATGCCAGTACCCTTAGGACGGCCGGTGGGATCGACGTGGACGTCGGCTCGAATGACGGTTCCTTCTTGCGCTGTGGTGTGTGAGATTAATTAGTTCAATAACACAGGGATCAACGTACCTGCTTGACGGAAGAGATCCTTCAGATCCTGCCATCCAACGTTGAAGGGAAGCTAGAATTCCACGTCAATCACCCTTTCGACAACAACGAGGTAAAGGGACAGGAGACAGACATTGGAGATGTAGAGTTGTCGGCCACCGCCACCGCCAGCACCACCCATAGGACCATAGTGGCCACCACCACCGCCGTAAGCTGGATTATATCCACCTCGGCCTCCTCCACCGAAGTCTCCACGGTTGGATGATGGGCCAGTGAATCGAGGTTCGGTTTCGCGATCCTGGTTGAGAAATGTTGTTGTTAGTGGCTTGCGAAATTTCATTCTAGATCGAAGGGGTGCGCACCTCTCGAACGTAGACGAGACGACCCATGAGGCTCTGATTGCTGAGTGTCTGAATCGCTTGCTGGGCTTGTTCCCTAGTTGCGTATTCCACAATCCTGATAGGAAAATTGTCAGAACATAGTTTTCGTAGGCAGATCGGCAGGTCAAATCTGATGCCTCAGTGTTTCCAAGATATAACTTACCCGCATCCCTACAAAAAGCCGTGGACCATGTCCAACCCGTCAATCCAGCGTCCAACAAAAATAACCAAAAAAAAAACAAGGAAGACCAGTAGAACCAGCCGCATCACACAATGGCGCCCACCTTCGACATTCCATTCGGAAGAAGTAAGACATCAGCAAAGAGGACTTCTCCAGCTGTTTGAGAAAAATTAGCACAAGTCCGGACACATCGATCTGAAAGTGAGACTAACCTTGTCTCATGAAATCTTTGAGATGGTGCCATTTGACGTCGTAAGCCAAATTGCCAACATAGACGCGACGGTCTTGTTGAGAAGACTCGCGGACGGACTGCATCATTTGTTCTTTCGCCGCAGCTCGTTCTTCGAATGTTCTCTGTGGTGGTGGTCGACCCCCACCTGCGTAGCCTGATCCTGATCCTGACCCTCCTGAGTATCCTCCAGATGGGTTGGCTGCACCACTCATGGGACTCCGAGATCGACGGTCGCTGCGGCGGTAGTCGTCACCTCGACTACGAGAACGGCTACGTGGGGAATAAGAACGTCGGCTTCGTCGAGGACTGCGCGATCGGCGGCGGGGAGAACGAGATCGATCTGATCGGTCCCTCTGTGAAAGGAAAGGTTAGAATGGTGTTGCGCAAGAGAGAGTATCTAGGTTCAGGCTGAATATAAAAGGTTGCGCAGGTGAAATCAAGGTTGCGTGACACGTGCAAGTTCACTTGCACGCTATTGTTAGACTGGATACAATCGACAGTGAATCATCTATTTCTGATTGATTCGTGACTCTGCTGTTACGAGGGAGGTAAGGCAGAAGTGGACCCAGGCCGATTGGAGATGGGTCATGGTGAAGTCGGACATATTCACTTCCACACTGGTGACCCGTGCGCAGAACAATTGAATCGTGTCACTTACTAGAAATCGCCCAAGTTAGCCCAAAAACCGGTCTTAGCGGGAAATGTAAAGAGAAGGGAAAGAGACGGTGAGGAGATGAGGTTGGGCAGGGGGGAAGATTGATGCAATCAAGAGATGCGAGAGGGAACAGGTAGGGCAGCACAAGGTAATGATCGGGCAAAGCAATGCCGGACAGGCTAGACTAGGGCACCGAATTGAGGGAAAAGAGAGACGCACCCATGATTATCGATTGCCGAGAGGTCGTGGGCGGATTTTGCTCTGTTGACTCTACTGAGATCAGAATTGCATGCACGAAAATGCAGGAAGGGAGGGGGGAGGGAAGAGACCAGCTAACAAGGTTTCCCGAGTGGCACAAGGGCTATCTGAACTGTACGCAAGAGATGCGCGCAGCTCGTTTGGTCGCAGGTGGAGCGGATTCGCTGGGCCTCACAGCCGTTCTCCGGGGGAATCCAAAAAGATTGGGATTCCTCTGACACGCGCAACACAACGAAAGACGGAATCTGACAGAGCCTCAAAGCGGCAGGCCGTTGGACCGAGTTTCTTCTGGGTACGTGTATTGGTTTGGTGATGTCTGTCTGGCCAGGGTGGAAAATTTTTCTCGCGGCGCAAAACGAAGTTGAATCAAGACAGCGACAGCCCAGTCGGGTTTGGCGGCGCGAAAACCAGACGCCTTGGGGAGTGGAGTCGTCAGTGTGCAATTCTTTTCCGAGCTTTTGACGCTGTACGCAGGAGATAGGGTATGATTGGATGACGGGATTCTTCCAGTCTCCTCGTATGCTGAAGAGAAGGAGGTGCTGTCTATTGGACTGCCTGTTCCTCTGCGATTGCTATCTGCCATCACCGATTCAGTCAGCAGCATACTCCATCAATCTCTTTCTACTTGTCAATTGCTGGAACTGGCACCTGGTGCTCTTGAACCATTTCGCCGCCACAACATCCACCCGCGGGCAGGGGTTTCTTCGTCGCGCTCTTTCCACTCGTTCTCGTTGGAGGTATTCCCAAGACAGGGTACAGGTGAGAGACCAACCAGAACACAGACACACAAAAGGCCCAATTGGTCTGCTTGTGTCAGAGGTGTCAAGACGGGGTCCGTGGGCGGAACGATGCCCAATGGGGGGTTGCCGTCAAGAGGATAGAACCACCAGTCGATCGAGTAAGCCGGCAAAAAAGCTGTTTCTGGAGCCTAAGGCAAGGAAAGACAAGGACAGGGAAGGACAGGGCCCTGGGCAGTGCTGAGCTACGCGGCAGAATCGGGCAACGGAGGGAGGGTAAGGGAATGGATCGGTATGGGAAAGGTTGATGCAGCTATTGACGCAGGAGGAGCAAAGATGGATGCAGGTGTTGAGAGGGTGCGCAACCGTGCCAATGTGACAAACGCAGGCACGGCGTTTGAGTGGCCTGCTGGTCTTGGCGCTAACCCGAACTCCATCACCTACTATCTCCCCCGTGCCGCTCTTATCCTGCTCTCACTTTCAATTCACCTAGCTACGATTGTGTTTTTTTTTATTGGAAAAAAAAATTCGATCTTTCAGTAAAGCTTCTATCTACCCTTTGGGTGTTTGCTCGTTACGGATGGCACCGGATATACACTACCAAGGTATGCATTAGAATCAAAACAAATCTCCAACGGCTACTGTAAGTAACGGCTTAATTCCCCTCCCACGCTTCCCGTCCGTCGCTGCCGGTGCCTGCTCTGCAGATGGATCTCCTGCAAGTTATGCAAGGCTAAAATCCTGCGTCCTTTGTCCTGCCCCTGCACAAGACTTGCTCGGGTGGCGTGCTGGATGGCAAAAGCGCATGTCCAGGATTTTCCTAGACGATTGAAAGTTACAAGACTTACTATTCTCCCACCCGTTGGGAGCTACTATGAGTCTTAATAATCTGAACTTTTTGAACCACCTCGTCATCGCGCACTCGTCGTGAAATAACAAAACAAAACAGGTCTGTAAGCTGCAATTTCGCGCCAGCAATGCTGAGGCTGGCCATCGGCAAGCATTGCACTGATCCAGCACGCTGTCTGGTGTGAAAACCCGAAAGTGGATTCAAGTGAACCTTTAGACTATGACTCTCAAAAGTTCAGTGACACTGCCACACTCGAATATTTTATGCAGGGGAGCTGGCATTGTTGAACAGGCCAATTTTGTCAACGGACCAGGGTTGACTTCACGAACGACTAGATCAGCATCCGGTGGCGCCATAGCTGGGCGCTCTCGGGTTACACCATCGCCATCTCCATCGCCTGTTCGCCGATTATTCCGACCAAAGTCAGCTGTTCGCAAATGCGACGGGCGTTCTACCGCTTACGTCCAGATGACCATTCTAGCAGTATATAGTCGTTTGAGCATTTTAGAGCTCGTCACTTCGGAAGCAATGGTGCCGTCCCCTGCCTGGTGGAAGACCGGACGCTTCAGCCTATGCACCTCGCAAAGCCTAGGCAAAGTTGGCCTTGCATTTTCAGGTGACGAGCGTGCAAGCCACGATGGCGGCGTCAACAATCACTGGTTCTAATCTGGCCGCCCAAGCAAATCGGCGCGAAGCAGAAGCGCGGGCGGTGGAGCTGGCCTGCACGATCCACCGGGACTCAGCTTCCGCGAGCGACCCCAAACAACCATCTTTCAACCTCGATCTTATCACAAGGGCCGGGTGCGACGCGGTACTGATCCGCTATCTGGCTGCGGAAACCAACATACGGTTCTGCTTGCCGTTTCTTGTTTGATTGTAGATCGTCGATCACAGTGCTTGATAGTCTATCAGAAAGAGAAATCTGGAAAGTATGACAATGCTCTGACTGAACGGGCCGTTTTCTAAAATGGCATAATGGCTGCAAAGGTGTACTGCAATGCAACGTCTCCACGATGATCGTCACCTTCTCTATTGCTACTGGTGCTATTTGTTCTGTCACTGGCACCACTTTTCAAACCCTACCCATCCACCGTCTTCAAATTTGCGATAGGCGAACCTACCTGGCTTGCTGGTGCCGGTGTGTCTTGCAGGGTTCGCATCTAACCTCGGCTCAACAGCTCCTATGGGAAAGTGCAAACTCATCCCATTGCTATCACGGCGGAAAGAGCACGTATTCGCGGTGGAAAGGTCCTTTTGCCACCAGCATTGCCGAATTCGTGCCATATTTTGAGCAGGTATTATCAAGCGGATTGCCGGAAATCCACGCCATTGCATTTCCTATCAGCATGTACTCTTCAAGCTCGGATCAGACGACAACGGCGCCGTACACTTCAAATATTTCCCATAGTAATGCAGAGGATCCTCCCTGCCCGGCCAGAGTGTAATCAAGCACCGTTATACTAGTATTGGTCCTGATCACAGCTCCAACTTCAAATTAATTGATCATGCCAAGATCAAATGTCACGAAGACGCCCACCTTGTGCCAAGCCTTGTAAGGCTGAAGGACTTTTTTGTCAGGCTCGCGACGTGTCCTGCGCACCTTAGATACGAAGCGCAACTCAATCCTACCGGGTTCAGCGCCAGTTGATGAAGCTACGGGAACATTGGAACTAGCTTATACTACGCTGCTCGGCCGATTGCATATGTCGTGCAGCGCAAGGATCACAGAGTATCGGTGATCCATCCGCTGCTCTTCATTTCACGGCCGCCTGCATTGCGCATTTGGTTCCGTAGCTTTCAGCAGCCAAACTTCCTTTTCTGGGTGAGCTAGACGCTACTTCATCGTCGCCCTCATGTCTGTCACTTGCAGGCAACCCACGGTATTGGCCAAAGCCATCAGCTCGATTCATCCACCTGGACTTGCAAGCCTCCTGGCTTCTCGTCAACTGAAGCGCAGTTACTTCTCCATCCACCATCCCGACCCTCCACCGTTCCCCCAGACCCAAGACCGAATCCTGTCTGCCGCCTACGATCGCGTCCCAGAGCATGGCTTCACGAGCAAATCCTTGATTTTGGGTGCTCAAGACGCCGGGTATCTTGATGTGACAATCCAACTCTTCCCCCGCGGAGCTTTTGACCTTATCAACTACCATCTCGTAACACAGAGAATGGCTCTGAAAAACAATGTACAATTTCCAGAAAGCGCACGACTTGGCTTGGGTGCAAAAGTGCGGACCCTGGCTATGGCGCGTTTAAGAGCGAACCGCACTATCATCCATCAATGGCAGGGAGTATGGTCATTGTATTTCCACCTCGAAACATATTTGTTAACGATTTTTTGATAGGCACTTGGCCACATTTCTCTCCTCGAAAACATTCCCGCCTCCCTGAAAGAATTGAATGCCTTGTCGGACGAGATCTGGTACCTCGCTAGCGATACCGCTGTCGATTTCTCCTGGTACTCGAAAAGACTCTCGCTAGCTGCCGTCTACGCGAGTACAGAGATGTTTATGACAACCGACCGGTCGAAAGATTTCTGCGACACGGAAGAGTTCTTGGATCGCAGGCTCAAAGATGTACAGGTCTTGGGTGGATCAGTTCAAGGGTTCACAGATTTTGCAGGTTTCTGGGCTGGCAATAGTCTCAACTTGGCAAGATCATGGGGCATGAAAGTTTAACGAATGTCGAGCGTTGCATCACTTTCTACCATTAAAGAGGCGGAAGGCAGCTCAAGAGACCCTTTGCTCCCTGCACATGACGGTTCGCTCTCCGCCATGGGGCGCAAAAGCTGTAATAAGCCCTTCTGCGAATGCTCCGGGTGGACGTCCAATAATCTAGGCCACCAATTCTTGAAATGACACTTGCGCAGGCCTGCCAAGTATGTTTTTTCGTAGAGCAGTGGAGATGTTGTCACGTCCCCGACCGCAGCGCAGGATTTCTCAACAGTTGACCCGACTAGGCCATTTGACTTCGAGGCTCGCCCACCTCCATCTCGACTTCACGTGCTTGCTCTTGGGGTTGATGCGCACCTGGAATGTTGACGAATCTCAGCAAGAGATTCAGGCATCGACCACTGGATGAGAGAGCGTTCTCAATAACAGCTCGCACGTGGAGATCAATAGCTGCACAACAATCTTCCATAGTGCATGCACTTATCTCGTCGCATCGTCGCGTTAGCCGTCGGCACTCGAACCGGCGAAGCGGCAAAGCAAACTTCTAGCAGACCTCCAGCTAGGCGGACGTTGCCCTAGCAAGGGATTGCTGGCCCGAACGTGATTGTCACCTATCGATTATTATCGGGATATCTGACCAGTCGTCTATTATATTGACAAAATCCCTCTGAACATTTCCCGCGTGGCAGATCTAGCTAGCAGATCAAGGAGTGAATAATGTTAGAACTAGATCCGTCGTATCAAATCTTTCAATATTCTAGCAATGTCTTAACACTACAATGTGTGAATAGTACCGATGCAGAGTCGAAGTAATTCAATTCCAAGGTCTGACAAATTCTTGGACGAGCTTCTCCACCGACACGTTGGTTACGATTGATCAATCACAGCCGAACCTGACTGTCTCTGGAATCTCCCGCTCCTCATACTAGCAACCGATCTTGCGTTCTTATTCAGTGACAGTCGGGTACAAAAAGCGAGGCTATGCAAGCCTCACCTTCGAAAGCACGGGCGCAAGCCCTAGAGTCGCATTCCTGGTCGGTAGTCACGGTCTGGCTGTCAAATTTGTACCATCCTTCCGCAGTGCCAGGATTTGAACGAAATGCGAGCACTCTCAAGGCACTCCAAAGTCTAATGCGTGAAAATATTGCGGCAGATCGCCTCCAAGAGTTGATCTTTGATGCTAAATATCAAGAGCTAGGCTCTGCTGCTGAAGGTGATACGCGACGAGAACAGGGAAGAGACATAAGCCAAAAAGCCCAACGTCTGATCAATTTACTTGAAGACTCACTCTCACAGTCAGCAGAGCAATCATTGGAATCTCTGTGCAGTTCAGCAGTACGGCTGGGTCTGCCTACCCCTTCGTCATCTTCCGACAATATACTTCAGCAACTTCCACTACAAATCCTCAGTCTACCACGACGAACATTTGACCTTGAAGACCATATCTCCTCCATTGGTATACTCACTGCAAGCCTCCACCGCGAAACCAACCAAACCCTCGAAACCCTCTCAGCTTTCCGCAAGGAAAAAGCTTTATACAAGGATGTAGATGATCCCACTGACCTTCGTCCCTCCACACCACCACACCCAGCTGACCTTGAAACGACGGATTACTCTCACCTCCACGCCCAGATCCTCCAACACCAACGCGAGACTAAACAGCTTCTACTGAAATCTGAGGAGTACAAAATGCGCATTGAGGCCCTCCAGAGACAGCTGGCGGCTACTCAGTCGGCCGCCGTGGGAATCCCCGGCCCGGCTGCTCTAGTCTCGAGACGAGAATCACTCAACGCCAAAAAGGCACACCTCAGCACGTTGGAAACGCGTTTCAAAAACCTACATGGCCTGCCACCCGATATCGAGACCTCGAGGTTAGAGGTGCAGCGGGCGCAGTCTAGTTTGGATGCATTGAAAAGACGCAGGGACGAATTGTTCGAGGCTATATGAGAGGCAATTGAGCCTGGAATGTTGACTACTAAAGTGCGGCACTTCGACCACAATATGTCACAATTACTGAGAATGCATTGTCTATAAGTGCAATGCTCGGACCATGCTACGCGATCAGATAGACCAGGTGGATTGTAAAAGGATCCCGCTTCAACGCAAACTTCTACACAAGCAAATTGCTGCTTCCGTCAACCCAAGGCACCAACAGCAGCGTCCCCGGCGACTGCATTTGCATGACCATTAGCCTCGTTGGGTCTCAAATCACAGTACACCTTCGTGGCCATCTGATGGCAGTCGTCCCCGAAAGCCTTGACCTTCTTCTTGACACCGTCAACCTCAACCTCCTCCTCGACCTCATCGACATTATAAGCACAAACAATTGTGCTCTTGAAAGGGGGAGGCGGGTTGGACCACACTTTTGCCACCTGGTCCGCCAAACATTCGATCTGAATGCCACGGAATCCCAGCTCATGGGCGTAGCGCATTTCAAACTGGGCCAGCTTCTTCATGATGCCTTTGCCCTCGGCATCGCGGCGACTGCTAGTTGCGTTACGCAGAAGGACCTGACCTGTAGCTGTAGGCTTCCAGCTTTCTGCGGGACGAAGGTCTTTCCCCTCAAAGACGTGATAGATAGTGCCGAATAAGGGAAGGGCATCGATCAAGGGCATGATTTTCTCCATATCCAACGCATTGAAACCATCGTACGCCATAGCCACACTAATGAGCGGAAAATCCATCTGCTCCAAGAGTTCGTCTTTGTCCAAGGTGGTGGTCTTCATGTCCCAGTAAAGCTTGCCGTTGGGTTTGGACTCTTCACGCTTGAATTTGTACTCCAAGTCGAAGACGCCGAAGCTGTGACCCGACTCGATCTGGTGACGAATGAGATAGTCGCCAGCGGCATATCCGCGATAGAGTCTCGCCGTCTTTTCCTCTGGATAGATGACCGGCCACACGGGTGAATAGAACATGTTTGAGTGCATCACGATTGACAGAACAAAGGGAAGATCGTCCAGGGTGAGTTTTCGGATTTCATAGCGATCAGGGAGATTTGTCGGGTTGGTGGTAGTTGCGGCTGATAGATTCGTCATTTTGAAAGGGGTACGATTTCAATGCCGGTCCAGAAGAATGATATTGACAGCAACGAAGGAGAAGAAATACTAACGACTTGCTTCACGGGGCGGTAGTGATGATTCAGAATTCAAGCTCACAAACGAACGGGCATCAGCACCTTTTGTACCCTCGATCCACCAGGAATTAAACTCACAATCAATCAGCTTACCCCAAGTCTCAAGAATCAAGATATACCTGGAATGGATTGCACCACTAGCATGAGGAAATAATCCACGTCAATGTAACGCAGCCTCATCCATCGCCTCTTCTGCCCTGGATCCATTGACTAGTTCGCTGACGACGACGACGTTCGCCCATCTCAAGTTGGGCGCCTTGCAAAGTTTCACTATCAGTGAGCGCCATAGAGGGAAGGTCATTCCATCGTCAGCAAAACGCAGCCGTGCAAAGTCTCCTGTCATCCGTCCCAGGCTTGCCGCTTTCCGCTTCAAACCCCGGAAGGTTAGCAGTATGCTTGATGAGGATTGGTACAAAGTCGTCAGCCTTCCCCGGCCAGCCGCTTTTGGAGGTGGTGAGCAGATCATCCATTAGCCGGAGTCATGAGACGGCCTTCCATGCCTAGGTACATGTTCTGTACCAATGGACGAAAGAAGGAAGCGCTACACGCATTCACAAGTCGTTCGTTTTGCCGCGCTGCAACTCGCATCCGAATTAGGGCCCCTCGTGTAATGAAATAAAGATACAAGACGAAAATACGAGTACGCCAAGCAGTGCTGATGCTAGCAATCGTTGTTTATTGTCAGTAGATAGTGTCAACAGACCCGCAACTAGCGATCGAAGGTGTATAGTGTACCGTGTAGGTGTCCAGCGTCCGAGGACCCAGGAGGTACCTAAGGAGGTACCTAAGGAGGTACAATTACGTACCTAGGTATCTTACGAGCCAGGTAACTTGGCCACCCATAGGCACCTAGAACTGCCCATTAACCCTTGCCTACTGAGAATAGCGCGGTGGCTCCGGGTCCTGCGAAGAGCTGGCCTAGAATGGGCTTTTGCCAACTAGTAAAGATATTCGATTAGCTGGCAGTTTGGGGGCACTTAGCTGCCTGCATTGGAGTAAACTTTGCCTGGTTGGCCTCCACGCCTTCCAGGGCCTCTTCCAAGCCAGGAATAACGTCGGTTAATTCACCACTCACTTTAAGCGCCACTGTCATCACCGTGTAACCTCAACATCAAGCGTGTACCGTGTCTTGATCGTATACCAGTAGGCAGGTACGGGCATTTACCACCGCCTTCCCTGACGGTAAGCGAGAGCGAGCGCTTAACGCAAAGGGGCAATTTGAACCATCATGTCTGGAGCTGATGTTCCGAGCCATGAAGATGATTCTGTGGACACCAATGATACCGCCACAGCAGAGCATCGGCAAGACAACGAGCCCCTGAGAGATACAATCTACAACAACGTCCAACACTTCGTCAACTCTCGTGGATTGACTCAACATGTCCAGGTCTTCCGAAAAGTGGCTCTTGTTCTCGAGGGGCAGACATCATTCGAGGACATTCCCCTGAGCGCGTCAGAGTCTCAAGCCCTACACGAAGAGACAAGCCGAAAATGGCACCAACCGAAGATGCTTTATTTCACCATTCTAGTGTGTTCTATCGGCGCCGTAGAGCAAGGCTGGGCGCAGACAGGCATGAATGGAGCAAATCTCTACTTCCCCAAAGCGTTCGGCATTGGTTCGGATAGCAAGCATGACAACTTTGTTGTCGGATTGATCAACAGTGGCATATATCTGAGTGTGGCGCTCTGGTGAGTTTCTTTCCGTTCCCTCGACCATGAGTTGTCAAGATCATTGACATCCTTGTGCAGTGGCGCATGGCTTTCTGACCCTCTAAATAATCGACTCGGACGACGCGGCGCGGTCTTTTCAGGGACTGCCCTGTGTTTGGTCTCAAACCTGGGCTCGTCCGTTAGTAGAACTTGGCCACAGCTACTGATTTCTCGACTCGTACTGGGAGTTGGTCTCGGTGTCAATACGAGCACGGTCTCTGTCTATGCCGCTGAGTGCGCTCCAAGTACCATTCGAGGCGGTCTCGCCGTATCCTGGCAGATGTGGACAGCATTCGGGATATTTTTAGGATTTGTCGCGAATGCAGCTGCCTACCGTGTAAGTATTATATCCTCTGCCGTCTATCATTTACCGCAGGTACTGACTTGACAGTACGGCAATGATGCCTGGCGATGGCAGCTCTTCGGCCCGGCCATTCCTACTCTGCCATTACTTGCCTTGTTATATACATGCCCTGAATCTCCAGCATGGTATTTGAAACGCGGAGATCGATATGATCTTGCCTTTAAATCATTATGTCGACTACGAAATACCAATTTACAAGCTGCAAAAGAGCTCTACGCTAGCTATCAACAACGCCTTCTCCAAGCAAAAGTTATGGACCGGGAGGAATTATCTTTCTCCAGGAGAATTATGGATCTGCTCTTTGTTCCTCGGATCCGACGAGCATTGGTGGCATCATACGTGGTAATGCTGTCTCAGCAGCTATGCGGCATAAACATCATCTCCTTCTATTCGTCGACAATTTTTTCCGACGCTGGATTTTCGGACTTCGGTGCATTGCTGGCAAGCTGTATATTTGGCTTCATCAACTTCTTGGGTGCATTCCCGGCCGTGTGGGCTATGGACACGTTGGGCAGAAGATCTTTGCTTCTACTGACCTTACCACTAATGGCAATCACTATGTTAGCAACGGGACTGAGTTTCAATATCCCGACGAGCAGTCCGGCGCATTTCGCCTTGCTGGCCACCCTCATCTACCTCTTCTGCGCTTCATATTCGCCTGGGATGGGACCAGTCCCGAACGCTTATTCAGCGGAGGTATTCCCGCTATCTCATCGAGAAATAGGAATGGCCTCTGCCGTAGCCACAGCCAACTTCTGGGCGACTATCTTGTCACTTACATTTCCTAGAATCTTGACGGCTTTGAAATCTCAAGGCGCCTTCAGCCTCTACGCAGGACTGAACGTTGTGGCTGTCGTTCTGATATTTCTTTTCTTGCCGGAAACTCGGTTGAAGACCCTTGACGAATTGGACGATGTCTTTTCGATTCCCACAAGGACTTTTATCAAATATCAGACGAACGAATACCTCCCCTGGTTCCTGAAGCGCTATGTGTTGCGGCAAAAGAACGCTGATCTCCGACCACTCCAGCTTGGAACAGAATACCAGGAGCTGGAAGATGATGATTACACCGACGAATAAACTTCTGAGCCTGCTGAAAAGTTTTTTTTCTCTCTCTAGATGATGGGACAAGATGAGTTTGGTCGCTGGCCGCCAGGCGCCGCATTCCGATAACGAATACTCGACAGTAGCAGCCCCACAGATAAGCAAGCTCGCAAGCTGCGACTTCGTTCTGACTTCGGTCCCCTCCGATCGTCTGTCTTTTCAACAACCACCAATTTAATCAACTCGGTTTGCTGGAGTTTCCTCATGCAGCGGCTCTCACAGCTTCAAAGCCATTGCAGTCTTCCGGAAACCGACACCATGTCGTCTCCAATCACCTGTCATGTCCTCAATACCTTGTCCGGCACGCCGGCATCTGGTCTGAAAGCTACGTTGACCCTCCTATCTCCCAGTAACAGCTCGACCGAGCAACCAAGTACGAGTTTCGCCGCTCTGACGAATGAAGACGGACGTGTCAAGGAATGGGAACCATCTGCCGGGAAGAGCTTGATTGCAGTCATGGACGAGTACAAGGAGGGAGAGCGAATCGCTTGGAGCATCAAATTCGATATTGGCCCATGGTACGAAGCGAAGGGAGTCGAGAGTTTTTGGCCCGAGGTCGAAGTCAAATTCTATGTGAAAAAAGGCGAGCGACACTATCATGTGCCAGTATTGGTTGGGCCTTGGACCTATACAACCTACAGAGGATCTTGAGCTGCACCTTTGCACGACACACCGACTGGATCCGTTCATGACTAAAGGTAACACAACGCACTCTGGTCCAGTGTGCGCCAATCATCAGTGCGATCTCAGAGTCCAGACATAGTCAGCTCCGCATTTCCTGATCAAGTGAACTCCATAGCCGGCATTTCTCTAACGCCCTGGAAGAACCTGAGGCTGCCACGACTCCATGCATATCAGACCCGCATATACATGACTTTTACAGTATTTCCCGGACCAGGCCGACCTGATCTATTCAAAATCCTTCACGCGCTAGTCGATTGGAAGCCACATACCCGCCCTACCCAATCCCCGTCCTTTGCTGGGATGATGAATCACGACCATGGCTTTCAGTGCATAACTCCATGTCGTTGAGTGGAGTGTTGTGATTCCCTTGCAGGTGGTGTTTGGGCGTACCAGCGCCCTTTGTTACTCTCGGGAGCGGGCGATTCGACCAAGAAAGAAGTCATGTGGCATGTTTCTCGAATTGAACTTTTGCAAACGATGTTTTTCCAGCTCGGCAGTCACAAGTCGTTACCGGTGTCGGTCTCGTCTGTAGTGAGACGCAGAAGAGTGTGTTGGGCTGTGTCTCCGGCTGCTTCCGATGGTCACGATCTCGTTGATGTCACATTCGTCGTCGCTGCTGGATCTGGTCGTCATCCGCATTGTCTGTTGTTTCTCATACTGCTCCGACTGCCTCTTGAGGTCACCAATTTGCTCCTGGAGAGACCGTGAGCTTCATTTCACTCTTCGACTGGCACGGCGTACCTTTGTCAATTCGGGTCCATTGATCAGGAAGCCTTCTCTGCCCTGCTTCGGGGTCAGTATATGCATTCAGACGGACAAACCGGAAGGAGAGAGCCTACATGATATGAGTATGGTCTGACGGTGGCACTGGGACCCAAGAAGTATTGAAGCTGGCGGAAGACAATGTGGCGAGAAAGACCGTAGCCAGAGATCCAGTAGTCTGAAGATTGAGGCATTGTCGACGGAAGTGTTGTGTAAATAGGCATAAACGTATGGTCAAGTTGATGAAGAGGTTGACGGTATTGTCCAACCCCGAACGTGGTGATTGTGAAATTCAAGTTGAATGTCTGGATTGTTGAAAACTGAGAAGCTTGTGTGGTAGAGTTGCACATTCAGGAGCCTTGAGCACAGATATAAGGCTTGGGAAAGCACGGGGTTAGAAGGCCGACTTCGTTTCTGTACTCGTTACCTACGAGTATGCTCCGCTTGGCCTGGAAGACGATAGTGCCAGTGGCTGCCTCGTAATCTGCTTGTCTGGTGTACGTCCAGTGACACTTGGATCATGCCCATAACAAAGGGCGAACCAATCAGCGGGGCCGACGTCAGCCGCCTGCCAATTGTGGGCAGTTGCGGGCAGCGCCTTCTCGTCGCCTCACTTTGACGATCCTTGCTGTTTCGTCTCTCTCACCTTCGGCTCACCTTTCTCTCACTCTGCTCTCCCTTTTCATTCACTCCTCCTCGACGCTATTGAGGCGCCCGTTTAACTCTAATTTTCTTGCTTTGAGGCTGCAGAAACACCAGAATACACCCCAGTCCTCACACGTGTCTCAAGCGCTCATCCCACTCTCTTTGGACGCCCTTGAGCGAGTGGCAAACAAAATTCACCTCGTTCAAACTGTCTGGGTGTATGATCTACATTTCACCAGAGCTTTCTCAGTGCCAAACAATCATCGCCATGTATTTTGAGAACTGACGATCATCACTGCACGCAATCCTTTAGCAAAGGCGGGGTGACCCCGAGCAGCACCGGCTGCTGTGGACTGCAGACTGCAGCCCACCGCGACTCGACCGCCTAGAGGCAATAGTGTGTCTCGAAGCACTCCTGCACCAATGCATGCGATGCTGCACTGCTCCCGGCCAAAAGAGTTGTTTCTTCACCGCTCAATGTCATGACTCTCCCCCTCTTTGTTACAGAGGCCAGACTCTTGGTCGGTTCTCGTTCGCACACGTGGAGCATGGTACAGGTTGGATCCAGATGCGCACATTTACTTCAACAAATACGATGCTGCTGTGGCGGAGTTGTCAAGTTCCCGTACCACGCCAGAACGAGGAATTCATCTGACCGGTGGACACCAGACCAATCATTGCTAAACACTTTGAGAAATGCTCCATTTTCTGGCCTGTCATAGGTGGCAAGGGCATGCAAAATGCCCTCCTTCCGGTCTTTAGATGAATCTGAATTGTCCGAGCCCTTCATAGTCATGCAGCGGATTGGCAGCCCTCCCTAGTGATTCGGAACCCGACAGGAAATGACGCCCTCTAACTCTTATTGCTCGATCGACAAACACCTTGATGCCGATCTGCCTTTTAACGTTCAGAGACCCAAGAACGGCTCGGATAGAAAAATACGCTTTCAATTGCCGGAGACAAGTGTTGATGGCAAGTACTCATGCTGAAACTGGGTATCTGGTACCTTATCGAATCCCTCTGTGGAGGAGCCAATCCTAACTTCGTTACCCCAGGAAATAGACTTCGATGCGGCTAGTGGTGCTCCTAGCCCGTGATTCGAGCCAGGGGATTCCCAGCTCACACTCCTAGCTCACCCAATCACATATAACAAGGCTGTGTATGGACGATCATCACCTACCCAAGCAAGATGCTTATCTTACACCCGGCGTAGGTCGGACGAGGGTGGTTGTGATACCGAAGATCGGCAAAAGCCCTGGAATCCTGTTTCTTCTGCAACACTCGACGTGTTCGTCCCGAACGGTGTTTGGACGATCACCTCAACCGCCATCATATTAGGCTGTCGAGTGTCCAGTAAGACGCAAAGTTGTCTCATATGTCGATCAGTTAAATCAGCCGGACCCCCTATCTTCAAAACACATCAAACGTTCTCGTGTTAGGATCTGCGACGCATCTGCGATTACACCCGCCTCTACCCGCCATCTCTATTTCATCATCCTTGAACAGTCTGGATCCACATCAATAGGAACTCCCGACAAGACGGTAACACTCCTCCGGAATTTAGATGAGTGGAGTCGAATCCGATCCCTTGACATGTCACACTGGATCTGTCCCTGCCTCACTTTGGACTGATCACCCACTGTCATGAACTCTATCCTGTCGGCTATCGTAGCTGGGGCTTCCAGGTCTCTCGAACCTGCTCCACGCTGGCTAGAAGTCTTCCATCGTCGCTCTTGGTCGGTTCGATGAATGGATACGCACGCTTCTGAGACGAAAGACGCCCAATGAGCGAGACGGTCTCCGCCAAGGTGCCCCCAATCAAGCAACTATGGTGCCCCTTTTTATATTCGCAGATGTTCTGTTCCGAGAGCCGGTGTCAGACTGAATTGAGGCGCCGCAGCCTCTACTAGGAAATCCCAGGGATGACCCGGGAATCCTCACGTACCGAAGTCCCAACCACGAATGCTCTGAATTCGGGCCCACGTGCGAGAAAGTGGAATATCATTACGTACCATTCTCTACGTACGAGTACGGTTCTTTCTGTACCTCTCAGGGCCAGTATGGCAATTTGGATGGACGATCAAGGCACGACTAGCACGTGAAGCCTGCCAACAAGCAGATCGCCCCAATCGAGGAGCAGCGCTCTACACCCTTTTCTGCTTTGTTGCTGACTACAGCCCAAAGCCTGTAATACTTGGAACGGAATTGGCCAAAAGTACTAAATAGGAGTCAATGTCAACAGACGCTGATCTAACAGCTCTCGCAATTGGCCGAACAGACGAGCCCACATTCAGCCTCACTGTGCCTTTCATTCATAGCTGTCTCCTGGAATCACGCCATATTTAAAAATTACCCACAAACGAATCAGTCTGGCGTCCAATTGAGCTACCGATGTCAATTTTGGCAGAGTATCCGAGCGTATCGGTGCAGCCTCACTTTCTGGCTCTCGAACGAGACTGCTCCCAGCCGATATGATGTCGATTATGCAGCTAACAGAAGAGAGAACCAGAGGCGCGATGGTTAGGCAAGGTCAGTTTTTCTCTGGTTAGGGGTTCATCGTTCCTGCATTGGACATCGCCACCAACGTAGGTCGATGGGCCTACAGGAAAACCCTCCTACCCAACGAGTCTGAATTCCACTTGATGGAGACCTATGGGTCGCATATTCCCACATCTCTGACGCCGGCTCCATGGAAAGCCCATTTCTTTCGCCTCTATTTTCGCTTGTTCAGTTTTATCGTTTTGGCGAGAAGAATTTCGGAAGCACAGCTTCGGAAGTACTGACCCTGAATGCTTTCATATCCACATTCAATTGAGCTTCGGGTCTCATCGTATTGCTCACACTGCAAGGGATAACCCCTACTCTCAGGGAGGTGGAACCAAACGGTCTTTTTACTGACTAGGAAGAGATACGAAATCTACGTTTCCCGGACGGCACGACACTGGAGATATCAGCCACTACGAGTTTGGGCTGACTACCGAAGCGAGCCTGGAAGTGCCAGCCAGTCATCGCGGACACACACGCCTGGACTTTGAACCAAGGAAACCAGACACTCCGTACTCGCCATGATCATCTCCGTGCAGACACTTAACTTTACACTCCTTCGCTAATTCTGCCCATCTGAGCCTTCTACAGACACGCATCAGGCCTGTTCATTGACGTCAACCCACCGGCGATGATCTTCAACAGATATTCCCGCAATTGTTCAGTCTCCAACGCAGCCGTTGACGGCTGCCCAAGTCCCACAAGCTCATTTATGCGTTGTCAATTTGGTTTCTGGCTCTTAGTAAGTATGGACAATCAAAATGTCAACGAGAGAACTGATCACCGTCTCCCGGTCCTAATAGTTCCCTCGATATGACGAGGTAGAAGAACAAGAGACAAGATCAGCCGAGAAAGACAGCAAGATACCGGACAGCGTAAATGATTGGAATCGGTTCATGCTTATTGAGACTGTACTTGAAGGCACACTTGTACTTAAAACGCTCGGGCTACAGCACCGGCACCAGCACCACCCGGGTCCCAGGGGGGCACAACGCCCCAACACTAGAGCCAGACAACTCAGACCGCTTCCATCCGCCCACAGCATTGACTTGCCCTGCCTCGCTTCGAAAGTTCACTTTCCGTCAAACCCATCTAGGACTCCGATAAACCTTTGCAGAGGAGGTTGGTTGGTTGGTTGGTTGGTCGGTCGGTTGGTCGTATCCATAGGCGCCTGCGTTGCCGTCCTTCCTCACTCCCTTCCGGGAAAGATTGACGAAAGGGTAAAGACAAACGCCTTAGTCTTTGCTTTCCTGTTGTCTGGCCCTACCCCTTTCACCGGCCTGAAGCCGCCCTGCCCTGATCTGCCCTGCCCTGTCTTGTCCGTCACAGTTCCCTCAGGAAAAAAAAGCATCCCATCGAAAAGGAGGGGCGTCGTGTTCATTGTTCGCAGAACAATAACACAAAACAACAGTCCCCCGAATTTCCATCAGGTAATAAAGTCTTCATATCAAGTTAAGTGAATGTCTTTTTCAGCGCCTTTTCATGTTCCCTTGTCCCATGGTTCCCAAGTTCCCAAGTACCCAAACCCATGCCCCCCAAAAAGGGGCTTTGATCAGCCCCCCTTCGAAGTCCCTCGTTTCGCCTAGCCAGCCAGCCCAACAAGCCTTAAAACTTAGAGGTGAGGCGGCGAAGGGGGGCAAGGAGGGAGAAGGGGGGAGGAGCAGAAAAGGATTGGGGGGCTCCGTTGAGCTGAGCTGGAACAATGAACACATCTCGGCGCCGACGCTCGGAAAAACAAAATAACACACACGAATGCTTCCCTCCCTCCCGGTTTTCCCATTCATAAATAAGAGCGAATGAATGTACAGAGTGCAGAAGCGAAGAAGAAACGATCGACATAAAACCATAAAACCAGCGTGACTAGCATTGGGTTTCCAAAACACAACATACACCACACACACACACACACACACTTTCGCCCATTTCCCAGTCCAAATCCCGTTCCCGATCCCGACATGTCCCAGTTCCCGTTTCCCTTGTTTCCCGTGGTCGTCACAAAGTCGTTCATTTCCCGTTTAGCTAGATGTACATAACATTTTACTTTTCACATGAGGCGGTTTTGGCCTCGCGGTCGCCTTGTTTTCGTTGGGCTCGAATGATCGTCGTTGTCGAGACGGTGGCGATGGCGTTTGCCCCGGGCATTGTCATTTGACAGACTCGAGGCACTACTTCCAGACCGCTATTCCCGTTTCCAGACGGGGATCAGAGGTTGAAGAAATCCTGCGCAGAGGGATCGATCAGTTCGAGATTTCCGTAGTCGAGGAAACTGTCAAAATCGTTGCGGTTGTCGCTCTGGTCGATCCCCTTCATTGGCAATTGCGAGGAAGAGGACATCAGTCCCACTGCTGAGGCGTCAGTGGTGGGCAGGTCCGAAAAGTCGAAGGCCACGACGTCTGCGGCCGGCGAAGAGCTCGAATGCGAAAGTGAGGGCAGGCTGTGATCTGTGAATCCATCCAATGTGGTGGGGACCAGGGGTAGGGTCGTTTGATCCACCATGGTGGAAGGGAGCTCGGGCAGCATCTGCGAGGCGTTGGTGCCACTGGTATGGTGCTGAAGTTCATGATGGAGGTCAGCCAGTTCGGTAGGTGTGAGTTCTCGGTATGACGGACTTGGCTTGTTGCCAGTCGAGAAACCCGGGCTGTGAGGCGGGGTGAATGAAAAGGTCTCTGGTGGGAAGGCACCCATCATCTGATCCATGCCGTTGCCATTCTGAGGCATACCGAACAAGGAGATACTTTCAAATGGAGAAGTGCCGCGGATGCTGAGATTGTCCATGGTCTCGGTCGGAGGCGAGCCCCAACTCGACATCGAGCAGGAGGATGCCGAAGAAGCATAGTGGTCGAGGTGTTGCTCATCGCTATTCTTCTGCCGAGTACGACCAGCCTTGTCAAGGCGGTCTTCCATCTCTGGTCTGTGCTTCCTGGGTCGTCCACGCTTGATGACCTTCTTGACTACGCCGTCAAATGCACCGATGCACATGCCTCTCTGTCGATGCCTCGTCAAGGCGTCGTGGCGTGCGAACGAGTTGCCACAGAGACAAGGGTACGGCTTAGAACCGGTGTGAATTTTGGCATGGCGTTTCAAGTCGTGACCTCGAACGAAGCACTTCTTGCAGTGATCGCATCGGAATTGACGATCACCTAGGTGAGTCTGGACGTGAGATTTGATGTTCTCCTTCCTGCCGAACTTCTTGTTGCATCCATCAAACTTGCAGACCCATTTGTTGTCCTTTGGGTCAGGTCCTTCAATATACTGTGCAATGTCGTCAAGAGTGATGTTTGTCTCCTCAATTGATGCTTCAATACCGGGCTCAAGGTGAAGATCTGAGATCGACATTCTTCGAGGTGATAGAGCAGGCCTGGTTGGTGAAGCACTGCCTGCAGGTACTTTTCTAGGTGAAAGAACTGGAACGGAATTGTCTTCAAGTTTGAGGGCTTGAGAGTCGTTGTCGTCGGAATTTTCAGGTACTTGCTGCTCTTGCTTTACCTTTGTCGGCTCTGTCACTTGTTGAGTTGATGGGGGAGTCTGGGCTCGTCGGCGACGGCCTGGTGTGGGCATCTCTGCCATTTCGAAAGCAGAGGTGGTGGGAGTTGCGGTGAAGTCGTGCTTGAATTCTTCTTGCTCTATGATACCTTGTAGAGACCTTCCCCGAGCCATTGGCACGGGGTATGGTGACTGGAGAGCGGGAGAAGTTTGTAGCGAACGTGAGTACTGGATGGCTTGGTTGTGTTGACTGAAGGGGGGAGTGAGTGGAAATTGTGCTGACGAAAATTAGCTTGGTTCTCAAATACCCTACCGATGCAGAACTCACCAGTCTGGATTTGATGTGAAGGTGTGTGAGGTCGCAACTGTGTCTGGACCCGCAGATCTGGATGCGACATCCTCCTGTTGTCGAACGAGATACCTGGACTCGGCTGGAATCGGTTACCCATATTATCTTGGAAATATTGAGGGTTATTCTCATCTACGAGTCCCATAGTCATCCCGTTCTGCATCGACATGTTCATGTCGTTGAAATACTGTTGTGAATGCGGGAATTCCATGCCTGGAGAGTTCTGGTGCATGAGTGCATTCATTGTCATGTTGTCATACGGTGACGTGGGAATTGAATTGGACGTCACCGGGAACATGCCACAGTCTGGTGAGTTTGTCATGTTCATGTGCATATTCTGTTGTTGTTGCTGTTGGTGCTGATGTTGCTGCTGGCCCGGTCTTGCTATTCGCTGCTGCTGCGCTTCCCGCAAAATTTGTTGTCCGTGGATTGATCCTAGGTTAGTCATACTTACTGTGCTGCCTTGTTGCTGTTTCCTGATGGGGCTTCGTTGTAAATCAAACGATTGGCCCCGTCTGTGGAGATTGTGTCGTGGTTGTTGAGGCATGCTGGCAGAGACCTTCATGGCTTCGAAGGCTACAACGGGTGTCGAGTTTTGTCTCCGATGTAGCCTCTGTCGTTGCTGAAGAGATGAAGGTGGATTGGACATCATCTTAGGCGAGATGAGTTCGAAATGTCGTCTTGTCGAAGGGATTGTCGATTGTGCTATTATATCCGGAAATATGGATCCTTCAGTGGTTCGAGACTGCAGAAGGCCAGCTCGTCAGCATTGTATTGCTAGATGCTCTGGTATGTCCACCACAAAACTCACCTCACGCAGCGCAAGGGGCTGCGGACCGGGCAGCGGTCGTTGTTATATATTCTTCACCAGTCGCAGATGCACTCTAGCGACTATGTTTTCTTGAGAAGTGGCCCTCTCAGGGCAGAGGTTATATTGGAGGTATCAGAACTTGGTCCTGAGAGGCTTCTCGATGGGACTGTTTGTAGGTCTTCTTTGGTTTCTTGAGGTTTGAGGCTTTCAGGATTGAGGTTTGGTAGGAGGTTTGTGGAGAGGAGTAGGTCTAGAAGAGTGGGAGGTGTGCAGGGAAGCAGGATGTATAGTGCGGAAAGTACGGCAGGTGTTGACTGGTATCGTCACGATCTCCAGATGCGGGTAAATAAAGCTGGTCGGCGCAGTAACCAGAAAGCTTTGCACGTGACGGTGGCGAACAGCCAGATTAGATCCGCCACCTTCCGCCAAGCCGTGCCCTGGTCTGCATGGCCATCTCCAAAGCTCCACCGTAGAGGGGGCGCACACTTTGAAATCGCAAGATTTTCAATTTGTCTTTCACCTGCTCTTTTTATCACTACTATTGCATTTGCGATTGAGGAAGACAGATTGCTGTCGAGGTAAGCATTTATCCTAACTCTCATACCGTCCAAGACTTCATCCAGCGAATCTATCTCCAAACCCGCCCGCAAGCACGATATTTCCATCCCGCACAGCATCGCTCCCAAATCAATTCATCTCGCCACAACATCCTAGGACAACAAGGACTGACTCTTGTGTAGATCGCAACGATGCAGATCTTTGTGAAGACGCTCACTGGCAAGACCATCACTCTTGAGGTCGAGTCCAGCGACACCATTGACAATGTCAAATCCAAAATCCAGGGTAAGCCGACACCACTCTCCTTCTGTCCATCACGTTTGTAACAACTGTGTCACAGACAAGGAGGGCATCCCCCCGGACCAGCAGCGCCTGATCTTCGCCGGCAAGCAACTCGAAGATGGCCGAACCCTCTCCGACTACAACATCCAAAAGGAATCCACCCTCCACCTGGTCCTCCGTCTCCGTGGTGGTGCCAAGAAGCGCAAGAAGAAGGTCTACACCACCCCCAAGAAGATCAAGCACAAGCGCAAGAAGACCAAGTTGGCTGTTCTCAAGTACTACAAGGTCGATGGCGATGGCAAGATCGAGCGACTGAGGCGCGAGTGCCCAACCAAGGAATGTGGTGCTGGTGTTTTCATGGCGGCCATGCACAACCGACAATACTGCGGACGTTGCCACTTGACTTATGTCTTCGATGAGAAATAGGCTGGTGGAATCTGGGCAATCAATCGAGTAGCAAATGATAAGCTGAGACTGGCTGCACAGCATACCGCTCCAGAGTGTTCGAATATGCTAGACAATCAGGCCTCAGGCAGATACCCTTGCACGGCAAGCCCAAATTTCAAGATCAGATGATGCTGGATACCTGAGTGACTTTTCTATTGTCTTCCTTACCTTGTGCTTTGTCAGTGATCTTTCTTTTTTCGGCAACCTGTAGCAGTCTTAACAAGAACTCGAATTCTGTAGTAGCTTAAAGCGGCAAGTTCTTTAATAGTGTGGCATATGCGGCTGCGCGTTATCGATACCGGGATCACCAGGACATTTGTTTACTCCACGCATCCCAAACTACATGAGAATTCAATAGACGGTATTTGCTCTCCATCAAGAAGAGCCGGACCTCACAAATTAGACGCGCGTTCGAAGAAAAGTTTGCAACTATGGATACAGAAACAACTATTCACCCCAATCCAATCCCGGACCATCACTACCGCAAGATCGAACTGCAATCCCCGCAAGACCTGACCTATCTGCAAACCAACTTGATCGCAGCAGCGCGGCAGAAACTCGACCTACACTTTCCTCCCTCCGCAGCACAGCCTCAGAAAAAGCCACATCCCGCGACCTTCATCTCCTTGGACGGTGTAAAACCTGCTCAGAGTCAACAAGAACCTCAGTCAAAACAAGCCGGCGATGAAGCCGCGAAGGTAGACCAGGACGAGGACGAGGACCCGATGCGCGCCTCTGTCCGCGCGTACGTTGACGCCTACATATCGCGCGTGTACGCGTACGCTGGCACGTCCGTGACAGTCAATGGCCTCGAGGCGACTTCCTTACCTCCCACAATTCTGACGACCAAGTCACCCGCACCGGTCCCAGCCACAGACGCCGAGGCGGCTTCTGCATCTACAGGACCCAGGGAAGAGAAAGAGGGCGTCGATTTCGACTACGAGGCACACGACACGCGGCTACAGAAACGAGTCGCAGACCTGTATGCCGAATTAGAGAGCCTAACCTCGGAGGTTGGGAAGTTGAGACGGACAGCTCCCAAGCAGGGCGCGGAGACGACCGGGGATTTACTACGCGACATACTTGGAAACGATGACGCGCAGTTTGAGCGAGATATGGAGGCCATCAAGGCAGAAGGCACGCCTGCGGTACAGGCTACCGACGGAGGGGGAATATTGAAACTCCAGCCGCTGTCGGACGCGTGGTTCGAAGAGCGCAGAATGCTATACGAAAGAGGAGTCGGTGAATTGGGCGCCCTTGCCGGGCTCGCGAGTACTGGCACAGGTAAGGTAGATGGGGAGGCTGCTCCTGCTGCCCGTGGTCCAAGCCTGACGGAGACGGTGGGTAGAGCCCAACGCGCGAGGACTGTGGCGATGGAGCTTGAGTGAGATGACAGGGCAACCGAGACTGGAAGTGAAGCCCAATTAGAAGGGTCATTTCTAGGAGTCAGACACTTGAAAGCGCGTCTGACTGCGCCACTACCATCGGGTGCACAAAGCTATCTCGCCCAGGACGCCAGTGAAGTCAGCTGCCAACAAACAAGGGGCGTCAAACTCTCCGTGCTTTGGGTGAAGCGAGAGTGTGGCGCAATGAAACGGATTCCAAAAACAAGCAGGGTTGCTCCACGACTACGACTATATGCTGGGTTTGAGCAGTGCGAAAGTGCGAATACGCAAACTGCAATGTCGAGCTGGCATAGCGACGTTGAAATGCCCCCCCGGGCTTGTTGAACTACCACATTGCATGCCGTGTGTGGCTAGGCATGGATCCAACAGTTTGCATGAGGCTTGCAGGTCCCAGCAGAAAAAGGAGAGACTTGAGAAATGCTTCAAAGGCTGCGAGACGGCATCTGACTCAAGCAGAACCTAGGCGGAGAGAGGCAAAGCAAGTTCATGCTTCGTCCCGAGAGGTTTCACGAACCACTCTCCTTTGGAAAAGAGGGGGATACAACCCAATCAGGGGCAAATGCTGCGAAGTCTGCATGTTCCAGAGACATACAAGGATACTCGGTATTGAAGGGAAGCCATCCTACATCTACGATTCTCGGTGGACGGGGATACAAGAACGAAAAGCCGATGGAACCAATTGTTTCTCGTCATGCTATGACGTGGGCAAGAGATAGAATAGACGCAAATGTGGGAAAGCGGTCCCATATCTTCCATCGAGCTTTCAATGTCGAACAATATTGACGACGGCAATCGTTAACTGCTGGTTTCACTTCAGCTTCTTCGACCCTCCCAAACATCCATGCCTTTTCCGTGCCTTGGTCTTTGTGTCTCTTGCGTTGTTTGTTGGTGCTAGTGCGCGACTGCGATCTTCAGAAGAGGCGACTACGAGTGAGGATTCTATGCAATTCGACTGTGATATTTCTGATGCCCCTGGCAGTGGTGGTGCTGATAGGAGGTGCAACCATTCCAACAGGACCTTCTAGCTCGCGGCCGGGGCATTTTCAGCCTCTGCAGGCGCCGGGGCCGGGGCCGGATCTGATTTCGGAGCTTCAGCGTTGCCGCTGGCGGCCGGAGCGGGTTCTGCCGTTGTGTCGTTGCCAGCGTCCTTGTCTTTCGCCCATTTCGGGGTCTTTGCGAATTGGGGATCCTGCCAAGGGCCCTGATCACTGAATTGACATCCGCCTTCGCACTCGCAATTTCCGCCAAACTCTTTGGGTAGGTTCTCGGCCGGAATCTGCGACAGCAGTTGACTCTGGTATCCGGAGCCGAGGACGTGGATCTTGGCGACGGTGATGGGGTCGAGGAAGGACTTGACAAAACTGAAGACGCTGGCGAAACCCCATGGAGCGTTGATGATGTATAGCTTGCCCAGTCTCTCGGGATAGTAGTCTTGTGAGATGGCGCTGACTGACTTAAGGTAGCCGTAGACGGAGGGGATCCTGCCTACACCAACTCCCTTCATGTCCATGATTGTGCAGCAAGTTTCCAGGAGCTTGCCAGCCTTGCGTGAACATGCGGGCAATCGAGGGTCGGCAACCTTTTCGTACTCGACCACAAGGTTCTGCACCATGCGCTCGGCCGTTGAGATCTTATACATGGCATTCAGGTCAATCTTGCCATATTGTTCAATGTAGACTGGTCGGCCGTCCTGGGTATCGTTGTTAGCTTGTCAACAAAGTCACCCGTGGCGTATCCCTCCAAGCCGGAAAGAGTATCTCATTACCTTGTCTGTTTTGTGGTAGTACTGGGGATAGTACTGAAACATTTGAGGCCGTTCCTTGTAGTCGAATGTTCGGACCAGGTCATCAGTGCCGAATTCTTTCCGCCATTGCTCATTTTTGATGAACCTGTGTGGGTGTCAATTAGCAACGCTTTCGATTTCGCCTACCAGAACGAAGGGAGGCTCGATTGTAACGCACATTTGCTTGCTGTGTTCAACGTTAAACTTTCGAGCTCGGAGGAATCGTAAGAGTGTCAAGGTATCCAGTCGCTCCTTGTAGCCTTCTTGCTCCAACATAGATCTGAGCTGGTGCACCTGGGCATCTTGCTCTTTGGTGGTATGGCCTGGGTGACCTGACTGGGTCTCAGGGGCAGTAGTGGGATAGTCATAGTCGTCATATTTAGGATCTAAGTCCATGTGAGGATTTGTGGATTTGGCCTCCGTCGACATGTTGGCGGTCGAAAAGTGGGATTGGATTGGGCTTCCGGAGACGTCTGACAGACAGTGAAGGGGAGAGAGGGAGCGGAATTTCTGAGGGTTCACAGGCCCAAGTCTATGTTCTGTAATGATAGTAGAAGGAGAGGTTCGAGGGATTCAAGGGTTTGACGACGAACGTGTAGGGTGTCAAGGGCATATAAAATTCAGGTGCATGTTCAGAGAAGCACGGGCGCAGTTTATTGGGGCCGGCGTCCCCTCTACAGAGTGCAGCATGACGCAGTCAACCAAGCCACCTGGACATGAACCTGCTGCACACCTGTAAGTGCCTGTTGGGGTCACCAGGCACTAGGCGTTAGGCACCGGGCAACCCCTGCACAGAATTCCTCAAGAACAGTCGGCGAGATTCCTGCACAGCCAGTCAAGATCAGAAATCGGCGCTTGGCACAGACGTTCAACCAGTGACATCGACACCAGGACCTCACAGACTCTTTTTCCCTGCTCCAGAGTCCAAACTGACCATTCACGAGTGAGTCACAACCTGGTAAACGCAGAGTTCTATCTACCACTACTATTATGCGACTTCAGATCGACTCGGCTATCAAATCTCAGGACTGCCTGGTAGGGAAACTCACACTGGCATCACAACCGAAAAATCTTCCATGGCACCCAAAAATCAAAAAGGGAGCGGTGGAAAGGCCAAACCAGGCGATGACAACAAAGAAGACCCCCTTCAGGCCGTAGTTGTGGCCGACACTTTCGAAACCAGATTCGTCCCATTCACAGAGGAGAGGCCGCGATGTCTACTGACGCTAGCTAACACCCCCTTGATTGATTACACCCTCGAGTATCTAGCCAGCGCTGGCGTTCAGATCGTCTACATCTACGCCGGGGCACATGTCGATCAAGTCGAGGCTTATATTGAGACCTCCAGGTGGAAATCATCCAGATCACCTTTCGAAAATGTTACATTCCTGCGATGTCTTGCGACTTCCGTAGGCGACATCATGAGGGATCTGGACCAGAAGCATCTGATGGTGGGAGACTTTGTTGTGGTCAGTGGCGACATTGTCTCGAATTTTCCCATTGAGAAGGCATTGCGACATCACAAAGCTCGGAGGGAAAAGGACAAAAATGCCATCATGACCATGATCTTGCGAGAAGCTGAACCAGGAATCCACGATCACAGTGGTGGAATTGTCCCTACTTTTGTGATCGACCCAACAAAAGACAGATGTCTGCATTACGAGGAAGCTTTTCCAGGCGTTCAATTTACCTCTCACATCGACCCTGAACTGTTGAAGACTCCAGAATTGGAAATCCGACAGGACCTGATCGATTGCAGAATCGACATATGCACACCTGATGTCCTCAGTTTGTGGTCGGACAATTTCGACAACCAATCACCTCGCAAAGACTTCCTCTTTGGTGTTCTCAAGGACTGGGAACTGAACGGAAAGACAATTCACACCTATGTGGTCAAAGAAGATTATGCTGCCCGTGTCGCCGATTTCTGGTCATACAATGCCATTTCTCAAGATCTCAAACAGGGCCTTGTAGCCTCGATAGCTATCGAGAACAACGTCTTCGCTGATTCACATTACAGTCGCTCCAACTACGGTATCGCCCTGGACACGAAAGTAATCGAACAAAGAACCACGATGCTCGAATCCGGCACCATTGTAGGTGCCGATACTGCCATTGGGGCAGGGTCTATTATCAGTGGCAGTGTACTTGGACAACGATGCCATGTGGGCAAGAACACCCAGATTAGGGATGCCTACATCTGGAATGACGTTTCTATTGGCAACAATGTCAAAATCTCACGGGCTGTTGTCGGTGATGAGGCCTTCATAGGAGACCACTGTGTCATCGAGGAAGGTGTGTTGATCTCCTTCGGCGTTAAGATTGCCCCTGGCACAACAGTCAAGGCGGGTTCTCGAATTTGCAGACCCAAACAAGGATCAGATGGTACCGCTAACAATGATACCTTGATCGTCGGTGATGCAGGGGAAGGCCAGGCTTATGCTGAGGACGAGGAGGACTTCTTGAGTTCGAAGCTCTCGAGACTGGTGTATCAGAGGCCAGATTTTGCAGACTCGGTATCGACATTAGATTCAGATCTGTCATCTGAGGAAGTCTCATCCCTGGGCGGATCTAGGAGTCAAAGCTTCGGGGATGAGTCTAATGATCGATTCCAACACGACACCGTGGCTATCCTCGTCCAACGCATGCAGGACGGAAAACACGCTGATGATATGCTCAGTGAGCTGATGGGTCTTCGGTTTAGCGGAGGCGCAGACGAAACCCAAGTTCGCAAAGCGGTAGCGGTCGCAATGATGAAGCATATTCATGGCGAGATTGAGAATGGAATGTCTGCCGCTGATGCTACAAGACGAATACTTACGGCATATAACACCCTTATCCGGAGAAAAGGGGCAGAACAAACGACGGATGAGCAGGTGGCATTCTTGCTCGATGCGCAAAGAGATCTGACCAAGCGAAAAGACGGTGGCAAGACACTGCTGTTTGTGGTCAAGGACTTGTACGACTTGGAAATATTTGGAGAAGAAACGTTCACTGAGTGGTGGGCGGATGAGAGATCGAATGCAGAGCCGGAGATGGCTTCTGTGAGGCAAGCAAGTTCACAGTTTATCGAGTGGCTCGAGAATGCAGAGAGTGAAAGTGAGGAGGATGAGACAGACGACGAATGAAGACAATAAATGGGCAGCTTTGCAATGAAATTAATGGGGGCAAAAGTGAAAGAATTGCACGAGAACATGAATGAAAGTCACGTGGACCCTTGTGACGATTTATCGGCGGCACTAGCGGTACCGGCCGTCAGTGCCTGGAACGCCCTAGATACGATGCCAGGCTGCGAGTAAGAAACCACCAGGCTAGGCACTCTTTCGCCTGCCTGCCGGTACTCGATTTGTGCCAGTACCGGCGCCACTGGCGCATTGGGGCTTCCTACTACGTAGGAGTAGTGGGCTTCCCTGGTCGGGTTTGAGTCAGTGCAAGTGAATAACCATGCTCCTCTCTGCCGTACGTGCTACTGGCAAACTGTGCCGCCTCTCAGTCACTGTACCGGTTCAACTCGCACCTATACTCTTGATTTGAGATTTTCCCTGTCCCTTGATTACATCTTATTCACAACCCCAGTATTTCACTCTCTCTCGATGATCGTATGACCAACAAACCTCTTCATCTGCGAAACCAGCTTCTCCAACATACTGAGTTGTCTTTTCGTCCTGATCACCTGCCCATCCGATCGTTCGCCCCCCCACTCCAGTAGCAGCCTGCTGTCTCGCCCGGAGACACAGCTGCCGCAACCAACTCACCACGACACCTCAATCTAAGAAACGCAAGGTTGAGGAGTGCGTCACTGACGCGTCGAGGAAAGACCCTTCCAAATCCCGCAAGACATCTACACTCCCTGCCCAAGGCCCCTCGACTCCCATTACCGAGCACAGCTCGCCCTCCTTGAAAGCCATGGACTCCGAAGACGACTTCATGTCCGACCCTCCTAGTGGAGACGAGATGGACTTTGACGAAGGTACGCAAGATAGTGACACTGCCAGCCTAGGGGGCGGTATGTATATATGCAAGTGGCCTAGATTCTGTTGGCGCTGACAAATATTCCCAGAATTTGAGCAAGACCAAGACAGCGGGTTTCCCTACGAGAAGGACCTTTTCACAGGCTCGGAGAAATCGTACGAAATAGAATACAAGGTCCTCAGCCCAGATGATATCTCGTCCCAGCAAGAACGCCAGTTCAAAGAAGTCTCCGCCATCATCGACCTGCCTATTGAACAGACCGCAATTCTTGTACGCTTCATGAGGTGGAACAAGGAGAAACTGATCGAGTCATACATGGACAACCCGGAAAAAGTGCTCGAGGCCGCTGGCCTAGGACCTACGTTTGCAGCAGCGCCAAAAACCAGAAAAATCAAGGGATTCAGCTGCAACATCTGCTTCGAAGACTCGCCGGACTTGGACACCTATGCAATGAAATGCGACCACAGATTCTGCACCGATTGCTACGTCCAATACCTGACTCAGAAGGTCAAGGAGGAAGGGGAAGCCGCTAGAATCGAATGCCCCTTCGAAGGATGCCATCGAATAGTAGACTCTAAATCCCTGAAGCTTTTGGTTAATCAGAGCGTCATTGACCGCTTCGAGGTGCTACTGAATCGGACGTACGTGGATGACAAAGACAATTTGAAATGGTGCCCAGCTCCTGAATGTGAATACGCCGTGGACTGTCCAGTCCGGAAGCGAGATCTCAACCGGATAGTCCCTACTGTGCGATGTGCTCACGAGCACAGTTTCTGCTTTGGATGTACCCTGAAAGATCACCGTCCAGCACCCTGCGCTTTGGTCAAGAAATGGTTGAAGAAATGCGAGGATGATAGCGAGACTTCGAATTGGATATCGGCTAACACCAAGGAATGTCCCAAGTGTAACTCGACAATCGAGAAGAACGGAGGCTGCAATCACATGACTTGCCGGAAGTGCAAACATGAGTTTTGCTGGATGTGTATGGGTCCCTGGTCTGAGCACGGAACAAGCTGGTATAACTGCAACCGCTTTGAGGAGAAGTCGGGATCCGATGCTCGCGATGCCCAAGCACGTTCTCGCCATTCACTCGAACGCTACCTCCATTATTACAACAGATACGCAAACCATGAGCAATCAGCCAAACTCGATAAGGACTTGTGGTTGAAAACCGAAAAGAAAATGACGAGCCTCCAATCGCAATCTAACATGTCGTGGATTGAGGTCCAATTTCTTGACACCGCTTCCAAAGCCCTACAAGCCTGCCGCCAGACACTTAAATGGACGTATGCCTTTGCCTTCTACCTGCAACGCAACAACATGACGGAAATTTTCGAGGACAACCAAAAGGATCTCGAAATGGCAGTGGAAAACTTGAGCCAGATGTTTGAGAAACCTGTGCACGAACTCGGTGGACTGAAGGTTGAAATTCTGGACAAGACAACATACTGTAATCGGCGACGAGAAATCCTGTTGAGTGACACTGCCGAGAACCTTAAGAAAGGTATTTTCTGTTACCCCTCCCTTATCAAGTGATGCTCAATACTGACTTGGTGTTACAGAACAGTGGAAGTTCAACGTGGAGTTATGATGATCATGATTGACAATGACGGGGCACCATGGGCCGAACATTGGCCTGAGCTGCATTGTAGCAAGGCGTTTTTGATTCACTGCAGAAGAGAAGCTCAGACACTGTTTGCAACAAGGGGCGTTTGAAGAGGTGTTCACGGGTGGTGGTTTGTGCAACATCTGGGGTCGTTATTCCTCGCAATAGTCGAGTGCCATGTTTATTTTGCTGAGGATGTGAGGGCAGGCAGTCGATGAACTGTGGTCTTGTCGACGAAAGGTGCGAAGTTAGTTCGCCGCAAATGAATGTCTACAGTGGAATGCAGCATACTAGGTAGCATTGCACAACTGAGCTTGAAATCTCTCACACTACAACAAAAAACCCGCGGATATACCGCGGATGTGGCCTTGACAATGTGCTGTCCATGGGATTGCCACTGGCACTCGTAGCATAGTATGCACAGGGCATCGAAGGTACCCTCCTGTATCAGTGTTGCCTGGATCCTCGGGCTTGCGAAGTGTAACGACCGAGCCTTTAAAATTGAGACCGAGAGAGAAAAGCGAAGTTAAATGCCAGTGGGTGAGACGAGCACCAAAAGGGAATTTGGCAGCGAGCAAGCAAGCGAGGTCGGAGTGCGAAGGCCAAAAGACTCACAGGCTGTAGGCGTCACAGGGACAACGAAAGAGGCTTGCAGAGGCCAGTGGAGCGTCATGAATGGACTTTTCTGGGACTTCTCTGGGAGCCGTAGGGGCCGCCGTCCAACCAAAGTCTGCAGCTAGCTTTGCTGCTGCGCTTGCTACCCCGGCTCAGGGAACAAAATCTTTGGAGCAATCTGATAGTTCTCGCCCGGGCCTTTTCATCTGATAATATTGTTCCCATTCACCCTCTCGCCTGCGCAACCACCCGCAGTCCTTCTTGACTTGCAAAGCCTTACTTTGAGTGTGAGAGATCTTGTTGATCTCTTCGCGGCTCTTCTCGAGCCACCTGTTACCATTCTTCGAGAACCGACGAGCAATCCAGGTCACTTTGCAATCGTGGCGACGTCGGCCAAATTCCCTGCGGCATTGCCCGCGGAGAATATGACCCTGTCGAGCGGCCCAGATGCACTACCTGATGATGAAGAATTCGAGTGAGTCCTGTGCTCGACGTGAAGCAGGAAAAGTGGTTGACCTTGTCGCAGCTACGAGGCCCTACCTCCAAACTATGGACTCGGACATAATATGTTGGCGGGCGCATTCGCAGGAATTGCGGTATGCACAAAGGACGCAAAAAACCCATGCAACCATCACTGACACTCATCTCAGGAACATACGGTGATGTATCCAGTGGACTTGATGAAGGTAAATCTCGCACTCGTTGTCCTCGCTAGCGGAGCAGTCGGCTAACCGAATTGCCGCCACAGACACGGATGCAAATCATAAATCCTTCAGCGGGCGGTTTATATACGGGACTCTCACACGCAGTATCTACAATATATCGAATAGAAGGTCTACGAACGCTATGGCGTGGAGTCACCAGTGTCATCGTCGGAGCAGGTGCGTTTCAAGACGGAAAAAGGATTCGGAAAATGGAGGTATATCTCTAACACCCTGGCGTAGGTCCCGCTCATGCTGTGTATTTTGGCACGTACGAAGTTGTCAAAGAGATGGCTGGCGGAAACAAAGCAGACGGAAAACATCATCCTCTGGCAGCTGGTACGGAAGGAAGCTCAAGAATGAACACACTGGCGAGTGCTAATTAAGATTAATAGCTGCTAGTGGAGCATGTGCCACCATAGCGAGTGATGCTCTCATGAACCCTTTTGATGGTATGCAGTCTGCTCGTGGATATGGAATGAGGTTCAAGTTGTGCTGACCGAGTATCGCAGTCATCAAACAACGGATGCAGGTGCACGGCTCAACGTACCGCTCGATCACGCAGTGCGCTCGCTCGGTGTGGCGCGCCGAAGGACTTTCAGCATTCTACGTATCCTACCCGACGACATTATGCATGACTGTCCCATTTACAGCGACCCAATTTATGGCCTACGAATCATTGTCGAAAGTGATGAATCCGCGGAAAGAATATGACCCGATTACACATTGCGTGGCTGGTGGCTTGGCCGGAGCATTTGCGGCTGGAATCACCACCCCGCTGGATGTGATCAAAACACTTCTACAGACGAGAGGACTCAGTCAACACGACGAGATTCGTAATGTGAGAGGTCTATTTCATGCTGCGGCGATCATCAAAAACCAATATGGCTGGAGTGGTTTTATGAGGGGTTGGCGACCCCGAATCATTACGACGATGCCCAGTACAGCCATTTGTTGGTAAGGCCCCCCAGAAAGCATCGCCTGTTAGGTAACGCAACTGCTAAATTTTGGTTCTAGGTCATCATACGAAATGGCAAAGGCCTACTTCAAAAGAACACTTCGAGACGAACAGGCTCTCAGTACTAACAAGCTATGATCTGCTGCAGACACGTCTCGATTACTTTGCGCACGTTTGGCCCATTTCAGCGCCATAGTTGAGCCAGGAGTCCTTGATAGGAGGGATTGTTATCAATGCATGGCTGCATGATATTACCTGATCGAGGTGGGTTAGGGAGGTCTTCGCCCGGACAGTGTCACGCTTCTCCTACTTCTGACCAGGACACGAGTGATGGTTTTCTCACATGTCGGCCCTGGCATGGGCGCGACGGGAACAAAAAAAGGCGTTTACAGCAGTGGGTGGTGCTCCCACAGTCGTCCGTGGCGGCGGTCAAGTCTGGCGAGACTTTGGATAATATTGTACATCTATCACGCAAGACCAAAAGTGGGATGCAATGAGCGACTTTGATCATTCTCATCATCAGCCTCTTTTCCACGAGCACAATAGACAGGGTGATCAACAATGAAAGTGGATATAATGATCGCTAGCAGCCAACCTGGGGCATCTGTGCCCGTGCTTACTCTGTACGCTGGGGGGACTTTGATAGCACGTGCGATGATGCTGCGGCATTGAGGTTGTTTTGAGGGAGTATGTCCAATATTGACGGATGCAAGTTCATCTCAATGTCCAACAGATCTAGGCAGAGAGGAGACATGCTTAAATGCGACACAACGGAGCGTCTAAAACAACTCGCGTGATGGCCGGAAAACCCAGCGTTCAGGTGACGTATATCGGGGGAAGAGAGTGGCAGGCTGTGTGCCGCACTGGCACTGGCACTGCGACTGCGGCCCATTGATCCAGTTCACGTTCCCACTCTCAATGCCTTTTTCGCCTTCCAACCAAGTCCAAGTCGTCGATTCATGCGAGGCTCAGCCTCCGTCGTACAGTAAACTCAATCATACCCTTAATACAGCCTTCCACTGCTTGTTATTCTCGCGCCTATTTTCCTGAGCATGTCCCCGCCGCCGTGAACCTGGCAAAATGTTGCGGAGCAAGCCCTCCTCGTCAATGCAGAAGACATACGATGAAGCCTATCTCCAATGTTCTACCGCGGTATTCTTCGAGGGCCAGGTGAGAGATAGATCAACTCTCGAAGAGAACTGCTTTGTTAACTGTGTTTTGTGTTACAGAGCAATGAGACAGAGGCCCTCCGATCGTGGAAGTCCGCTTTAGATCAAATCAACTATTACAAGGCCTACAAATTGTCCTCGAACTATTCTCCTAAATCCGAGACCGAGCGCGCCCTCTATGACTCCCTCCGGGAACTGGAAATGCAATGCAAGGAGCGCGTGGATCTCTTGGAGACGCTGAAACGGAGCCGGGAAGATCTGGGTATCGAACAACGCAAGGAGGACAAAGGAGATCACAAGAATGGTAATGGAAGTGGGAGCGGGAGCAGTGGGAGAAAACGACTGGGCAAAAGCAAAGGAAACAGCTCTCCTGCTACTACACCAAAGTCTGACCAGCCAAAATCGTGGCTTGGAGGAGAGACCGTTCCACCGGTTCAATTGTCTGAATTGCCCAATGCCACCCCGGCGCTACCTCCGCGTCCGTCACTAGGAGTTGGTCGAAGTAGCGAGCACGTCGTCAATGAGAGCTCTCCCCCCATATCAAGGGTTCGCTCAACCCCTCTTGGGGCACCACCAACTTTACCAGTACCGGCAACCAAGGTCTCCAGAAGTCCCAGCCCTGATCACGGAAGAAAACCAATGCGAACAACACTCCGCCCAGAAAAGAGAGGATTTATGAAGTATCGATCGACTTCCAGTCGCGACAAGCGGTCAGAAACCATGAAAGCTGCGGGTCTGGCCTGGGAATCTCAACCGCGGAAGAACTCTGCGCCTGCTCAGCGCCCAGACTCGGATCCCACCATCGAAGCCAGACTGAGTGCTACTGCTGCGAGAAGAAGTATCGATCAAGATGCAACGGCAAGATACGAAGAACAACGCAAGTCAAATGCTTCATCCCTATTGAGCGTCCCCGATTACCTCCAGCCACCGAGCTACCGTGAGATCTCAAGTTCGGCCACCACGCCTGCGCCTGCGTCTGTCAACAAATCCATGGAAAGTTTAAGATTGACGTCTGAATCCACTCCCAATCTCATTGATTTTGACCCCGAGCCTGAAAAGTCTCCGCCTCCTCCACCGCTACACGCATCAACAATCAGCCCGCCCATCACGAAAGCCAGGACAAGATCGCCCATACCCTTACCCAAGGCGCCAGAGATAACATATAGACGAGAATATCCGCCTCGAGCGCATAACGTTCCACAGCCACTTGCCAGGAACATACTCGAAAAGGCGTACCCTAAGCCCGTCCCCAGCGGCAACACCTCAGGCATCTCACGAAAGCCTGTTGGCGTATCGGACGTAGCTCTCGAAACACGAGGCCGGTCCCCTCCAAAGCGGGACGCGCATTCAGAAAGTGAAGATGATACTCCTCGGCGAAACCTGGAGCGGCCAAGGCGATCCAAGGAAGTCAGAGCACCTAGTGCCAATACAATCACTCCACCCTCGACGGATGGGGAATCACTGGAAGACGACGGATCATCGGCAGAGGAGAAGAGGATGAATAAGATTCTGAAGAATCTACCCAAAGGACTGGATGAGAATGCAGCGAAGCAGATCCTGAACGAGATAGTGGTCAAAGGTGATGAAGTTCACTGGGAGGATGTTGCTGGTCTGTCGGCAGCCAAAAAAGCACTCAAAGAGGCGGTTGTGTATCCTTTTCTGAGACCAGATTTGTTCATGGGATTGCGAGAACCGGCACGGGGAATGCTCCTGTTTGGACCACCGGGAACTGGAAAGACGATGCTGGCCAGGGCGGTTGCCACCGAAAGCAAGAGCACATTCTTTGCCATCAGTGCAAGCAGCCTGACCAGCAAGTGGCATGGGGAATCTGAAAAGCTTGTTCGGGCATTATTTGCACTGGCCAAAGCTCTTGCGCCCAGTATTATTTTCGTGGATGAAATCGATTCATTGCTCAGTGCCAGGAGTGGGTCAAGCGAACACGAGGCATCGCGACGAAGTAAGACAGAGTTTCTCATCCAATGGTCGGACTTGCAAAGGGCGGCAGCCGGTAAAGATACCACGGTTGGCGACGCCAGTCGAGTCTTGGTTCTTGCGGCGACAAATTGTCCGTGGGACATTGACGACGCAGCACGACGAAGGTTTGTCAGGAGACAATACATCCCATTACCAGAAGCAGAGACTCGAGATACCCAGATACGAACATTGTTGGGCCACCAAAAGCATGATCTAAGCCCAGAGGACATTGTTCGACTGGTTGAGCTGACAGATGGTAAGTGCCCCGGACACCAACGACATGCGCGTCTATGATCTATACTAATTTCTGGAACAGGCTACTCAGGATCCGACATCACAGCACTTGCAAAGGATGCAGCCATGGGACCTCTGCGGCACCTGGGAGAAGCTCTGTTGTTCACACCAAAAGAACAGATTCGACCGATCCAGATGGTTGACTTTGAAGCAAGCTTGGAGAGCATTCGTCCCAGTGTCAGTAAGAAGGGACTTGAAGAGTTTGAGAAATGGGCAAAGGATTTCGGTGAGAGGGGTGGTTGATATGTATTGGGACTTGAGTACGATAGAGCTTTGGGCTATGGGTGCGTCTTTTTCGGGTTGGCTAGGAGCACAAATTGATAGAGGTATTATGCTATGGGACAATGAGTGTACATGCAACGACTAGGACTCATGATTGATGATGATACAGTAAATTAAATCAATATGCAATGCTTCATGAGTATTGGAATGCTTTCACTACACCAGCACTCAAGCTTGTGAATGTCTTCAGAGCCTCGCGCCTCGTCTATGTTGGGCACATCACGTGGCCCTGGTCAACGTCAACATGTCTGTATCCAGTTGCCAGCCTGGAAAGTATTCCGACACAACGCTAAACCCAGTCAAGTCTAGACGGAGCCGCAGCCTGTGCTGGAGCCTCTTGAGCAAGACGACAAGCCATGGAATCCCTTGCTGAATATCAATATTCTCCTTGCTCTTTGTCGTCACAATTCCCGAGAGGTGCAAGACCTGGTTCTGAAAACTGTCTCGGACGAGCCTTGATATCGAATTCGGCGCGAGTGGTCTCTGCATCCCTTTCCTGCTATCTCATGAAGTGGCTTTTGCATTGTGCCACATAGATCTGTTGATGTTCGGCTGACCACGTCTAGCTGTTGCCGTTGAAACTCGAGGTCGATATGTCCTGTGACCGCAGAAGGTAAATCTCAAATATCACACCCACTTAACCCAGATTGCAAGAACAGCGTAGAATGATGTTACGCCTGTCACATCGTCACATGGGTGACATGCACGACGTGACCACCATGATGAGCCTGTCGTACTCAAAGTGACACCAATATCAGCAGATAGCACTGAGATGTGAATACCGAAATGAAAAACACCAATTAGGGGGGTGACTCCACAGGGGTGACAGAGGGCTCTGTAGCCTTGCAAGACACGAGGACAGTGACAAGGACATGCAGATCCAAGCTAGTAACCGCAACTGAGGATACTAGTGATGAGGTCTTCACTAGCTGACATATCACCATGCTCGATGTCACCGCGCGACAGGAAGCAAAGGTGAAGATGCTGCACTGACCGTGTCTATAAGTCGGTCTCTTACCCCTGGATGCCAACCAACATTCTTTCCGGTTTCCTACCACAACAACATTTCAACTTCATGGACATTCCTTCAGAGCTTCAAGTCTTCAAAAAGATCCTTCCACTGTCTCTTGGTCATATTGGTGAGTAACATTACCTGCTTGTTTGCACATGGATGTTTGTACTTTGTACGGTTCGTTCTTACCCTGTCGATCTGGGATGTTCACGGCCGCGACAGCCGGATCCACGATGTGAACGGGTTGCATATTTCTGGTCTCTCCAGAAGCAGCCACTCACAGACAGGCCGGACTCTGCTTCTTTATTGTCTGTGCTTTGTCTTCTGGTCGTCTGCGCAACAAAGAAGCCGCAGCGAGTTGGGCTGGCTACTTAAGCCCTGAATCCGTGGTGCATGGACCAACCGTGCACAGACAGGCAATTTCCTTCTATCTCTGCTATACAAGATCGACTCCGTCCCCCGCAAACGGCACGAGATCCTTTTGTCGGCTGTTGCAGGCTATCTTGCCTTGCCCCACCCTCTTCTTCTCTCAAGACCGCTGGTCGGCGACCTGATCAGCTTACAACTTCTTGTCTACCGACGTCACAGGTCCTGTCACTCTTTTCCGCGGCTGTTAATAGCTCACATTCTCTATCTCTATCATCATGAGAGCGACTCTCTTTGGCGTTGCTGCCTTGTGCGCCCCAGTCGTGTTCGCCGTTCCTCACGGTAGGTCCAAAAGGATTTCAAAAAGCTACGAGCGAGAGCTGACGTGCTTCAGGAGGCAACCACCGACATCAACATCCCGCGCGTGGCCACCGCGAGGCTAAGACAGTCACCAATGTTGTTACTGTTACCGCCAACAATGCAGTCGTTTGGGTAGATCAATTCAACAACGTGCTCTCTACTGTCTACCACGGCCAACCAACTCCTACACCCATTGCATCGAGCTCCGACAATACGCCTGCGATTGCACCTACAGCATTTGCTGCAGCTTTCGCTCCTAAAGCCCAACCACCCGCCGAGACTCCAGGAACTCCTGCTGCAGCACAACATTCACCATCAACCTCAATCGCCGCTCCCTCTCCTAACAATGCTCCGTCCGGCCCAGCTCCAGCTCCTCCCACTCCGTCAACTGCCGAGGATCCTAGTCCACCTGCTTCTACTCCTGCTGCTGAACAAGATGCCAGAATCGGGAACAAGGGTATGCAAGGTGGAAATGGAGCCAAATCTGGCAACACTGGCCATAGCGACAACGCTGATAACTCTGGATCCAATTCTGGTAACAGCGCTGGAGCTGGTGGATTTGGTATTGACTACGAGCTCATCGGCAGCAGTGGTTGTAAGCCACAAAGCGAAATGAATTCCGAATTCGGCTTCCTCTCTGGCCAAGGCTATTCCAAGATCCGCTTCTACGACATCGGCTGCGATCTTAGTGTGGCCACAGCTGCCGCCGCCGCCGCGGGTTTTTCAGTCACTCTTGGTCTTAATACGATCAACAACCTTGCTGGCGACCTCGGTACACTTACCGGCATGATCAAAGGAAACTGGGGCTCGATCGACACTGTCGTTATTGGTAACGAAGTAGTCAATCAAGGTGGCGATCCTAATGCAGTTGCTGGTGCTGTCAACACTGCTCGTGGAATCCTACAGGCTGCCGGATTCACCGAGAATGTTGTCACCGTCGACACATATATTGCCCACCAGAACAACCCTCAGCTCTGCGCAGCATCCGACTATTGCGCCGTGAACTGCCACGCTTTCTTCGACGCTAATACCGAAGCCTCTCAGGCTGGCACCTTTGTCAAGAACGCTATTTCGAAAATCCAGAACAAAGGCAAAGCGATTATCGTCACCGAATCCGGTTGGCCATATCAAGGGTCGCCTAACGGAGCAGCTGTTCCTTCTGTCGCGAATCAACAGACGGCTGTTGCCAGTCTGAAGAGTGCATTTGGCGGCAATCCCGCCGGATTGTTCCTGTTCCAGGCGTACGATGCGTCCTATAAGCCCCCTGGTCAGTTTGGGGTTGAACCATATTTTGGCATCTATGGTCATTAAATTCAATCTCTCGTTGCTGGCTTTGAGCCTTATTCACTTACCCCCTCGAACACCACACCATTACCACGAAAAGCTTATCCCATTTTCTTTCACGGAGAACACATTACAGTCGAATTGCACAGCATTACGCGTGTTCGCCGGATAAACTCACACACGTATGACCTAGAAACAGATATTCGGTATCAGGACAGACGAACACTTGATGTCAGCCAAAGTTTCGTGATTGCCCGTTTGTCGGCCACTTGCGAAGGAACTCCAAGCGGGATGAACAATCTGTTTCGTGGGTTTCCGAGGTCTCGGTGTTTTTTGTATTGCAATAGGCAGCGTTGGCGTTTTATTGTCCCCCTTTTCTTTTGCGGACAGGTGCATGGCAAATGGAGGACTTCGATTTCGATATGATACCCCCAAGCAGCATTTTTGCCGTCTCGCTTCTTTCAACATGGTGGGGCGCGGTTGCCCAGTGTTCAGGTTCTCAGATTGACGAGCATAGAGTTATCTTCTCTGTCCCCTGCCTTAAATATGCAGCAGGCACCGTCATCTTCCGTTTGGGTATGTCTCTCCCACGCACACATGCGCATATCTTCCAGGAGGTAGCGATACGATACAACGCAATACGATATCGATATCTGGCGTGCGGTCTGTGGTGGCGTGTCGGCTGGCACTTTGGATCAAGCACAGCAGAGCAGAGCAGAGCATTCAAATACATGGTCACAGGGACTTGCATCCACGCACAACATCAATACGTGCCTGCCCAGTACAGGGAACCCTTAGGTGCCTCCTTCCCTCTCTAGGAATAGAGACAGATGGATAGATTCAATCAAATCAAGCTCAATGAACTCAATGCGTTTACTGGGACCTCGATACGTAGTATATAAACATGCGCAAGCATGTACTCTACGTGCTTTCGAAACGCGTTCGCCGATACCCACTGCCCATAAACGAGAAGAACGAGATCGAGATCGAGACCGACACCAGGAGATACTATGTGTATCTGTCTAGATGCATCTCTAGATCTTCGAGCTCGAGAGCAGTGAGTAAATGGTGCGCACAATACACAATACAGGATCTCGTCGCGCCTTTCCGGCCAGCAGGTGCCAGGTGGGAGTGGCTGTACAGAAAACAGTTGTCATCTGTGATTCTTCGTCTTTTCTGCGAAATCCACAGACCACACAAGCTTTGAAGTGCCGGGTTGGTTTTCGATTTTAGGGGGATCTATTTATCTATCAACTCGGCCGGTGTGCATCCCGCCGATTTTCTTTTCTTTTCTATCTACATACAGTTACACCTATCTACCCACCCACTTACTTCACGTTGCAGCGCGCTCCGTGTACTCTACGCACAGTACATGTAGAGCACCGCTGACAATCTCGGGGACGGTGATTTAAATCCCCGTGTTCAGGGGAACGCGGCCACGCAACTGCACCGGCATGCGATCACCTCCATCTCTTTCATTGCAGCCTTGCCTCCTCGTTACCAACGTGAAGTTCCGTGGTGCCTGCTTTGTCTATCTCATCTCCTCGCATCATCGTGAATTCATGCACTCATTCATCATCTGTCGTCTGCTCTGCCTCGGCCTCTTCGACTTCCTCGTCCGTCAAGAAGGGGCTTCTTTCCAATTCGTACTGCGGGCCGGGAACGCCGCGAGATGGTTCTTGCGCCGGTGGAGTGAGTACCATACGGGGCATCTGTTGCTGTTGTTGGGCTTGAGACTGCTGATGCTGTGTCATCATTGTACCGTCAATGGTTGGCAAGTCACCGCCACCACTGGGTCCTATATTCATAGTTGTTGTCGTTGTCATCGTCGTAGGGGTCATGGCCGTGATAGTTGGTGAGCGTGATTCTGGCGGGGTGACCATCTCTTCCGATGTTGGGTATGGAGAAAGTGTTCGGGCCTGCGCGAGGTGAGATGGTGTCCTGGAGATTGTATTTGAAGGTGGGTTCATGGGTGTCGCAAGAGCATCGTGAAATGGCTGGTCGAATTCCTCTTGGGAATGGGAACGCGACATATCACTTTTACCACCCCCATAGTCGGAAGGAACCGGCTGAGGTAGTCCGTCATCGTCTTCGGTATCCCCCTTGACCTCTTCTTCTTCCAATGGTGCCAATTTCTCATTTCCAAAGTCAACTTCATTTTGTGCATTTTCTTCCAGCTCCATGTGCTCAATTTTTTCTTCGATTTCTTCTAGAGCTATAGCCTGCGCCTTTTGTAAAGCCTCGCTAACTGGCATTTTCATGCGGCTGTCAATTGGAGATGCCGAGTCCGGTTCCGAAGGACTCAGCGTCTTCTCCGTCGGCGAAAATGGACTTTCTTCAGGAATTTTCTCGCCCGTCGTGGTTGTGGTGATAATGGAAGGTAAGTTCGCGCTGAATTTACCTGGTTCCCTGGTACTATCGCCGCTACCTTCCCTTCCTTTCTTTCGCCTTGCTTTTGGAGCGGGCGGAGGTTTCTTTCCAAAAGGTAAACCTCTGTGGTGGCTCGGTATCGGAGGCTTTTCCTTTTCCTTTTCCTTTTCCTTGTCTACTTCTTTTTCGGAGACACCAGGAAGAGGTTTACCGTGGTGATGGTGGTGAATGAAGGGTATGGGAGGATGATGGTGGTGATGATGACGGTGATGGTTGTTCTGCTGAGATTCCTCGGGACCTGAAGATGCTGCGGGTGGCGTAGGTGCCGCGCTTGGTGCGGATGCAACGCCTGTAGGGTCTGGTGTAGCTATTTCTGGGTCGCTCTCCATCCTTTGTACCTTCATTCGTCCAAGTCCTGACCGTCTAGCTTGAGGGGGAGGAGGCTTCTCTTTTTTCTGCATTATCGCTGCGCGGAGATTATTTTTCAAGCCTGGGTTCCTACTTGGGGTAATGACTCCTGGCTTCTCTGTTTGCGCCGCTACTTCCATCATGCTCAGACTCGAATGTCTAGCGCCCTCAAGTTGAGGGGTAAGATATTGACCAATAGTCAGAGTTGAGCCTTTGGAAGAATTTCGCTTCTTCAATTTTCGAGGCAAAGGAAGAGCAGGTGGATGTGACTTTGTGGGCGAGGTTGGCGATGATAGGTCAGATGCTCCATCGTCGATGGGGGATTCGGCGGTCATTAGAGGATCAGTATCTGGGTCGATCAGCCAGGTAACACCTTCACATCTCTTAACAAGTCGTTTCGTTGTCTCATCAATGGCATCGAAATGGCCCCAGTGATGCAGACCTTCCTGCGAGCCGTTCGGATCCGAAAGATGACCTCCACCTAGGACAAGCAAAAGTTTTCGAATTTCATCCCTTTTGTAATGTGGAGGTTGCTGTAGTTGTGTATGCTCAAGAAGAGGGTAAAAGACACGGAGATAGGTATGGCGAAGAGAGGAGGCCTCTTCTGGTAAATCTAGCAAGTTTCTCATCAAGATATCGACCAACACACGTAGGTCATTCGTGTAGAAATACTCGTAAGTCGGAGGCGTGGTAAAGAGAAGATATAATAGTTTTAGTGTCAAGAGTTGTAGCGACGTTTCATCTGAATCTGTCAGCCGACGTTGAGGCAGGTTTCTATTCACACGACTCACCTTCTCGATTCAGGAGAAGGATAATGTTCTCGCCGAATGTTTTGTAAGCACTCCCATGAGCAGAAAGTACCTTGATGACCTTGTTGGTCAAAGGAACTGGAGCTTGACCACTGGCAGGGTCATGGGCAGACACCATGAATTGCTCGTTCAATACTAGCTGAAGGACAAGTTAGAATCTGACTGAGCATGCTGACGGGAGAGTCATACTAGAACTCGAATGGTCGGATAGTGGTAGGGGTCGTTCACATCGTCAGAGACTTGCTCGATAATTTCAAATAACATCTTGACAAAGTCGTCGTTGATATGCGCTGCCCATAACATCAGTGTGTGCTTTCCCAATGTTTCCTCGGCGTCTTCACATACCCAAGTCATCGGTTTTAATCCTTTGAATGCGCGACATCTCATAGAGCAAGGCCATGAGAAGCCTATGGATGCCTTCGTGGCCGTGTCGTTTCGGACTCGAGATCAAATCGATCAGGCGGGGGAAGGCGCCTTGATCGTTCAAGAGCGCATATGTCTTCTCGTCTTCTTGTGCATGGGCAATCAAGAAGGAGGTGGCCACCAGGATCACGTCTGGTTCGTCATCCTATTTGCTCCTCAGTCAGTTCCGGTGTGCTCAGCGACTCTTGACCACCATACCTCGATCAAACAATGAATAAATTGACGGCGGATATAGTCGGTATGAGCAGCGAACAACGGTGAACGCTGCAGCTTGAAAGCGCATCGGCCGAGATCATGGTCAGTGGGTAAGAAGCGTTCTGTCGAGTCGACAAGGGTCAGCGTGTTCAGTAGGATGATTATGTCGGACCTGACATACCCCGACAGGAAACTATCAGATCTATGTAGGATCGCAGAGTGTCGTCGATGCTGTCGTGGGTGGTGCATTCAGTCGAGACAGTCTCCTCGAGAACTGTGGCAAGCAAGAGTTAGCGCAGATTCCTCCGCGACCGGTGTTCGTCTCTTTACCGATCCAGAACTGGTCTTCGTCCTCGAAGTCATAAGAAACCTCGTGTTCCATGCTATGAACAGCTTCATGTCGTCCTTGGAGGTGGGCGTGGATTCAGGGTGGTATCGAAGGCCAATCAGGCGCTCTTCTTCACCGGAGAAGAGGCGCAACAGAGGGTGGACATTGGTTAGTACAGTACCAGCAAAAGAGCGGTATGTCTGTACAGTGGCAGCAAGGATAGCAGCCAGCAGCAGCAGTAGCAGCAGCAGCAGGGTGCAAGCTTGAGAGGGACGCAATGTGGAGTGAATGGATTTGGGGGAATCTTGGAAGGATTTCAAGATTACCTGAACTTTGCAGCAACTCTCATCTAATAACCGTGGAAGGCCCGGAACATGCACGTGTTGGGCTTAACAAACACAAGTACAAGTCCTCGTACTCTGTACCTACTTTGGTACATGTCGTCATTGCCACGTACCTGGAAATCACCGGTAGGTACGAGTTATACGCATATGGTGCTCTCATGATCCATAGCTAGGGACACGCCGGCAGCTGCCCTCCATACTATATGTAAACTACCTATGTACCAGTACCTATGTCCCTCTAGTGGTACCTACGTAGTATCTCGTACCACCGCCGTTGCATATCCAGACCAATGCTAACCCGCTCATTGTCGTTACAAATGTCCAACCGAAACCGATATTTGCTTTTATACAAGAAGTCGCCTCATCATGCTGCCGTCACTGGTTTTGGCCGTCTAAAAGGGTGCGCCTCGGTGTTTCTAGATCAATCAAGTCAGTCCATATACTTCGACACAGGGACCAAAAGTCACTCACAAGGCATAATCATCCAAACTGATCATATCCGGTTCACTGAAAAGCAAATAATAATACTTCAGTGTCTCCGCCAACCAGAAAGACTCCATGGAATCCTGCTGCTCTCCGAGTGCACTGGTCACATCCTTGATCCCGGCGTGTGCAATCTCAGTCTTTGTTGCTTTGTCCACTGCCTCAAACATAGTCCACCCCTTGTCTTGCCATGTTTTGTCTCCGGTAAGCCGATACATTATGAACACTGATTCGATGGCTTCAGGCCGAAGTCTGTAGTCCCTCGCTGTGATCTTCGTATAGCCGGGCGGTAATCGATGCTCTTGGATCTTTGCTGCAACATATTTCTCATGTGACAGAGGCACCTTGAGAGCAAAAGTTTCCTCTGCGTCCGCTGAAACGACGCTGTCGATGACTGCTCCATTTTCGTCGTCACTGAAACTATCCCGTTTCTTCATGCTAGGATCCAACAAGACTTCAGAGCCGACCTGTTCCTTCCGGGTAGATACCTCAGAGCTGGACTGTGCTCCCTTAGACAGCTTTTGTTGCTGAAGATTGTACGTCTCGACTGCCTCCATCCTTTCCTCGAAATGCTCGTCCAGAGCCTTGTGCCACTTTTTCTCATCCCATTTGCATGAGGTCATACTTTCACATGGCACCAGTTCAAACTCTTCCGGCATGATGCCCGCAGGTGTAGAACTATACGCCCATACGCACCCATTGGTAAGCTTTTCCGCAATGGTCATGTCCGAAGGGATGTCGAAAAGCTTGGACCCTAGAGCAAACATACCACCTGCATAGCATCCAAGATGTGTTCCTTCATAGATGGTTTCTCTCCTCTTTTTGGGGTTCTTGTGCTTCGGCGAAAGGTTCTTCTTTGCTAGGAAGAGAATATCATGGTTTTGCTTCGTCATGGGCCGGAACAACAATTCTTCTCGGACTACGTCCATTGAGTCCAGGTACATTGTTTTGTACTGAGGGTTGAGACCGCCTAGTAATGCATATTCTTTGGGGAAATACTCGTACGTCGAGTCGGCCATTGAACCAATCCCATAGGTATGCGTTTTCGCCTCCGCCTCCGTGCTGAGACCTTGCGGTTCACAGTCATCATCATCATCATCAAATTCATCTTCATCCAAGACAGCTTTAACCTTCTGCTGCCCTGTCGTTTTAGGTTGTGTCTTTTCAGGCTCGACTGGGGGAGGTGCGGAAGACAGCTGTTGTCGCTTGGCTAACCCGCCTGGAATCCCATCGCCGGAGCTGCGCCGTTTCTCCGCCCTGAGTGCCTCCTCGGGAGTTAATTCATGCATATTCTTCTCTCGGACTTCAGACACGACGGAGTCCGCTGCTGGCCCACGTTCTTTACCAGCAGCCAGGTCGGACACAACTTCGGGCTTCTTGCAGCCTGAGGCATCCAATCTCAATGGCCAAAGGCCTGGAAACGTGGTCTTCATCTGCCACGCTTCCAGTGCATCAGTAACCCGTGCGATCGCATCATAATACTTGTTCTCCTTGGTGATCTGCGCCAGGCGGGTAAATTCCATGGCCAGAGATCCTATCTCGGCCAGTACCGTATGTCCGCTGGCACGGTGTGGGTGCGCTGTGGATGACGGAGCCCAATGGTAGAAGACTGCCGGCATTCTATTGGGAGTGTCAAACGTTCCCATGAGTATATCAGCCAACTCGACTGCTTTATCCAGCAAAACCTGGTATTTGCCAGAGCTAAGATCGTAGGCAGCGACCAATCCACCCAGGTAACGTATGACCGTCTCGAACACAGGAATGTCTTTGCGAGATGATGTTTTGAAGTCGATTTTGCCCACAGCCGCCACTGCTTCGTCAAACTCTTCGTACATTCCCATGATCCACAGCGCATCGAGTGAGTCGACCAGTGTAGCACCCCAGCCATTGAACGGATCACCGACATCCTTCGAGATTGGTTTAAGCTCGTCGTGGGGTAAAGAGTAATTCTTGTAGCCAAACCAAGCATGCTTGAATGTCTCGCGGATCGCTCTCTGCTTCTGCAGTCTGTCTGCCTGCGCCGAAGGCTTTTCGCTGCCAAAACTGTGTTGAATGGTCGGAAGAACCTTTGGCTGCCCCGTGGGCAATGATATCAAGCTGTGTGATGGAATGGGATAGTGTTCTTCTGGTTGTTCCCAATATGTTTTCTTCTTCTCTGTTGGCAGCGGCTTCGTTTTGGGTTGGTTTCGATCGCCTGTGGATAAGTCGTGGTCGGGACTTGGCTGTTTGGAGAGTACCTCATCCACAGTCGCAGGCGATCGGAGATCCCCCGATGGGTTCGACGCTGAAGAGGCAATATATGGTGCCGGAGGAGGTGGAAGAGAAGGATGCGGGAGGGACGCGACCTGGTCCGAAGGCTGGTCAGGCGGAAGGACAGGCTGCGGTATAGTATCTGGATTGGATCCAATTTGTTTGCCAGCATGATTGGTTTTCAAGCCCACCAGAGCTTCGAGAGCTGAACTGTCCCAAGGATTCGTCTTAGTCAGGTGGTAGATGACAATGACAGCGAAGACGGCCACGGCCAGGAACAATCGATAACGGCGAACGCGCATCATTGTGCCTGTGTATCAGATGACGCAAGGTCTTGAGATAAAGATCAAGGTCCGTCACCGCTGTGCCACGGCCCGCATTTGACTGGTGCTATATGTAGGTAACTCCGACGGACAATCCGGGTGCAGGATCGAGAACGAGGTGGGTGTCGATGATGGTAGGATGCGGACTAGTCGGCCATTGGCGACAGTACAGTCAACGAGATGGTCTAGAGGAAGACAACGTGGTAGGGAGATGGAAAAGATTGATAATCGAGGGCGATGAGGAGCGGAACTCCCCTATTCTGACAGGATAATCCCATGGACATTGTATCCAAAAAAAAAAAAAGTAGGATGGAGGATGAGAGCGTGAGAGCGTGAGAGTGGGCTTCAAGCCGTGCCACAGCCGGCAAGCCGCCAATCAGCAAGCTACAAACGCTTTACAAGCGAGGAAACTTGGACGAATTAGGCCTGCGGCTCGCCCGCCCCCAGGGGCTCGTATGTACTTCTCCAGGGCCACTTAAGGGCTAGAGCACCGGCTGGTGCACGCCCATGCTGACCACTCCAGGTAAGTGCTAGGGTCCAATGGCCAGTGTGGGGAAGGCGAGAGTTGACATGAGCTTCTTATTCGAACCTTTGCAAACAACCTTCGTCTATGTTGTAGCATGTGCCGCCAAAACTCGTGAACCCGTGTCCCATATCCTTTACTCGTAATGTCATGTTCTTTCCGTCGTCAGGTATTTCATAGCCCATATCCTATCTAGGCCATAGCATCCATCCAATTAATGCCAAAGATGATCAGTGCCTCTATGCCTGCAGCGAAGCTGATGCTTTCTTCAGCCTCTGTTCCAACTCCACGTGAAAGGTTTCCTGCCGTCCAAGGGTTTGAAACCCGTAGATGGGCTTTTTCTTGAGGAAATCGCCCACCACCGACGTAAAAACGAGCACCTCCCTGACCACACTCTCTAATTGTTCCTGATCCACAGGCTGCATATTTTGGGGAACAGGTGTGTCGAAAAACCCGGGCATGCCTTCGAAGTGAATCTGTTCTTGTAAAAACTGCGACTCGTCAAACCGGCCTCGGCAAAGTCTTTCACATAAGTGAACCATGTGGTTCATGATATTGGAAAGCAGCAAGTGGCAAGAGTAGTCATTCCGAACTGTTTGGCTGCGCAGTATTCGTCGTACTGCAGCATTGCTCTTCTTGAGAAGCTCAAACTGCACTTCCCGAGGCTGGGATTCATCTGCCGAATGCTTCTTTAGGTGAGCTAATAATCTAATGCATACCGTTTCTTCGTCTTCCAGGCTTGGATCGCTCCGGCGAGGAAGTGTGGCATATCGCTGAGGATGTAGTTTCATGGGATCTATGGGGCACGAAGACTGCCTTGAAGTAGGTCGTGCGTCTAGTTGAGCGGGAGATAGATATCGAGTAAATTGTGGGGGGCTGAGACCCGGGGTGGGAAGTCCAGTGCTGTTGAAGAAGCTGACGTCGCTGGCAATGGAATAAGAACGATTGTCCGCCATATCCAGGGCACTGAGTGAATCGGTGGTTTCCTCAAAAGTCAGGAAGCCAGGGTCAGCGCCAACCACATATGGTGACCAGGATGGAGGATTACACTGTTGTCTCTTGGTGGATTCGTCCGAGAGGTGCGTGGTGGCTGGCGAAGGGATCGAGTGTATGGGTACCGAGTTGTGAACCACCCACGACTGAGAGTTGATGGTGCCGATCGAGTCGTCAATGGGCCGTTTTCTGCGTTTCCCCACAACCTTTCCCACCCTAGATTCACTATACACGCAAGACAGCTTCTTCTCGCCGCACCGACGGCAGCCTTCTTTGTTTCCGTCGCACCGGACCTAGTTGCAAGCAATGCTCAGCACGAGTTGGTAAGGGAAAGAGACTGAAGAGCTTACCTTTGCGGTGAAACAGTGGTTACAAGCTGCTCGCAGCTTGATTGGTTTCGGCTCAGCTTTAGAAGGAGCAGGAGATTTCATGGAAGCCGGAGGGGTAGATGTTCCACTGGGTGTAGGGGCGGCTGATGAAGAAGTCGATGACGGTAATGAAGTCATTTTCGTCGCCCTTGCACTTGTCAATGAAGGATGTTTCAGACGGAGAATGCGATATACAAACCCAGATTCTGCAATCATCTTCGGGTTTCACAAAGGTATGCAATCGAGGCCAGTTGAGGGCAGCAGGGAGAAGAGTCCAGACTCGAGTACACGCTCAAAGCAGCACACTGAAAGGGTTGACTGTGCGAAGAGGGGGTATAAGAGACGAGCGAGGAGTATGGGGCAGAAGTCCTGCTAGAGTGTGGATGTCAAGAACAGAATAGGATGAATGGGAGGCCGTATTGTACCAGCTGTTATATCGTAGTCAGAGGAGGTCTGTACAACAAGTGAAGCATGGATGGAGGCGGGCTGATTTATCATTTCATTGCTTCCCCATAAGAGGCAGCGGCAGGTGCTAGAGTTTGGGGGTCAAGATGTGAGGAAGTCGAAGCCCATGAAGCTAGCCACCTAGTGCGGCAAGGGCAGTGGACTCGAAGCCATTTGCCGCGAGCCAGCGCCAGTGGGATACGAAGGCTAGAGCCGTGACGGGGGAGGCATTTGTCCATGATGGCAGTGAGACCGATTGTGCCACGAAGCTCGTTCTTTTGGGATGCTGTGGAAAGTCAGCACCAGAGAAGGTAACACTTTAGGACCAGGGAGGTGGCAGATTTCAGGACAAGGGTTGCGGAAGAATGGATCCCTCAGGCTGATTGATGCAGGGACCAGGGGGCCCGCCTAGGCTCTCTAGGCTCTAGGGGGAACGCACCACATGCCCGAGGCGGTATATCCTCAAAGTCTTTTTCTTCCTTGTCAGACTTGGGATTTTTTTTATCGATCGCCCCCGAACATAAGAATTGGGGTGGTATGGACGGAGAATCTAGGTACCGGTCGCGAGATGCTGACTACGTAGATTCTATTTCCTCTGCCAGTGAACGGGGATATAACTCAGCCCAGCCACCTTATGAATTTTTCCCGCAACCCTCAGTACCAATACCAGATAGTCCGCACGCCTTGGTTACACGCTCTTAAACGAGCGTGAAGTTAGAGGGTAGTGGGCCGCTACTATTGGGCTAGGCTCGCCTAGATAGGGGCTACTAACCTCATTCAGCAATTAAATGGAATTCCTCTCGATCGGAAGGCCTGATGTTGTTTATTAAATTACTAAGATATGAAGGGACTAAACTGAACCAAGTATGATCTGCCCAAGGAATACAAGTACGTGCTCCAGTTCATTCTCTTCTACTGCAGGTGTTTTTAATTGCTGACAAGCCAATGGGTTGTCATCCGAACTCCTGCTCTTCTGGGATGTAGTCTCGTACCCACCACGGCTATGACACGGGTACTGGTACTGGTACTGCTGCTCCGTGTTCGTACTATTGACCTGTACGGGGTACGAGGACTACTTACTGGTACGGGTGAAGAAAAGAATGAGGCTGTGAGACACGCCTCGATAGCCTTGTGAGCAATCTCAGGAGTGGGACAGATATTTTCAGCGCGAGAATCTGGCACATGGTGGCGCCCCTCCTCGAGTAGCCATGAGGCCGCAGGCAAAGGAGTACTAGACTACCATAGTACTAGGTAACCGCCAACTGCCAAGCTAGGAAAATTACAGCCTTAAAACGTGGCGATCACGCCGCCACTGATACGTAAGGCAGGGAGTTGACGAGCGGGCAGAGAGTCAAAGCAGACGCCCATATACGTACAGCGCTTGAAAAAGTAATACCAATATTTGAGTATCTGTACGTACGTACTGTGGTATTTGCGCTCTGGACATCACTCCTGAGTCCAGAGTCCAGAGTCCAGATTTCATCGTCAACAATCGAGATCAGAAACACGGGCTTTAATGCTGACTTGGCCGGCGATTTTCTGCCTGACGCAATCAAATATCTGAAGCAAAAGTCACGACCCAAATGATCCTTTGTTTTCTCGGATCAGCACTGCTTGCCCTCAGGCTCCTAGAGCATCTGACCAGCAAATGTTTCTCAGCCGCACGTTGGTCGGAAGGGAGAGCGGTGGAGATGGGATCCTGATCCTGATCCTGATCCTGGTCGCCCAAGACAATGCTAAAACATTAAAACTGCTTACATGATAATCACCCCAGCTTACCTATTTATAAAGCCACGCTACTTTGAATAACTAAAGGGACCCCCCGCGGACCTCTGCAGCGCTCTGCAAATTTCTACTGACCAAACTGGGCTCAGGTCGGAAGTTGGCCTAGACTGCCTCTGGCTACTAGAGTGATGCGAATACTGCAGAGCAACGGACCGGGAAACTCCAGACGACCCGCGTCCAGCTGCCAAGTTCGCTTCGACGAGAAGCAATGCGAGCGTGCCAGTGGTACAGCATTTAAGTTATATACGACGGTGACGCTGTCGATTGCGACCCAGGCTAGAACATTCCAGGCAGGAATACGAACAGCCAGGGCTATGTGCACTGGACACGAGCTCGTGCTATGAAGGCAAGCTGGTCACCGCCGATACCGCCTCAAAAGCTGAACTCAAAGAACCGTACTTACCGCCCCGCTGTACTTCTGCCAACCAGCTCGCTTACAACGAACAACATTTCCGAGCTGCTGTTCTCATACGCCTGAATCAGCTCGCATCTATGCTATGCCCAAACATCTCCGTGGAAACATGCTCAGGCCGTGATTAATCGGCAGTCTGAAATAAGGAACTGCTTACCAAGGGGAACTCGCAACACTGCCGACGAGGTCAGCGACCCAATGATAGACCTGCTTTGTCCTTCCTCCCTAGCCTGAGATTATCGTGCTGCATCGTGCATCGCCAAGTATAAGCTGCCTCCACCCAAATTACTATCGGTACATTTCGCGTTTCCTTCTTGCCCATAGCAAGTGTTGAGCTCAATGCCACACAACAAAGGCTTACCCGTCGAAGGACGGAGTATCTCCCCGTGCTCCCGCATCTGTGTCACCGCTGAAATTTCCTCCTGCCAAGCTCGCTGCCAACCTGTCGTCTTTCCATGGGAGGAATCAGATGCCAGTTCTCTGAAATCGGTGTTTGGCTGACTCGCAGCAGCCATACGACGGTAAGACACGATACCCTCACCGATGCGGGGACAATAAGCCAGACAAGAGAAAATTGGAAACTCTTCTAGCGCACATATTATCCACGCTCGTACTCCTTATATTACTCACACAACTCATAGAATTTGCTGGAGACTGGTGGAGAATACTATTGTACCAAGATAGTGAGAGCGGGTGTCGCATCGGCACCGGATTCGAGCAATCCTTGGAGCCCGCTAGACTAATGACTGGTGTCAATCTCGAGTATTCGTTCCCGCTATCTAATTACAAGAGCTGTTGTATTCGAGCTGGGCTTTAGCTGACTGAGGTACACCCGCCTTGGTACCAAACCCTTCGTGTTATTATGGATGGCGCAAAACCAACCGCCCCCAGAGAGCTCACAGCCACGTTAAGCCACTACCCCCAGATCGAGTATTTTTCCCGATTGAGCTGACACTCATGATGATCTTTTCACATTCCCTCTACCGGAAGTGGGCCTCGAGTTGATCACTCCATGCTAATGGCAATAGGTGAGGGACGCGATTTGCTGCCAGCTGGCACCTACCAGGTACTACCATGCCTGATGAAGCATGTTGGTAGACGCCATGACCAACAACTTGGAACACCAATCAATCATCCGGTTTACCGCTCTGAACAGACTGTCGTCTACAACAATTGGCCGTCCATATGTCGAGCTTGACAGTCGACAATACGACGGCGGGCAAAGTGCGAGAATGCCGCCCCAATTTCTAAGGGCAAGCATGGCGGCATTGCTCCTGAATTGAACTTCATAAGCCGTCCTTTGTAGACAGACAACCTTTGTGTCGATAGATGCAACTCTCGACGCTCCCCACCAGACCACAGCGGAGACAATTATCATCTGTGTCCCTGTTCAAAGTCGCAATGCACCGTTGAAAATATGACGCAAAGTAGGCTACCCGCCGGCATTAATAGTCAGCACGCCTGCTAGCAGTCAAATACTAGGAATGACTACCATGAAAGGGACCCGGCTGAAGACAAGAGGATCCCTGAAGTGAAACAAATGGGCCAGGATCCGGGTATGGAATCCAGATAACGGGCGGATTGTCATCAGCAATTGAAGTGGAGCGCTACAGACTCCCCATGAGGAACTGACGCATACAGCTCGGTCTGAGCAATCTTGGCTAGGTCCCTTGAGAACTGCATATCGAAACTTTCGGAGCATCAGCTTGAGAATTGGATCAGCAAGGGCCAGAGATCGTCTCCCACGATGGAGTTTCGAATGTCGTGCTTGTGCGAGTACGAGCGTGACGGTACGACCCAGTGTATTTGCAACACCTACCTGTTGTGTTGAGTGACGACGAGGTACTTCTGTTCAGATGGCCACATGGTCACATGGCGTCTATCATGAGGCAGTGGTTCACATGGCAGACTGGACGCTAGTTCTTGCCAGGGAGCGAAGCAACCCGGCCATAACTTCCGTGTGAGAGCTCATTTACCAAGGCTCTTTCCATGTTGCGTTTCAGTGGTCATTAACTTCCATCTTCATGGAATGTTGACAGAGGGGCCAAATTCATGTCGTGGTGAGAGTCCGGCGGTCAGCAAGCAACTCACGTCGTGCACCGTCTCTAACGCTCGTCGGAGCGGTGTGCCGTCCCCAAACCTCGCGGAAGGTTTGATCCTTTGATGACGACTGGCACTTCTTTTGCAAACGAATCTTAACCACCTCAAGAAATGACCTATAATGACGCTTCTTCGAATTGACCAACCTCACCTCTGGCCCGCCGAACCTAATTCCCCTCTTGCGCCTCAAACGGTCGTGTCATCGGTGTCAGGTAGTGAGAGACGAGCAGGTACAACGACAATGGGAACACTGCACCTGCATATTCCAAATCATTGTTGCTAGGATCGTGGGATATTTGGCTGGCGAGATTGAGAACATTCTTCGACTATACTCTTGCCACTCGTCGCTGACTGTGATCTCGTTAGGTCCAAGCATCTTGAATCCTTTGCTCCCAGGTCACAATAGATCACCATTGTACCTCTCACCGCTCATAGACGGATGCTGTTACTATTTCAAATCTGGCGTTGACTTTGGCTCTGGCTCTGGTGTTGAGTAGTCAGATAATGGTATCTCTTCCACTACCCACAAAAGATATTTTGCGCCGTCACTCAAAGAACATCCTAAACGATGGCCTCAGGAAGACCTCTGAGGCTCGGGCATTCGGGAGTTCGGGGCGATACAAAAGACCGCGAAGGCAACGAGACGTGATGACCGGGGCATCTGCCGTTTCACGAGCAAGTCGCAAGCCTGCTCCAGGTTAGAGGTGCAACTTCTTCAGCCATGAGGCTCAGGACCAACTGCGCACGCTCCAGAAATTGGGTCATTGTCGTTAATTCAGCCACTTCTGACTCCATACCTTACTGTCAATTGCAAAGGATTTGATTACCATGACCTGGGCGAAGCATAATCTCCGCACAAAGCGGTACATATGTAACTGCATAGGGCCTCCCCACCCTACCTAGGCCGAAGAACCTGGGCGGCCGTAATGCGCAGCATCATCTACTTGCATATGGCTCACGCACCCGAGTCGGGTCGGGAATATCACCAAGCAGCGTCTTTATCACCGTTGATACACTGTCGTTTTGAGAGTTTTAACTAAAGCCCTTCAGACGGCCTTGCAGTGTCGGCCGCGAACTTGATCTGCTTGGACCTCTGCGCGGCGCGAACGAACGAGCGCTAGGATTATACGACGCGCATATCGCTCGACCGAGGCCAGCAAGGCAGGCTGGTAGCCCGACAAACCTTATCATCAGAATTTATTTCCTGACAGGCAAAATGATTTCGATGTGAGCGAGAAGACTAGGTGGTCAGTGCGTGGATATAGGTAGTTACAGGTGGTACTTGGGCAGATTACAAGGCTAAGCAGGGATATGGACCAAAAGAACCGGTGAGCATTGCGTTTGTATGCATGATTCCGAAGACGGCAAACGGTTGATGTCTACCTAGATACCTAGCACCCTAGGTAGAAACGCAGGCCCCCAGCACGATATCGGCTCCATATCTTGCGTGCACGTTTTTACTTACAACAGGGTTCCAGTATTCGTACACCTGTCGGAACCATTTGACCCGCCCCCATCCATTCCGACTTTAGAGGCACTTAGAAAGATACCTCCTGCTTGTACTCGTTCCAAGGTTCGAAGAGGCGAAACAGGACACCAAGTGATCGTCGTCCTTGGGCCTAAGGAGGACTTGATCACAAGCTGCATTGTTAAGTTGAAACCCATTAGGCGTTCCTATGGCATGCACACTGACGCAAGAATGCATATACAAGGGAAAGAAAAGACGTTGAGATCGACCACGCTTGACAAGACAACGTGTCAAAAGTTTTAAAACAAATGTAAGTCCCAACTTTGGAACGTCTTTGTAAGGCAATTGCGCCACCTCGCCTCTGCAGTACCCCAGGCCTAGACCATATACCCATACCCAGACTACCCAATGGAGAATATTGACTCGGGTTCTAATGCGACATCGCACACGGGACGCCCAAAGCAGTGTACGAGTACTAGCAGCAGTAGTACGACAACTACTACTATGAACGAGGGTCAGTTCGCAACGGCACACAGCATTTTGTACCAGATGTTGCGTACACACGGGTCATGTCCACGTTGCCACTGCCAGGTCCGAGACTGCCGCCAGCTCCACCAAGGCTAATATATACGACGAACGCGCTTGGGGAATAGATGGCTTGCCTAATTCCGGTTCCCACACCAATACCATATGGATATCACAGTTTGCTTTTCAGGCCCGTCGCGTCCGCGTCCCGTTCCAGGCATAAGTGTGATGGGACATACTATGTACATGCACGTCCATTCATGGTTGTGATCCAAAAAAAGGGCTTGGGGCCTTGGAAACCTAGGAAGATTGGGGTAAAACACGGCATTTTGTGTTCACCCCGTCCTCCACCGCAAGTCGCGAGAGGACAGGAAACGGCTGTACGCAACGTATAGAGTATCCAGGGGGGACGAGATGAACGATGAAAAGGCGTGCATGCCTACCGTATGTTTCAATCAAGGAACTTAGGACGCTGCAGTGCAGTGCGTGGCGGACTCTTGCCACCCCACTGGTATAGAACTAGACCTTGGGGGGGCGCGCTGGCAATGGACCCTAACCTAGGCATGGTAAGTGCCATCTACCTAGGTAGATAGGTCGAGTCAGTCAATCGACTGGGAGTGGAGAGAAAGTGGCAGGAGGAAACTTGGGTATTCCAAATTTCTAGTTCCTCGATTGAGGCACCTTGGGGTCAGCTGTCCTTAGCAAAGCCGTAGTGCGCTCTTGGGCCTCACTCATGAACTTGAGCAAAGAGCAAGACAAGACATTGTGTGGTCGAAGAGAGCCATATTGGGGGGGGGGTTTGCTTTGCCTGGCTTCAGATTCCCAGAGGACGCTGTTGGCCGACCAGAATCCAAGGTCCTTTCGCTGCGGTAGGTGTACTGTACTGTGTACTCAACACAGGCACTGGGCACTGGACACTTGTAGACAGGACGTTTGAAAACCCATCTTAAACAAAAATACTGCATTGTTTTAATTCCCTTGCGTTGCTCTTTGTATCAATCAATAGAGCTTGCATGCTTGTGCCCGCTCTTTCCTTTGCGTTCTGTTCCACGCGATGCCATGCAAATACTCAACCCAACCCAACCCAACTCAATGCCGGTAGCAATTCCACTTCCAATTCCAATCTCAAATCCCACTCTGGTCGCCCACACCACCCAGCCGAACCCTCCCACCATCCTGCGCCTGTGCCTTTTGGAACTGGCGAATCAAGCCCAAAGGACCCATCGGCCTCAGGAGAGCGCGCACCGCACTCTCAGTCTCCTCCTCCTCGCTGTCGGGTTCGGACGACGAGTCGACTTCGTACTTCCACGACCCGAGGTCGCCGGAGCGCGAGGGGGGTGGGATCTGCGCGGCGCCGTTGGGCTGCCGCCGCCGCTGCTGCTGTGACGGGCCGGCATCGTTGGTGTGCTGGCCGGCGAGCTCGGCGGGCGGTTGGTCTTCTTCCTCGGCGACGTCGTCGGGGTGCAGACCAAGGGTCGCGGTTCGACGAGGGGGCTTGGTGAGCAGAGAGCCGCGAAGAGCACCAGTGCCGCGCACGGCTTGTGGTGAGGTGGTGCCGAATCCACTTGCTGAGGGTTGGTGGTGGGGGTCGAGCAGGAGAGATTGCAGTGGTGACTGAGACTGGCCACCGTGTGTGGGGCCTCCTCCTGCTCCTCCTTGGTACGGGTTCTGCGCTCCAAACCTAGGTGTTCCCAGAGTCGCGCGTTGAAGTGAAGGAGACATCACGGACCCCATACCTCCGCTGCCGTGTCGTTGTAAATGTATGCCGTGTTCCGTCGTTGGCATGAACGATGGTGATGGTAAGCCCGGTATCGGTGGTGGTAAATTGAAGCGTCTACGTGAACCGGGGTAGGGGAAGTGTATATCGGTCTTGGGATTCCGCGCGTAGTCGTTCATGAAGCCCCAGTAGCTGTGCTCGAGTTTGTTGTCTTTGGAGGCGAAATAATCGTCTCGCAGGGCGGCGTTTGCATGGGTGTGTGCGGCTGCGTTGTTGGTGTTATTAGACCCCCTGGTAGCTGTTGGCGCCGTGGTGCCGTCGACGTCCGCCGCAGGCCTCTCCTTAGGAGCTGGCCGTATGGCCTGTCCCATGAACCGGAACTCCGCAAAGGTACAAACATAGCCAATCCCATCCACATGCACTGTAAATTCACGGAAGAAGTCGATGATCCGCTCACTGCACTTAGGCAGAGAAAACCAAAGCACAAACGGCGTGAAGAAGATGCTCAAAACTTCCTCGAGAAAGATCATGACTTTCATCTGGTAAAACTGGGAGAACTCCTCCTTCACTTCGACGGTATGCAAGCGGTTGGCCCAGTGATTCGGCTCGTAGTGAGTGAACTGAATAACTTCCTGGATGGAGAATGTTGTATCGTACACCATATTGTCTTCTGGTAGTAGACCACGCGCGACTGCCCAAATGGAACCGAAAATTCCGAGGTAGAATATTGTCGTGCGTCCTGGGGTGACTTCGAAATTTAGGAAGTTGTCCTGGTCCAGGATCGTGGCAAGACCCAGGACAGAGACCACGGCACCTGATATTAAACTGACGAACTTAGCGATCTGAATAGTTTTGTCCTTGGGAAATTGGTTGATATAGCGTTCCGCAAAGGGGTAAGACATGTTGATGCGTCGTCGAAATAAGTGGTGCAGTTCGTTGAACTCGCGGAACTTCCATTGTGCGAAGGGGGTATAGTCTCTCATACCGATTCGAGCTGGGTTTTTCTGGTAGTCATTGAAGTTCTGGAAAAAATGCCTAAGAACGAAGAACATGGCTAGAAACGGCGCAGATGCAAGGCTAGTGAAGCCAGCAATGATGAAGCGTGAGCGGAGAGCGGTCGCTAGATCTTTCCGGTGTGTATCCTTTAGGAAAAGAGGTCGAATCTGGCCTTTGCGATTGAAAATGAAGTCCATGATGCACAACTCGATGTTCCATTCTAGTGTGCGGGTGAAGAGTGTTCGGTTGCGCAAATACGGAATAGGCAGGGTCAAATCCAGTATGTCTTTGTTGACCATTGCAATCATGTAATTTTGTCTCCGCATAAGTCTGTTGGCAATGTCATGGGCATCCATGCGCTGCTTATCCTGCGTCTTGACAAAGCCGCCCGCCTTGGTTGATTTGGAAGAGATGGTTGGATTGGAATCTCGGAGAGCCATCAGCCGACTGACAACTTCTTGCCATGATATGGATTGAATTTCCTGTTCCGGGATGTCGAGGAGGTATAGAAAGAAGTCATGCATGTGATTCAAACGAGGGATGTCGAAGATATACAAGACGCCTTTCCAAAGCCACACGAAAGTGCAACCCCAAAGCAACAGATTAGGAATGAATCCCATCCGCTTGGTACACTGCGGGACGAGGATTTCGGACATTTGGGTGCTGCCTCTGATTTTCTGGTAGTTTATGCATTGTGTCAAAAAGATAGAGAAGCCGACGACAAACGCGCTATTAATTAGGTTGAAGAAACGGAGAAGTAGAGTCGACCAATACCCATGCTGAAGGTAGTAGCTGTATACCTCCTGCAGAAAATTATCCAAGTCTGTAACATTCACCCATCGGAACATCGCCTTCTCTTTGGGATCTGCACTTGCAAGATTGCCACCGACGATACCGCTGACAGGTCGAGGGCCGGAGGGCATATCACTCGTAGGCTGGTGAGGTTGCCGGCGTCTTGCGCTGAAGTTCTGACCTGGCATCGGGGGATGTGGTCGGTCGGCGCCCAAAGGATCATCTGGCATGGAACTCGGTGGGGGAGGCAAAGTTATAGAGTCTGGATCGATATCATGGGCGTTGTGATCGATCAGCAACGACGCAGGAACATCATCATCCGCCTCTTCAACATCAAGGAGTTTGCTATGTCTTCCATGCCGCCGCGAGCGGTTTTGAGCTCTACTCTTGTCTTTCCGCGGGATTTGGGGCTGGGTGTGGGTTCGGGCGGCAGGGTGAGGATCTTGTCGAGTGCTTCTTGGCTGGGACTGATTGTTGAATTGACTGAAGACCTGGTCGTCGAAGCTGTCCCTCCGATTGCCGCCATTGGCAGTGATTGCCGCAGCCTCCTCCACATCTAGGCCTTCTGAATATTCGTCTTGTTCTCGAAGGGTCTCATAGATGGAGGCAGACGGATTGTTGGTGCTCATCAGACGAGACATGAAATTGGAAGCCATGTTTAACGCTCGTCCAAACACGGTTGGATGCGCTTCAAAGCACCGTACTCTAGCGTAGTTGGGAGAGCAAAGTAGGATCAAAGCGTAAGGTAACTAAGCCAGAGGCTGCAGGTGAAGGTCAAGACTTGGTCATGTCGGCGCGTTTGAGAGTGTGACTGTCAGTGCGAACGCTTCAGCGCAGGCACATGACAGTTCTTCGCAGCAGGCAGAGAGCCTCAAGTGGGGGGTCAGAAGCCCGTGCAGGTGATCACCGTGATGCTAGAACTCTATATACGTGTTCTCAAATATACAGCTGCACCGGGAAGAATTCAAAATAAAGGACAGAATGTGTTACTCTTTCACAGTTCGTTGCTGGGGGATTCGAGGTCAAGTTGGAGAAGACGCCCAGCGCCCGGCGCCCGGTGCCCCCTTGCGAAAACACCCACACCAAAAGACGTCAGTGTCATTGGGGGCAAGTGTCCACGAGGCTGCTTCCCCCCACCACAACGAGGCTGTACAAAGCACGTGTCCATAAAGGTACTTTGTCATAATTCATTCATTCGTTGTATTTAATTTCATAAGGTACATGGGTCTCGGTCTAGCCAGCAAGCCAGGGTATTATGCTATGCATCCTGTTCCCCAATTCTCGTCCAGGAAAATCAAGAGCGTCGCCACTCATCTTCTTCCCAACCGTTTTTGTTCTAAAAGAGGATTGCTGCCAGAAGTGAAACGCCAAAACATGCTGCAACCCATTGTTGATGCTGCGCAACCTTTGACTTATCCAGCTTCTCTAAACTGCTTAACCCGGCGGCTAGGACAATGGTGAGAAGAATCAACCTGTTGAGAACGCCGGACATAAATTTGAAACACAACAATGGTAACACCGTCATGGTGAATATGCAAAGCGGAACATAGTCGGTGCTTGGAACAGTGTCAGAAACACCTTCAGGCTTTTGTGGTTCGTTTAATGAAATCAAATCGTCATCGTCGTCTAGAAATCTGGATTCTGGGATGGTAAGAGGGTTGTGGTCCTTCAGCCACAACCGGAAACGCTCAACGTCTGCTGGTGCTGGTGATGATGAGAGCTTTCGGACTTTTTGGGAGATGGAGAGGACTTGATCTGCTAGCAGTCAGCCTACCTGGAATGTCTTTCCCAAAATCACAGCTACGGAGTACACACAGTACTGCTCCAATTTAATCGACAAGCGTCCTAAAATATGCAGTCGATGTGCTGGCAGGTCAGACTGACTCCACTGCCAACTGATCCTCCTAGAGGCTGGCGATGTGCTACCATCTGGGTTAAGCCGTGTCTGGGTGTCAGTTGCATCTAGGGCGGCCAGCTGCTGTTCCATTTCTATGATTTCATCCTGTAACTGTAACAGCAGCCGATAGTTGACCTTCTTGAAATTCCGAAAGAGTGGTGGGAGCTCTCCCGAGGACAGTTTATCTGCCACCAGATCATACCCGGACAATGAATTCAAGGGTGTCGTACAGAAGTCCCTCTCTCCACCGTCGGAGGTGTGAGGTACCCGTAAACGGAGCTGTTCTCGGATTTGTTCTGGACTCGGGGCCCTCGGTGAATAGCTCTGCGGTTGATGTCGATGGGTAGCTCGAGGCACCTCAGGCCACTTCCATTGTATGCGTCTGGAACTATTCGGGTCATCTCGTTGTGGCGTGTGATTCTCCTGCTCATGCTCGACATCCTCCTCCTGCAACGAAGGTAAGGGCTCCACATTGAAGTGGGTAATACTGTCCCCCATTGATATGCCCGAGTCTGAGTGCAAGCTCCGCACTACGCTCTCGGTATCGGAGTCGTCTCTGGCGGAAGAGACCTTCTCGATATAGCCAAGCTCTTCTGTATCAGGCTGGAGGTTCTCTTGTTCGTCTTCTTTCACTAGAAAGGTAAAGACATCGACTGATTCCTTGGACATGCTTTTCTCCTTGGAAGCCCTTGGGGTTTTGCTTTTTCCGTGCGACGATTTCCTTCCGTGGCCCTGCCGTGGCAATTCCTTCGTCTTGGAGGACTTACGTCGCTTGCCTGAGCCTGAGGAGGATTTTGAATAGGACTCTTGAGTAATAGTGGAGGCGCTATCATTCGAGCCATGCGACTCAGTGGTAATGGCGGAAAGGAGAGATAGCTTGGAGGAGCGAGCCGCCTTGTTGACGCCGAAGGTCTGGCTACGACGCCGACGACCTTGCGGGCGATCGCGGACCGAGACAAACATCCAGGGCTGGAAAACTTATCTGGGTTCCGAAGACCTCTCATAAGGAGAATCCGGTTCAAGGACAAAGCAACAATAAAGCTTGATAGCAGCCAGTAATGACAGAGATGTAAGAACAGGTGATGAAGCCGTCCATCATTCGATAGTGAAACAACGGGTGCATGAACGAAGGGCGATGTCATGGGAGCAGGACATGGAATGGTGATTGTCATGAGTGTATCATCATCCCCCCTTGCCGCGGGCACAGTGAACGAGCGTGAGAGGTGACAGGTTCGAAAAGGAGGGGCACAAACATGTAACGACACAGCACTGACCAAGTAGATGGACGTGTTCAGCTGCAAGGGTAACCTCCGTGCTCCTGAGTGATACAAGACGACAAGAAAGGGGGAGGCAGAAAGGAGCTCCAGAGGCTTAAGGGGAAGCGTGGGAGGACGAATTCACCTGTCAGAGGCGATCTCCTCGTTTTATCCCGGCGAATCTGCATTGGAAGATGCGAATTATGACTGCCCAACACTGGCGTGAACGGGCGATTGCCAGTGAAAGCAAGCTACAGGGAGCCAATGCTGCTGCTGCCGCCAGCTGGCAAAACGGCCCCCAGGCTCTCAGGCATTGGATGGAGGCGTAAGGGCGTATGCACGAGAGCGCCCGACTCGCCCACTGTTTGGCTCGTGGAGCGGATCTGGAATCAAAGTCCAGAGAGCCATGGGCCATGGCTATTGTGTGCCGGGGAAGCAGGCGGCCGACGCCGTGCAATGCTGCATTGCATGTCTTGGTGGTTAAAAGCGTAGTCTGTAGCTCTCTGAAGGCTCCCTTTTCAGCTTGAGATGGCAGACTGTCGGTAAGCGAGTCGGGAAAGTGAAGCAGAAAGTTCAATGTCGATGTCCCGCGGGGCGAATGAGGCTGTCGAACAAGATCTTGAATGCGTCTCAAGTGGAAGATCCAGCGACTAAGATTGAGCCAACGAAGCCGCTTAGGCAAGGCACATGCAGCCGCCGCTGTCCGAGTCGTTGTCCGAGTTGCAGCTTCTAGGCTTACTATCTCAAGCTCAATGAGCAAATGAAAGAGGGAAAAATGACCAGAATAGTTCATAAATGGGCAAAGACCGCCCCAGACATCGTGTCGTTGATCCGTCAAGTACCTATCTATGCACAGTACCATCCTCCTCCAGACTCCATACTCCAGACAACTCAACCGTGAACTTGCTTCTGTGTATCGTTTGGCAAAGAGGTGACTCGCTTACAGAGCTGTCCCAAGAGCACTATTTACACCTAACCAGACCCGCCTCCCACTGGCACAATTAGACACAGTCCACCAATGCACCATGCACCATGCACCATCCCACGGGGTGATACCCCCAATGATCAGGCCCAAAATCTCCAGTCTGGTGTCCCCTTGATGCCTGTACACAAATCAGGATGCTTCGATTTCCACCGTTCATCCACATCTTCACCAAACTTCTCTTTCCCTCTGGGCACGAATCGTAGAGGCACCGTACCGGCCCTCATCTGCAAAGAAATGATGACGCTCAGACCAGTAAGCATCAGGTCTCGCGCTCGTTGGGCCGCATTTTGCCATACTTCCACGCGAGCTTCTTCGTCCATTGCGATGACTTCCTCGTCGCTTGCCCATTGATCAACTGCAAGTTCTACTGAGTAATTCTGCAGGAGCACAGCCAACGTGGCCAGTACTTCAACCTGTGCAAATCGTCTTCCCAGACACGCGCGGTAGCCATCGCTAAATGGCAGGTACGCCCCTTTGGGAGGGCGGTAGAATTTTTCAGAGGTGTCAGCTGCTTCATTAATTCCTAGACCGTCTCCAGCAACCGTTTCATTCGGCATTTCTTTCTTGCCGTTGGCAGCCGAATGTCGTTCAGCGTCAGGGTCCTCGTCCAATAGCCATCGCTCGGGATGAAACTCCTCGAGATCATTGTCCAAGTTGGCGATAGGATGCACGGTATGTCCTCCAGGGAGAGATGGTTTGCTTGTGGGCCAATACTTTGGATTCCGGTGAACATTCCCCGTGTCAATGCTGATATAGGTTCCGGCTGGGACTGTGCAAGCTTTTCCGTCCAAGGTGATCGGCTGATCAGGTACTCCCCAGGTTGACTTGGGTATGCCAATGACAGGTGGAACCAATCGTAATTCCTCGGCCAAAACAGCTCCTATCATACCCCCAAATAGAGCTGGCAAGTCACGGTCATAGTCCCATTCAGACGGAGGCCTCCCCTGAAAGATTCGATCAAGATCATTTTGCGTTGCTCGCTGGCTCTTTGGGTAGAGCGCAAGATAGAGCAAAGAAAAATGGATCGAGTTTGCGGCCGTCTCATGGCCTGCCAAAATCAAGACAAACATGTTTCCCAGTACTTCAGAGTCTGTCAGGGGGACATCCCTGCCCTTCTCCGAGATCATCTGACCTTTCACCAGCTGGGCCAATAAATCCATCTGATCTTTGTTGTCATGCGATGCTTGGAACTCTAGCTTTTTTGATGCCACGGCTTCTTTCATGTAATTCCCCCATTCCACGTACGCCTCGTTAGCCTTATGGAAGTGCTTGGATGGAAATCTCGTCAAAAGCCATCTAGGCACCAGAAATTGGAAAAGAATGTTGTCCAGCAAGCAATGAATGGCATAGGTATAGCTCATGGAATGGCCATCGTCGCGATCAGTCTGTTCATTTTGGATCTTGGATTTGTCGACGTAGTGGGCGTCAACCTCGGTTTTGGCGTCAGCGGATGGCCATTGGAGCTTTTTGCCAAAACCTGCTCTGCTAATAACATACAGGCTTAGGCGCATCGTGTCGTCCATAACCCGGTCAACTGTAACGTCGCCCTTTCCATCAGGGCCAAGCCATGAGGCCAGCATGTCAGAAGCTTGATCAATACTTTCAGCCCAAACCAGGTGATTATTCTTCTCTGTGAACGGAGGACTAGTGGCTTTGCGATGTTGACGCCAGATGGCACCTTCAGTCGACACGACGTTCTTGCCATAGATGTCCAGCGAGCGGTAAATGGCCGTAGGTTTGGGGAAATCATTTCTCCGGGTGGTGATCTGGCTAATGACGGCTGGGTCGGCAGTATGCAGCATCATCCCTCCTGGCGCGACAAGGAGAAAAGTATCTGAACCGACCTTTTCAAAGACCTCAATGCTTCGACGGTAGTAAAAGTCGGGAACACAGAAATCCACCCATTGCGACCATTTGCGCGGCAGTCGTGCCAGCAACGGAAGCCATAATGGATGGGAGATGAGCCACCAGCTTTCAAGATAATATACTGGGACAATGACATATGGGATTCCCGATTGTTTTGCTTTGGTGAGGTTTGCGCGGAACTTGATGATTCTGTTGACAATAAAGTAAAGCAGGTAGGCAGCCAGGCCAAAACCTATGATCGGCCACATATCGGCGCCTCGAATAACTGATACAGGTAGAATTTTCGATGGTTGTGGTAGTCTTCGAACGACGAGAAGAAGAAAAGAAGAACTTGAAACACACAGATTCAAAAGAATGCAAGGAGAGGGTGGTGGGCGAGACTCCGTGTGCCAGGTTCTAGGCGGGGGGTCAAGTTTTGTTTGAAGAATATTAAACAGGAAAGGTTCACGAGCCTTGCGGGTGAATGTCCATCACTGACAAGTTGATAGGCAGGCCCCAAGGTAAGCGCTGGGGCAGAAACGTGAGGAATTAGTGATGATCGATTTCATCTTCACCTGGATGTCAAGGGAAGAGGGCGACATTTTGCCATGTGCCGCATGACTCGATGTCAATGATGCATTGATTGTCAAGTGGCGGAGCTTCGTAGCGAGACACACTGGTGCAGTTTCGGTGCTTCGGGAAAGGAAGAACAAATGGATTATTACTGGAGACATGCATCGCTAGAAAACGTCCAAGATTGAAGAGATGGGATCTAAAGGAAGGACAGAAAATGAAACGGTGTCTACCCGCATCTCTGGCAAGAGGAGTTCGAGGTGTCCCAGGGGCCAGTTAAGTGCAAGTAAGCACTTAAACATGTGCAAAGTAGCTCGAAGCGAGCAGGTCGCTTAGGCGTTAGGTGGTTCGGGTGGGCGGCGTCACCAATGACTTCCAGTTCGGTGCCTGGAAATCTACCGGCAGCCAAACAATCGCACCAACCCTCGTCAACCCCCGTCAACCTTCATCCTGCCTTTGAAGTCCCTCGATCATCAACTCGTCAACGCATTGCCACGCATCGCTTCCCTTCCGAGCAATCCTTTCCTCATTCAGTGTCTACGCGTCGCATACATCATTCATGCACAAAACTGATCAAATTGGCAATTCAAGAGATGGAAGTGAGCTCGGAACAAAGACGGGTCAAAAACAATACTCGGTAGTCATGAAATCCTGGTTGCTTGCGTCTTCTCTTCCCAATACAGGACGGAAGTCTACATCCCGTCACCTCATCCCTACATTCTCCTTCGGCTGACAAAACCAATGGCAATAACACGCGCATGAAAGAGACCCATCTCAAGCAGACCTCACATCTCGCAATGACCCGGGACTGTCTTATTTCCTGATAATCATTCTTTCCTTCTCGCGCTCCGAGTACGACGTACTTGAGCCCAACACAGTAGTGCGAGGTGTGCGTGTCGAGTTGATAAGCGTTTGTTCATCACTCCACCGGTCCACCTTCTAAGCGGCCGCCTGCTCCAGATGGGTTCCTTGTGCCTCCGCAGCCGGCTTCTCGGTTGGCTCGGGAGCTGGTATTGTCGCAGGGACTTCCGAGGTGGCTCGAGTGCTGCGATCGTCCATGGGCATCAGGTTGGATCCCAGACCACCTGCATTGGAGTGAATGGGCTCAAGGTTTGCTTCCCAGCTCTGCAGCTCGTGTTCAGCATCGGCGAGAATCTGTCTCGCTTGGTTGGTCTCGGCAAAGGGCTGGCGCACGTCGCCAGGTACAACGGGAGTGTCATCCAGCAAGTTCAAGAGGCGGCGACCATATTTTGCCAGGATGATCTGCTTCTCTGCTCGCTCGATGGTTGCGGCGAAGTGAAGGTCGTATGCCTCCTTGACTTTCTGGCGGGTCTAAATCATACTTGTTAGCATGTCATCATCGCTCTAGGTCCCAGGTGCCATACAATGTTGGTAAGTTGGGCCTCAGCTACTAGGTTCTGAGCTTCGGCTCGCACGAGCTCTTGCTCCAGTGTAACTAGTTTGGGACTCGATGGCTCCTTGTATTTGAGCTTTTGAATCTCATCACTGATCTTGACCTTCTGGTCCCTGCTCGGCTGGACGCTGGATTCAATATTTCTGATCTGCTTTAGGATGGCTCTGTAGTCCTCTAAGTTTTGCGCGAACAGGTCTTCCTGCTCGCCTATTTCAGACAGAATGACTCCAATCTTGTCTGAGATATCTGACACGGCGTCATCGTTTGTAGCCTCGCCCCAGTCGGACAGTTGAGAGGCTATGGAGAGGCGCTCGCGACCGGCGGTTTCGTAGGCTCCGATGGCATGATTCTCGGTCTTGATCAGCTTGAACAGCTTCTTGGAGAGCTCGGCTTGCTGGATGCCGCGCAAGGTGGAAATGGAAAAGGTATGCTTAGAGGCCTCTTTGGCGTGGTCGTCCTTCTTGCGGGACCGGATGGATAAGGCTCGATTCATGGCGGCGGGGTTTTAACTGGATGCGAACGACGCTATGGGGTTATTGCTGTGATCCAATTGCGATATGGAGTAGGATGCAGCTTCTACCAGCTTCAACTAAGCACTATGAAGAGAGGAAAAGGCGGTTGCAGGGTTTGTCTACATAAATTGACACTCGGTGCGCCCCTCGATTGGGAAATCCGGGAATGCGTTGATGAGCAAGAGACACAGTGACGTAAGTGGATAGAAGCGGGGTGTGAATGGCTGCAAAGTGCCCAGCAATCGCCTAGATGTACCAGTACTTGTATTACTGCAATTAAATGTGTAGAGTTCATGTCACTGTGCAACCTCCCAAAGTAAAACAAGAAGATGATATCATCGCCTCATACAAAGGCTTCCGAGCTCCCCATGCTCCCCGTCGCTCTCTGGCATTCAAGTCTCATTCCAAATCATGATCATGTGGAAAAAAATACTTTAAAAGGTCTTTCGATCCTAGTAGTAGTTGCGGCTCCTCCGCTCCTGGGTCACAACCCTCGTCCTGCTGCCACTGCGTCGGGGCGGATCAAAGCTGTCACGGTGGCTGTGTCGATGTGCCGAACCTGAGCGTCGAGTCACCGTCTCGCGGCGGTAAGTTGCAACTTCGGGTCGAGAAACATATTCTCGGCTATATCGAGTTCGAGAACGTGGTCGTTCGTATCGCTTAATGACAACTGCCTCTTCGTTATTGCGACCGCTTCCGAAGCACATTTTGTTTGGTGTTGTTGATGGCCGAGTGATTGGGTTGATTCGAGATTGAATGAAGATGATTTTGTTGGTGGGCGGGCGGCTGGTGGTGAGGAGCGAGAGACGATTACGGTCTGAGCGACGGATATATACTTGATTGAATAAGGAGAACAGTTGCCTCGTTTTGCTGTCAGATGATCCGGTGCGGCGAGAAAAGGCAGACACGGCAGAAGAAGAGAAAGAAATGAGGCTGATAGTTCGACCACGACGACTCGGAGGAGTTGAATGAGGGCAATAATAATTCTTACAACACGGATGCGAACTGGATATATATACCCCTACCCCTCTGTCTACAAAAAAGGCGGATGTATGTTTCATGTCTCGATTCCTTGATTACGTCCTGGGTGTGCTCGCCAGTTCATTACGATTGTAGCCCTCGCGCCTTGGACGACATCATATGTCGTGGCTGGGGCAAGACATCGGCTACCCACCCTATTCGCGCCCAATCCTCGCTTACACCCAGGATTCTTATCTACTAGGTGACTAGCAGGGTCAAGGTCAAGGTAGCCATGAGATTCTTCAAGGAACGACAAAAAGCTCGGTTGCCGGAAAGGACATAATCAGGACACCCCTGCTATTCTGGCCCAAAACTTTCCACCATACAACTTTCTCACGAGTCACCACCTTCCATCCCAAACGACTCGCCTCACTTTCAGCCGTTTGACGCCATCACGCGTCCCCATCTTCGCCATTGTATTGAATGAGATGAGAAAGCTTGAGGTTAGTTAGTCCATCACGAACCTCTCTCTGTGCAACCTGACCGTAAGTCGGAGGTTTATAACAGCAGCTTGAACCAATCAAGCTTGCGACCGTTGGACAATGGTCGTAAATACAATATTCAAACTGGACTTCCCTCCCCACGCCCAACGTCCGCAACTGCGGCCAACCTTTACTCCATTCCTTGAATGCTTCCTGACAGAATGAATACCACCATGCCATCCACACTCGCAAACTCTACTAGTCTCGACCGCAAATCAAGTCCATTGCTTGCCTTGCCCGTCGAGATCCGCCTCAAGATATACGAGCTCCTCTTCCACTGTGCCGAAGCCCTTGTGATCGAACCAGCCGAACCGACGTACCAGGAAGCCTTTGAAACCAGCAGCTACAGCTCGCAAGACCCGTTCCCATCCCCAGCACTACGGATCCAGCCCCTCTACTTCTACCGCCCTGCCTACCTGAGTCACGCAGCCTCATCGACCGCCTGGGGCCTGGGCCTGTCTTCGCAACTCCTCCTGACATGCCATCAGATCCACCATGAAGCGATCCCCATTCTGTACGGCACCAACCGATTCGACTGCTCGATGCGCTCTGCACCGACCATCCTAGCGCAAATCATCTCGACGCACAACTTCGCCCTGATCCGCCACCTGATCCTCGATTGGGACCAGCTGCAAGACTTCGCCTGGTCGCTGGCCAAGGACGAGCAGGTCCACGCCACTTCCGGTCTCGAGGTCCTCGAGCTCAACCGTTTCCGCACGCGCACGTTCCCGCGCACGAGAAGCACCAGCGCCGCAGAATCCGACGCCAGGCTCGGCATCGCCCCCGACCCGTTTTCCACTGTCTACTCTCCCACCGGCAGCTGGGTCAGCTGGCACCACTCCGACGTGGTCAGACACGAACGAGAACTGTACGCCGCCGCAATGGCCATCGTGGAAAAACACGCCCAGCTGCGCTACGTGGTGCAGACCACCATGTACAAGTCCCAGCCGCGCGGTTACCTGCGCGAGCACTCGACACGGACCGACGTGATGGAGTTCATGATGGGTCTGGAGGCGGAGGGCATGGCCTTGCGAAGAATGTCGGCGTCGCGACCAATTCCTGAGTTGAAGCTCACTGCACGCATCAAATGGCGCTTCGTGACTAAGCGGGGTGCTGCGCAACTTCGGAAGCAGAAAGACGACGACATCGAGCAGGTTCTAGATCTTGCGCGTGACCTTGAGGCGTTGATTGAAGAGTCCGCTCTGATGCCTTCCTTCTGATCGAGGGCCTCTCTTAACACAGTTCCCTTACTCCCCATTTGTTCTAAGCCTAATAACCTTATGACCCAGCACGCCACGAACATGTTTTAAAAGCCGGAATGTGACGAAAGCCAGGAAAGCGAACCAGGCACCCAGGCAATATTGGCGAACAGTTATCTTTAGTTTCAGAGTCCCAAAGTAGAACTCAGCATTAATTTTTGGGAAAAGGAATCGCTCGACAAACTAGTCTGCCTCTTTTTGTCTCTCGTCCTACTCACTTGCTAAACTTGGGAACCATCTTGAAATGGAAAAACAACATCAATTTTTGTCCCTCCTTGACCCGCGACTGAGGACCTTTTTCTCTTTTTACTAAGAGGGTCGTTCGAAGTTCCCGTCCCATCATATACGAGAAGAAACAAATCCCCGTAGACAAAATCTTATCTGACTTTGCCAGCTTCCGAAGCGATTACAAAGTCGGCAAGTTTGAAAGCAAAATGTTGCACACGTCCCTCCGTAAATCCTTGAAAATGACAGTTCCCAGTGCTGATAATACAAAGACGCATCCATAACCCAGCCCCTGGGCTGGGGAAGAGAAAAAATTGTTGGGCCTATTTACCTCGAAACCTCCACGGTCTGATTTGACTGCGGTGTATTTTGCGTCGCGGCATTTCGAGCAGCTTGACTTGCACCACTGCCTGCCTGTGCGTTCGAACCCGGCTGGTCTGCAGCTCCGTCATATCTCGCAGGCATCGTCGCAGCAGCCGGTGCAATTGGTGTTCCTGGAGTTCCAGAACTCTGTCTTTGGAATGGGAAGGGTGTCTGTGACGTCTGGCCCTGCTGGGGTTGATACTGCCTGGGCGTATAGTGCTGCTGTGTGCCATTAACCATAGTTTGAGGCTTCTGCGGCGAAGCAGAGCGTGCCAACACTGCGGCGCTGTCTTGGGCGCGCTGTTGATAACCTGGCTGGCTGGGCCGTTGGGCAAATCCTGCGGACGTCTGAGATTGAGATTGTTGCTGTTGAGGCTGCAGAGGAGTGTTACTGCCGTAGCTGTTGTAGCCATTTTGCATCGAAGGGCGCTGAAACTGTTGGATCGTTGGTCGGTTTGCCGTGTACCCTGGAGTACCAGAGGAAGCCTGGAATGAAGCCTGGGAATAAGCTTGTCGCGTGGCGGAAGGCGTTTGATAATTTTGTGCGGTGCGCATTCCATACGCCGACGTGGCCGGAACAGAAGCGTTGTAGCCTCTGACTTGGGATCCGTAGCCCATGGTGTTTGGTTGGACAGACGAGTAGTTTGGCCGGACGGTTTGCGGAGTGGCTGACGGCCGACTTGCTGCTTGCGTCGCTTGTTGGGCCATCTTCTGCCGCTTCAGTATGTAGTCGTCAGGCTTTCCAGTTCCTGCATAGTCTGGCGTCTCGACCAAAATCTTTGTGGAGATGTTTAATGCTTGGAGCTGGTCGCCGTTGAGTTTGGCAACAGCAAACGGAGGTAAAGAGTCGACCAGTATACTCAACTGAGTCCTGAGCATTTCAAACATGTCTACTTCGGAGCTGCTGGGCTTTTGCACTTTGCCTTGAACAACATGGTCTAGGCTGCGATTGCGTTGGTAGGAACTCAAAGTCTCGATCATCTCTGATATCTGGTTGAGAAGGTCGGCAGTTTCCTCTTCTGCACTGTCAGGCTTGACGTCTTGCTCTTCTTCTGGCTCGAAATTAGCAACCACGTCGGCAAATTCGTCGTTGTCGGCTGGCTCTCCGTTCATTTCAGGAATCTCCTTGTCAAGTGGTCTGAAGAGTCTGTCTAGCCTCTGCTCGCCATATTGACACCACCATCGACGGCTCTGATCATCTTCAGAGACGATCGAATATGCGCTGTCCGAACTGGGTGCAAATGAGGAGTAAGCGGAGCTGAATAGTTCCGCTTCGTCCATGTCTGTCCCTTGGCGAACATTGTTGGCAGCAAGGGCAGCTTTAAAATCGCTGTTGCTTGATGACTGCTGTGCCTTTTTTCGACCTTGTTGCGACGGACGATAGGATAGCCAAGAACCTGTAGGCAGCTTGGCAAATTTGTAGTCTTGCTTATTAAACGGAAGATTATCTGATCGACTCGAGTTGGGGATGAAGTCGAGAGTATTGCCCCTTACCACGTCCTTGGATTGGCGGGGAAGATCCAAGGGTTTGATGCGACGAACTTGACCAAAAACCTTCTCAAACGATCGTTTCTCCAGGGCTTTCGGTGCTTCTGCCTTCCCTCCCAACGCAGAAAAATCCGTCAATTCGAAGCCGTTGGGCAGGCTGGAGCTCGAATGCTCTGGAAAAACAGACGACTCGGAATTCTCAGGTTGTTCTGCAAGTGGAAGACCCGAAAATAGTACCTGAGCTCCGCCATTGACCTGGCTTCGGAGGGAGAGAAATTGCTTCGGTTTTTCTCTTACCGGATCTGTGTCTGTGGTTATCTGGCTTATCATTTTTGATTCCACGTCATATTCATCGAGGACATGTACCAATTTCGACAACTGGTCTTCAACATCGGAGGTATTTGAGCCATTCTGGGTTGCAGTGGACACGTCTGTGAGGATGGCGGCCTGTGCGATTTTGACATCCTCTTTTAGAGCGCGGATAGAGTCATAGGTCCCCGACAGGACTCGATCTTCGATGGTATCATTTGTTGATTCGGCCTTGACTAAACGTGTTCGTTTGAGATCGGGCGCGTCGGATTTGGACAAGGGAAGAGGATATTTTAATACGGAAGGGCTCGAGTCGTGTCTGATCGCTGCTTGTTAGTCTGTTTACGCGCATCATAAGGTCATATGGGACACACTTATGGAGAAGTTGAAGGACCTGTTGCAGGGCGGGTTGCAGAGCAGGGTTCTTGGAATTGTCGGTCTCTGGCGATGCAGTGCGCTTTCGCTTGCCGAGATGTGAGACTGTGACAGTATCTTCGTGTTTCGAGGTACCATTGACTTCTGCCATGATAATGTTTTGCGACCAATGTTGATGGAGGGGACCCTGTTTGTTGACGGGCAGAGGGGGGTTGCAGACCAAGCCAACCACTGGCACACGAGAGCACTTCGCTACCAATTCATTCACGACAATAGCTCTGTGACATGATTCTTCCGTCCCAATCCTTGTTGCCCAACGAGTGTGGATTAATTTGGTGGAGGCAAGGTAGTCGAGGAAAAGAGAAAAGGGATATGAAGGTTGAGATGACGCGCTGTGTCAATCGATTTATCGAGAGAGAAGTTTCGAAGGGGGCAAACGAGCGGAAGAAGTGGCAGTGGGTAATGCGAGGGAAGAAAGTGTAGGTCAAATGCAGTCTGATGGTGACTTTTGGTTGCAGTGTTTAACACGCCCTGCACTCAAAATGTGAGAACATGAAGCAGACTCGGATATGCCAGAGCCACTAGGCACTCTGAGTGGTTCCTGCATTCTGCGCATTTGGAATATATACCTGTCCGTGGAAGGTCCGATCCTCTAGGGCGGGACATATGCTGTTTGAAGCAGGCGAATTGGTGAATCAACAGCCCCAGGAGCTCGTGTCCGCACTGGCAGCCCACGGCGATACTATCTACGGTTAGCAGGTGCGTAGGTGCTAGTAGCATTCGTACATATCGTCACGACTGCCTCCTCGCCCACGGTACCCTACCATCTAGTAGACTTGTACCAGTACCAGTACCACTACCTCCCACCGTGCCCACCTACCACCAACTCTACCTGCCTAGTTGCCAAACCCTCACCCTCGTTCGCAGATCCCTTGTTTCTTCCCTAGATAAAATACTCGTGGATCGGCCTAGACTCACCTGTTGATGGCCCCGAGCCTCGAACCTGCAATACCTGTCAATGTCAAACTTTGGGTCTCATCCATCTAATTGAAGTATATCTTCCTGCGCTTGGTCTTTTTCCTTCAAGCTCAAGTTCCTGCTACTGGTATCATCGGCGTCGCACTGACTATCAGATTTCTGCCCGCTATGCTTGTCAACGTGCCTTCAGCTCACCCTCGGCTCCCTTTCCCTGGATCTTCACGTTCGTGATTCTAGATGTTCAACATTGTTGCTGCTCGGTGCTTCATGTGCGACCTAGGTACCCATGTCTCACGGAACAGGGGCCACAAAGGCCTCAGAACTGTTCAGAGAACGCTTGGTCTCAAGGTGAAGTATACCCTCGCCACCGTCATCAACTTTGTCTTTAACATTTGATCTTCTAGATATGCTGGCGCCACGAAATCCCTTTTTCGACCGGATCTCTCCGTCGATGTCACTGATCCTACCACCAGGCGTGCCGCTAAGTTCACGCCGAAGCCTTCTACAGATGCCACTCTCAACGCTTTCGCTCAATTAGTGTTACTCCGTCTCCAGGCTTCCCACGCTTTGATATCTCTTATCGACTCCAGCCACCAATATGTTCTAGTCGAAGCCTCGCGACCAGAGTCTCATCAACCGGGCTCCCCGTTACAAGAGGAGAATAACCTTTGGATTGGTAGTGTGGTTTTGCCTAGACAGAAGGGTATCTGTGAAGTTGTCCTGCCCAACTTGGCTGGGCCAGCAGCATATCCAAGTCAAGATAAAGGTATTGACCCAGATGTAGTCGTCATATCCAATTTGAAGGAGGACCAGCGCTTTTGCAGGCGCCCGTTCGTCCTTTCAGAGCCACAAATGCGCTTTTACTGTGGCGTTCCCATTCGATCCCCAGATGGTGTCAAGATAGGAGCCTTGTGTCTTTTTGACACTAGCCCAAGAGACTGTCTTTCTAGCCAAGAAAACTTCTTCCTATGCGAGATCGCCAAGTCTGTCACGAATCATCTCGAGGCTCTCCGTGTCCAGGCAGATTACAAGCGAAGAGAGCGACTCGTCGAAGGCTTAGAGGCCTTCGTGAGTGGACTTTCTGAGTTGACGACGGACCTCCCCGACAATTCTCAGGAGCCTCCTATGAGTATAGACTTTTCGCAGGCCGCGATGAGTCGGGACGATGATAATAGTTCTACTCGAGCCTTAAAGTTATGGGAACAGGCACTTCCTCACGGGTGCAAACCCCTGTTTGGGAGAGCAGCAAACATCGTGAGGGCTGCTGGTGGTTATGACGGCGCCGCCTTCTTCTACATCCCATCGGACGCGACTTCTGCCAGCCCTTCCAACTATCGAGGATCGTCTGACCACAATATACATTCCAATGTGAGCCCGTCCGCTTCGACAGTGAATTCTACCTATTCGAGCGCCGCGGAAGAGTCATCGTATACCAAGGATTCACAACCCGTCGACGGCTCAGAACGATCCAGTGGCGATGAAGCTGGCTCGGAAGCAATATGTCCTGTCTTGGGCTTTTCTGTAAGCCAGGCAGAAGAGGAGGTTACATCATCACGCAGTGGGCAGCTTCAATTTCCTAGATTCCTGCTACGCGACATGCAGAAGCTCTTGGGACGGCATCCAAGAGGTCGCGTTTATCTGTTGGATTCCTCTGGCGCGCCACTACCAGGCGATACATCAAGTTCTGGCTCTGGCGCGGACGTGCCCCATGGAGCGGGCGTGCCCCAGAGTTCCCATCACAGGGCTCCCTCCAAGCCCGCTCACGTCAAAGCCTTAGTGAAGCTTGAACCTCGAGCGCAGGCGTTTGTCTGCCTTCCAATATGGGACTACAAACGACAAAGATGGTTTGCTTTCAATGTTTGTTGGATGCTTCCTCCTGCACGAGATCCTGCTGTTGATCGAGATCTGAACTTCCTGCAGATTTTTGGCAATAGCATCACAAATGCCTTGGCACATCTCGACTCGCTTGAAGAATCACGAGCCAAAGATTCTTTTGTGTCATCCGTGTCACATGAACTTCGCTCGCCACTTCACGGTATCCTTGGAGCGGCCAACTTCTTGTACGACAGCAAATTAGAACGTTTTCAGCAAGAAATGGTAGACACCATCAGATCCTGCGGGCGTACACTCCTGGACTCGTTGGAGCATGTTTTGGACTTCGCGAAGATCAACAACTTTTCCAAGATCAACGAACTCTCCAAGATCAATGGGACCCCCAAGAAAAAAGAGCAGTTAGATCTGGCGGCTTCCAGTCTGACACATTGTGTCGACATGGCCCAACTTGTTGAAGAGGTGGTTGAAGCTGTTGCGCTAGGCTTCACAGTTCAACACGGCTTTCTTCATCCCGAGGGTGTTTCGGAGGCCGATACTGAAGGCGACATGCCAATATTCAACAAGAAGTTACAAGCTCTATCTAAAAGCCTAAGGATGAAGCTGATTCGCGGTCGTGCCCGTTTATGCATGGATTTGTCGAAAATACCTGATAAGTTCGAGACGCAGCCGGGTGCATGGAGGAGGATAATCATGAATCTGGTGGGGAATGCCTTGAAGTACACCAACGAGGGATTCGTCCACATTTCCCTGCGATCACAAGATCTTACTGCCAATGTCGAAAATCCAATGTCGGACTATTCGGAAGAGAAGGGCAGAGCTCTGGTCGAGTTAACAGTTCAAGATACTGGAATCGGCATGTCAAACAAGTTCATGCAGAACCAAATCTTCAAAGCATTCTCACAGGAAGACTCGTTGACCGCTGGCACGGGTCTCGGCCTTAGCATTGTCGATCAGGTGGTTAATGCAATGGGTGGTCACATCGAAGTCCGAAGCGCTCTAGGGCTAGGGTCAACATTCAATGTCTCCGTTCCATTAAATGTCGACCAGAACAAAACAAGGCAGGATACCCGTGCTGATATAGACCCGTCCGCTTTTCAGCGCTTGAAAGGCGTCCGCTGTTGTGTGCTCGAAGATTTACAGTCTAGAGGCTCCAAACAGAACACTGAGGGCACAAGTCGATCCGAGGAGCAATTTTCGCTCGCTCTCATCGAAACACTGAGAAGCTGGTTCGGTATAGACACAGCCATAATTCCTCAGTGGCAAGGCGATCATGCAGATGCAATCATCTGTCTGGAACCATCTTTCCGGCATCTCCAGTCGGTTCGCGAATTCGCCGCGGTGAAACCGGTGCCTCCCATCTTGTTCATCGCCCACGACGCCCTCGAAATGGCGGTACTACGGGCAGACTCGCGGGTTACAAGCGAAGAGTCTTTCGTTGAGATTACCTTTCAACCGTAAGTCTGGAGATGCAACTTTCCACGCTTCTGAGCAGTACGGAGTGGTGTAACCCTACTGACATACAAAAACAGGGTCGGTCCAAGTAAACTCGCTGCAGCATTGCTCCATTGTCTTGATCGGTCGAAGTCAGGCAATCAAGAAAATCTAGTGCGGTCTCGGGCCCCAGAAAGATCTCGCGCACACTCTCGAGCAGGACCGGCAGACATATCCTCGTGGGCCAGCGGAAAGTCGCACTTCGAACCTTCACAGCACAACGCGACGGAAAGGAAAGAAACAGACCCCTCAGGCAGTGCGACTGTGCCAGAACCGCATACTTTAGTGTTATGTGTTGACGACAACCATGTGAATTTAAAGGTGCGAAGCACTTCCTTACAAAATGGTTCCAAACTGACGTCTATCAACAGCTTCTCACCACCTTTGTGAAACGAACCAAATACCCATTCGAGCAGGTGGTCAACGGAAAAGAAGCTGTTGACGCGTATACTGCAGCGCCTAGTTCCTTTCACTGCATTTTCATGGGTAAGTATGCAAGACACGGTTCGCATCTGATTGATTCTTGATCCATATTAATCATTTCATTCATCCCAGACATTTCTATGCCTGTCATGGATGGCATGACTGCGACGCGATTGATCAGAGAGCACGAGGCTCAGCACTCTCTACCTCGGGTACCTATCTTTGCGTTAACAGGACTCGCGTCTGCTGCTGCGAAGAGCGAAGCCCTGGAAGCTGGTATTGACCGACTTTTCACCAAACCCGTACTGTTCAGTACACTCCGTGAGATCCTGTCATGACAATAACCTCTTCCGATTTTCGGTTGCCGCTGGCGAGGGCAGAGTCTCCATCGAATAATTACTCGAACAAAGTCTGCTCGTTCCTCCAGCTCCACATTGAAAGCTCAGCAGCGTCAAACAAGTCTCTCAGCCCCTTGTACGAGGGACCTATCTTCCAACTGTTCTTCAGGCGTCAGACCTTGTTGGATTCCCGTAAGTCGATCGACGAACAGGTGTCTGTGTGGACCTTGTGAGAAACATGACATGGGACCTGATCAAAAGGGTCCTCCGGCAGCCACTGTGCATTTTTGTTGTGATGGCCACAGGGGTTACAAATGGCGGGTTGAACTTGGTCTCTTTGACCAATAAAGGGGTATCCAGCAACTCTCGCGTCTAAAAGACGAATGAGAAATTTAGATCTTTAAAGGTAACGCAAAGGCTCATGACCAAACGGTTGTTGCCTCAGGGCTTCATCATCAAACGACGAATATATATGGCATTCTACATACTGCGCCGCGTTCAATTACGGAATACGCCGTGCAAAACACCCTCCGTCCCCCTTTCGCAGCCTCAATTTGAGCTTCGACATTCAGACCTTTTGTTCGACGGCGACATTCACTTCAGACGCCTCGCTCTGTTCATCAACACCTTGCAGCATGTCTGCCCGCGCAAGAGTCTCAAATGCCATCGCTCTTTCCTCGTGGGCATAATTTCCAATGAAAGATAGGGCAAAATAAAGAACACTGCTGACAGTGCAGGTGTAAAACCAACTAAACGCATATAAATGTGTCCACCCACCACCATTAGCCAGCTGAGTACCAAATGTTTCCGCAAATCCTGGAAGCATGAATGCCACAGAAAATAACCAGGTGACAATGGGCCTCCATGATACACCGTGAAAGTACCAATATCTCCCCCCTTCCTCGTACAGATCCTTGACAAATATGTTACCTTTGCGGACGACCAGATAATCTGTTAAGGCCATTCCGAGAAAGGGCCCCAGGAAGATGGTGTACCCGTTTAGGAATTTGAGAAATCCCGTAGCCGTTGCCAGGATTTGCCACGGACAGATTGCCACTCCCAGGATATAACACATCCACATGCCACGCTTAATGTTGAGCCATCGGGGAAACAGGGACATGAAGTCTGCGCCGAATGGGATAACATTGGCTCCCAGCTCCGTGAGGGCGTTTCCAAAAATGAATACGAGGTTGATGATGGCAAGACCGGCCCTGCGACCGTGACTGAAATCATGGTCGAGCATGTCTTGGTTTAGGTCCCACCTGCAGCATCACATGAACCTTTCGTCAGCATGTCACCACGACAACAGCAATGTCAAAGAGGGGAAGAAGAGATAATAGGAATAACGCACGGGTTCCAGTCTACATTTCCCCAGGCGTTGTAGATGCTTTGCGTGGCATATATCCCCATGGCCGCGCAGGTGGTACTTGCCACAGGGAACATGAAGAGTTGCGACCAAAGGGGGGCAACCTTGCTGCGAGCATAACGTGCAATATCAGGTTGGTTTACCATCAGTGTCGTTGTCTTCGCCAAACCCGAGTTGACGGCGGAGAGCTGTCACCAAGTCAGTTCGTGGTTCGAGCTCTTCCCACTTCGCCATGAAACTCGTACCATTGCCCATGATAGTGCAGCACCATGTTTCGGCTTGACATCGTACAAATCTTTGTGGGGGTGTCCTCGACCGGTGACCATACAAAACACGAATAAGCCTTTCCAAGAAACAATAAGCAACCCAGTTCGACAATGGCTGGGAAACATCATTAGAAGCGCCTACCGATGATGACTGGAGGTACAACGACCATCTGGATCTCGTATGCTCGACGCAGCTTTGGGATCGGGATACTGAGTGTCCAGCAAGTCAATATCCAATAGACAATAATTCCTACAACGAAAAGACACATATTGTTAGTATCAGCTGGGGTACTTTTGACGCAGATTGAAATGATCTTTTCAGGTCACGAACCTATGAGCTCCTGCACTGTGATATTCGCGCTTTTCGGTATATGGTTCGGCATTTTCCAGTAGCTGTCCCCAAAGATACATCGCAGCAAGACTGTCGTGAAATATCCACCCGTGGCAATGGTGACACCAGCCCACACAAGGGCGCAGAGTGCGCGGATCAACACTGGGAAGTACGCCGCACGAAGACCCCAGACAATTCGAGTTTCGACGGGGAATCCAAAGTGATAGACTGCTGCTGCTCGCGAATGAAGAACGATTCCCAGTGACCCGAAGCAGGTGCCCAGAAAGAGAGATCCCAGCGTCTGGGCAGGAGTCAAGCCGATTGCGAGCAGCGCGGCCCCAAGGTACCAGCAACCAGGGGAGAAACCATATGACCACCAAAAAGAGGCATAGTCATACCAGCTCCAAGTGTGGTGGCTTTCCGGGCTAACGTCGAGGTCTTCGTTTGTCCAATGACTCCGTGCCGTCCCTGGGGCATTAGAGGCGTCTGGTTTTGTCTCGACGTACTTGACGAATGCGCTCCAACTGGTGAAAGCATGTTGGAAGTCCTGGAAATTGTGACGAACCCGTTCTTGTACTCCGTTGTGCAGACCCATCTTGAGGTAGTCAATTGAAGAGCTTTGACTAGGCAGAGGATTACCACGCGACATGTGATGTGGATATAGCAGCTGATATAGATGTACAGCAGGCGGTCCACAGAGCGCAATGCCCTTATCACATTGGATGATCTTAGACTCTCGTCTATAAGACTGTGGTCCGCAAAATACTGGAACATAGGGTCTTATCAACCTGAGCATGAAGTTCCACTGCCACGAGATAAAAGTTGCCCATCCAACCCTACGCCAATTCCCGTTTTTCTGTGCTTTATCTGGGAACATCGACAACGTGATAATCCTCGGCCGAATTATATCCCTGCGACATCATGGCGATGAAGCCTCGCCTATGCATATCGACATATCCCAGGACAAACATCCCACCGTGATCTACAGATGATGGTAGTCGACAATATTCTTTTCAGGGCAAGGTGCATAAACAAAACCAACCAATCATGGCGGCCGTACTGGCTGGCGGAGAACTCCATGGTCTTCGGCCGAGCTCGACAAGACCTGTGAGATACATGGCTACCCCGGTAAGGCTTGGTAGTTGCTCGTGGCGCGGTAGAGATTTCGGAGCTCGTATTCTTTCCTTGTCCTGTCTTGTGCTTTGATAACAAAATCATGAGAGGGATCGCTCCTGGAAACAATATCATGCAGCAAGGTAAGGAAAGTAACAATTAGACAGTCGGAAGGAAGCGAAAGTAGGAAGATAGAAGAAAATCGACACTTTTCATCTTATTACCTGATCTGTGTTGGAAGCCTCTAGGAGAGGGATCTGAAAACCATGGGCTCGTTAGGAGGACAATCGAAGCTTCCACCTGTCCTCGATTTTTCCGGTACGCAGCAGAGTGACTCCAGAAAGAGAATGTATTGGCGTGGACCTGATCTGACCACCAACCATCTAATTTAGTATTCCGAGGGGACGACCAAAAGGCAAGGGCGCAATTCCTCCAGATTCTGGGCGAAGCATGTCGAGACAAGGGATTCTTCCAACTCATCAACCACGGCGTGACCGCCGACCTGCAGGAACGAATCTTCGCCGCCTCCAAAGAACTCTTCGACCTGCCCCTGGACGTGAAGATGTCCGCGAAACTCGAGCCTGGAAAGAGCGGACGCGGCTACGGCATGATCGGCAACCAGGTGTTGGAACCCGGCGCGCACCCGGACACCAAGGAGTTCATCTACCTGGGGGAAGATTTCCCACCGGATCACCCGCGCGTCCTCGCGCGTGAATACGGCTGCGACGCCAACATCTACCCGTCCTGTCTGGGCGAGGCGTGGCACGCGACGTGCATGGAGTACTACGGAGCCATGACTGCGCTGGCGCGCGACGTGATGCGCGCCCTGGCCGCGGCGCTGCACATCTCCGAGGACTTCTTCTCGCGCTTCACGGACGCCGGCGAGTCGTCGGCCGCGACGCTGCGGCTCGTGCACTACCCGCCGACGCCGCGTGACGATGCGAACCTGGCGCGTGGATGCGGCGCCCACCGCGACTTCGGCTGCATCACGCTCCTACTCCAGGATGACGTCGGCGGTCTGCAGGTCCAGGACGAGGAGACTGGCGAGTTTCTCGACATCACCCCTGTCCCCGGCGCGTATGTGGTCAATCTCGGCAATTTGATGGCGCGCTGGACGAACCACCACTACACGTCCAATACGCACCGCGTGTTGAATTTCTCGCCCAAGGACCGCTATTCGATTCCGTTCTTCTATAATGGAAACGCGAGGCATGTGCTGCAGACGATCCCGGGCCTTGAGACGAGGCCGGCGAGAGGAGCCGTGGCGAGACCATATGGCCCCGTTATTCCGGACGAAGCGTACGGTCCGGTCTCGGTGACTGACTTCTTGAGGGATCAGTTCGTGCAATCGTACAAACGGGCTGAAGAGTATCAGCCGAAGACAGTCGAGGCAGCGTGAGGGTTCAAGAGGTGAGAGTTGGACTTCGTGAAGCGACTGTAGTAGGCTTATGACTTTGAAATGGATTGTTGTAGTATACCTTTGTTCAAAAAATTTTCGGATTGTGATAACAACATACCAAGTACACGCTTTATCCTCGCGCATCATTCTACATGTTTATCCAACCCAACTTCTATTCACCCAACAGACGGAATCGGTACCGGTCCCACAGGTCCCCTACTCGCACCGATATTCGCCTGATGCATACTCCTAGGCCCATACTTCTCCAGCGGATAGTCCACGGCGGTGTGAAACAGGCCGTAGTTGTCCCACATGACAATATCTCCCTCATCGACCTTGGGTAGACAGATATACTCGGGCTTCAGGATGCGGGACTGTATGTTCAACAGGAAAGAACGGATCTTGGTGACGTCTTCAACGATTTCGGGTTCTACGCTGGGAGAGGAACGCAGGAACAGCTTGCGCACGGCGATGCCATGGACTTGGAAGGCTTTTTCACCTGTCACGGGATTGAGCCACACGCAGGGATACTAAGGAGGTCACGTCAGTGAAGGGGCACAGTAGAGAGATGTTAGTTGAGGACTCACTCGCTTGACATCCTTCTCGTCGTAATCACCCAGCTCTTCTAGCGTGTGTTCTTTGCCCTGACACTTGAGTCCCAGCCCGGTCGACGGCGCTTTGCAATTCTCGATCCACATATACGGATGGGGCGCGTACTCGACCCAGCTGTGGTCTGCGAGCTGCTTCTCCTCTTCGCTGAGCATTTCATCATACAGCTGCGAGGTGCTGAAGAAGGCGGTTAGACCAGGTGGCGAGGTCATGCTGAGCCCCGTTCCGTCGTCCCATCTGATCGTCACGTCTGGCCCGCTGGGCAATTTGACCGCACGAAGGGTAGTGAACCATGCTGGGTCGCGCGCGTAGAGGGGAGCATCGATGTGCCAGCGCTGAAATCGGGTGATTCCCTGCTGGAAGTCGGCTTCGCTGGGTGGGTCGGCGTGGAAGTCAGCGCTCAGGCCTTTGACGGTGAGGTTTTTGAGGCCGAAGTGGTCGTCGCCTGTACGGTGTAGTGCGTGTTAGATTCGGGGTGCCTCGTTTTGAATAGCCGCGAACATGTTCGGGCTCTCCCCTACCTTGATACCCCTTGCCAATCAATCTCACGTTCTCGGCTCCCGGGATTCCATAAACGTCTCGAGATTTGGAAAGCATGCCGCCTTTCTTCTGAAACGTTTCCAGGTTTCCATGGCTGTGCACCTGCGACGCATCGGGATCAAAGCGTGTGACAAGTTCCCAGTGCTTTTCGGGAGTCAGGTCCTTCTGGCCTTTGACTACAATGACCTTGTGGGTCCATATCGCCTCCTTTAAACGTTGCACATCGCTATCTGAAGTGCTTATTAGATGTGGCTTCACAGAGCAAAGGGGGAGAGGAAGCGCTTTGCCTACCAGAAATATTGTTGAGATCTAGGCCTTCCACATTGGCGCCGAAGTTGAACCTCTGATCTTTGCGTTTGGTGAATGGAAGGGTCTGGAATGAAGGTTCGGGAGTGAGTGCGGCGGGCGACATTGTGCGGTGTCTATTTCTCTGCCTTTTCAGGAATATCTGTAGTACTGTAGCTGTGATGCCGGCGGTATGAGATCTTCTTGATCAGCACTTCGACGTCGACATCTTTATCAAGACGTGTGAAACAGTTCAATCAAAACATCACGACACCAGTTGATCGATTGTATTGCTTGTACGAGCAGGTATCAAACCTCGGCCGAGCTCTAGGTTGCTATCATGTCGTCGAAGATGAGCGGCGGGCATTCTTATCGCAGCCACTCTAGCTTCAGAGTCCACCCAGAGCTACGGCAGCCGAAGTGCAGATCCGGGGTATGTTGACAGAGGGATGGTAATTGGCATAGCAATGAAGAGAAAGATGGAATAGACTAAGTGAGTAGTATGTGAAAGATCGTTCGAAGCTGTCGAATGAAATTGGTTGCAAATCGTGTGACTCTCCGCAGCTTATCAGAATTTGAAATGCCGTTCATTTTATAGGCTTCAACTGCACTCTGAGGCTTCATCATGACTTGTGACAGCAATGTCTGCTGCTCCTCGGCGGAAATTGGCCTGTGTGGTGTGTACAAAAAGAAAGGTTCGGTGTGATAAACAAATACCATGTGGAAATTGTGTCAGGAGAGGAACTCCCGCCGATTGCGAGCGTGATGCACCAGAAGATCTCACTTCTCACAACGACACCGTCACTGGACGACGTCTCTCAGAAGATGCTGCTGCCACAGCTCTGACTGCGCTTCGCACTCGCGTCGCCGAACTCGAGGCAGCTTTGCAAGAAAAAAGTGCAGAAGTTGAGACAGCACAGTCTCCGGGAGTCTCAGTAACCTCACAACATGCCCAGTCACTGTCTCCTTCTGTGTCACCCAGCCAGGACTCGGATATCCAAGATGCAGTCACGGTGCTCGAATTTCTGGCTTGGGGCCGCATGAAAGATCCGGAAAGAGCAATCCTGTCACCAGAAGCTCTTAAAGTCTCGGAGCACGACGATGGCATCGCTACCAGCCCAGCGGAGGAGCTTGATTGTGGCGTCAATCCCTTGATCAATGTCCTGTCGTGGTTGCAGATCCTACTTCCTTCACAACGTCAAGTGTATCAGATCGTCGAATATCATAATGAGTGTTTGCTTTGGTTCCACGGCTCATACTTCGCCCCAACCTTCTCTCAGGAACTCGCCTTGTTCTTCTCTGATCACCGTGGCAGAATTGGATCCGATGGAGTCAACTTGCAATGGGTGGCTCTCCTGTTCTCAATCATGGCCGGCACCATGACCTCAGCGCCAGCCCATGAGACAAGGAAATGGGGATTCGACGACAGCGAAGCTCGCCTACTCTCTCAAAAATGGTACAAAGCTGTGGTCACCTCGTTGAATGCGGCCAACTATACGGCATGCCATTCCATACACTCGGTTCAAGCAATAGCGGCATTAACAAACACCGCCCACATGCTAGGTCACTCCAACACGCAGTCAGTCCTCCTCGCATCTGCAGTTCGTATAGCTCAGAGCTTGGGCCTGCATAGACTCGATGAGGATGCACGAGGTGCACCTGTCAAGCTGGAAACAGGTCGCCGCGTATGGCAGGAGCTGTGCACCCAAGATTGGTTCAGTACTGCCTTTTCTGAGGCCTACTCCATCAACGCCCTACACTCGACGTCTCTCCCTCCAGGAAATTATAATGAAGATATGAAGGTTTTGCCAGAATCGGAGCCCACCATCACCAGCTTCTGCAGATTCCTGGCGAAAATCGCCGCCATTATGCCGGCTCTACAAGATGCTATGGCACTGGGAAACACGCTGTATACCAAGCACGAGGCGGTTCTCGTTCATGATAAAAAGATGCGCTCACTAGCCACGGGTAGGCCGCACTTTCTAGCGAACACAGCCTTCGATGAGAATTGGCCCTGCTATATTCCCTGGGCAAGGAGGGCAATCGCTATGAGCTCTGCTCATAAAATCATCATGATCCATAGGTATGTCCTTTCCTATCCGATAAAGTAACACCTGCTTGCTATGAGCACACTGCTAACATCGTCTTCTCAGGAAATTCCTTGGACTCAGTTTCACGAATCCAGTCTTCTCATTCACCCGTCGTACATGCCTCGCCGCCTCCAAGACAATTCTAAAGGAATACCTCGCAAGCAGCAAGGACGAATCGAGTCCAATGTTATGGACCCACCAAGCCTTCTCGGTGGCGGCGTGTATCACTATCTGCTTCGACATTCTACACTCCCCGAGTTCTGGACATGATGAATCACAATTGATCGATCAAACTCTGGGACATCTACGGTCCTGTCGGCAGAGGAGTATGATCGCCGCGAGAGGAGTCAAGGTGCTGAACGCGTTGCAGAAGCAAATTGCCAATAGGGCAGAGAGTCGAAAGAGAGGACCGAGCACAGATACGAGGCACACTCGGGATGGTGAAAGTCCCCGGAAACGCCGTCGTCACGGGTTCGACGCTGCTGAACTTGTCCGCTCTTTTGACGAGGCGCATGACGATGACGTCGAATCGCCACAGCTTACGTCGACAGAGCAAGCGATTTCAATGAACCGCCAGAACCACAGTACACTGGCACAGTCAAGGCCATTACCACCACCACAGGTACAACGCAGTGACGAAACTTTCCAAACGGCGGGCTTCGAGGAGCCGACAATGCTCACTCCAAGTCTTCCCCCGGACTTGAACTGGTCATGGAGCATGCCCATCAACGAAGACGATGGCACCCAGGCCTTTGACAGCTTGCTCTCTTTTGCGAACCAGGGTCTTGGATATTGAGAGCAATAGACTCTCTTTTGAGGGACACGTTGGGTTGGCGAGGTAGGATCGAAGTAATGATAGTGTCTTATCATGCTATTTTATAAATCTGTAGGTTATTTACAGCGTCGATTTTTTTTTAGAGAGATCTCAAACACATATGGAAAAGCAAGAAGTCGCCCTGATTTAGCCTGATGGATGATCCGACGCGGCAATGTTGCACTGGTGCATGATTCTCGGTCCGTACGACTCTGGAAATTCAGTCTTTGCATGGACGTCAGTAACTGATATCTCGGTTGGTACAGATAGTTTTTGGACTCACAATGCTGTGCCACAAAGCACGGTTATACCACAGAACCACATCTTGTTCCTCGTGGCGGTGGGCGTAAATATTTTCGGGAGAGATGGCGGGACGCATGATTCTGTTTACGGAGAGAGGACAATGTTAGAGAAAGATTGGGTAGGGTTGGGCGCGAGACACAAAAAGCATAGAAAGAAGAGCTCACTTGTTCATAAATTCCCTTACGGCTTTTAGGTCATCAACGATAGTCTCCTCCCCGTTCGGGCTCGTCTTGAGGAACAGCTTGACGGCACCCTGACCATGGACCTGTAGCGACTTCTCCCCGGTCTTTGGGTTCGTCCACACCATAGGGTAAACACAGATCTTGGTCTCGTCAATGGGGGGAAGCTTCTCGCGGGGCAGTTCCAACCCCTCGGTCTCGAGAGTGTGACCCAATCGCGTGCTGTGGGCGGTTGACATCCATTTGAACGCATGTGGCGCGTACTCGATGCGACTGTGCAGAACGAGCTGGCGGGTTTCGTCGTCGAGGACCTCGAGTGCGCGCGAGCCCGCAACGTAGGCGGTCGCGCCGGGCGGCAGTTTCATCTCCGTGCCGGTCCCGTCGTCCCAGCGCACGGTGACATCGGGGCCCTTCGGCGTCCTGACCGCCAGGAGACAACCCACGCGCGGGGGAGGGATGTTGTAAAGCGCCCCGTCCCAGTGCCACTGGTAGAACCGGCTGAATCCCATCTCGCGCTCTTCCTTGGGGATGTGAGGAGGAAGATGGAATTCGTGGTGGTCGATGCCTTTGATCTTGAAGCCCGGCGGGAATTGGTAGTGGTTCTCTGGCACTTCTCCCCGGCCGAGGATGTGCACTTGAGGTTGCACGGGGATGGCGGGTCGAGATGGAATGCCGTAGATGTTGACGTTGTTATGCGATGTGAGAAAGGGGTCGGCGCCGTGCGCGAATCCTCCCGTCGTCTCGTCCGGGTCGAAATTCGCTGTCAGGAGGTACTGTTGCTGCGGAAGAAGCATTTCAGGTTGTTCCTTGAAGACCAGGACCTTGTGTTTGTGCAGCGCGTCGGAGATGAATTCGAAATCCGCGTCGGTGAGCTTGTTCAAATCAATGCCGTAGATCTCGGCCCCGAAGTCGACTTTGCTCTCTCCCGCGTGCCTGAGAGGCACGACTCGTCCATTGGTGCTCTCCGCATGAGGCAGGGTGATGTCTGAAGATCTTGTGGCGACGAGCCTGGCTTTCACACCCTCTGGCGCAATGACTTCCGTGAGTGCTTCGACGACCATGGCTGTAGGAGAAGAGCGGCGATACCGAGAAAGCGATTTTTGAACGGCGAAGCTTTCTTCAATTGAATCCTTACCTGCAGGCTCTTGAGATCAAGATCGCTGTTGATTTCAATCTTTACAACTGTCAATGTCGTTAGAATACTAAACGCCAAGATCAATGGACAGGAAAGCCACTGCAACAAGTGAGACAGAGCTTCGGCCGAATCGTGCTGATAGCTTCACGGGCATGAATATTTATGAGTTTTCTGTAGAGGTCTGATCAAGATAGGCGGAGTGAAGAACATAGAAACGTTCGGCCGACCAAAGATTGGAAGCCCGGCCGAGCATTCGGGTGGGCCTTTCGGGCTTGTTGTAGATGTTTTGAGCATGAGAACGAGCGTACAAGTATGCATCGCTGCATGTTGCTACATTCTGGAGAATTCTTGGAATATATCTGTTATTGACGAGAGCAGACATGATGACGGGCTCGTCGAGAAAACATCTCACGCTGAACGGCACCGACCTCCACTATACCTCCTTCGGCCATCAAAATAATCGCCTCGCTGTGTTACTGCACGGACTGGGTGGCTCTCAAAATACCTTTCGAGACCTGATCCCGTTCATCCCCGCAAGCTATCAGACTATCAGTATAGATATTGAAGGGTTCGGAAAGACTCCTCTGAACTTAGAAAAGCCGGTATCCTTTCCACGCTATGTCGCCGACTTACACGATCTCCTCACACATATCAAAGAACATCCGCAGATCTCGGCCTCAGAAACAGCTAGCAATACTAGCGGCAGAGACAGTGATGACAGCAGAGTTCTCCTTGTCGGTCACTCACTCGGGGGCATCATCAGCTTACATTACGCCGCGCAATATCCAACCGAAGTTGCGGGAATTCTTCTCTTGGGCGTAGGCCGCTCCATTAGAGCAATTCCACCGGCGCAACAGCGCATGAGGGAGCTTGCCAGAACAGCTCGTGAGCAGGGCATGACGAAGGTTGCAGAAATTGCGGTCTCCACGAATTTCCCTGCGGATCGAGACAACGGCAAAGCGATCGAACAGGAGGTGCGAGATGCCGTCAGTTCGTGCTCTGCAGAAGCATATGCCGCTACAGCGGAGGCAGTCGCGAGTGATGATCATTTCGATCCGGACTATGGACTGATCAAATGTCCTACAGTCTTTGTTGCGGGAGACAAGGACATGATCAGTCCACCTCAAAGGTCGAAGGACGTTGGAAATCTCATCGGAGGACCCTCAGAGGTCGTAGTGGTCAAGAGCGGTCATCAAATGATTCTCCAAGATATTGAAGGGGTCCATAAGGCTTTTGAGAAGTTAATAGGCATGATGTAGAGAAACCCCAGAGGCACAAGGCGTAGAGGAAGACGGAGGAAATAAAATTCGAGTTTCAAGCGGCAACTTCAAGTTCTGCAATGTGCCACAGAAACGGGTGACTGATTCACCGTATATTGGCCGGCGCACCATAAGCACCAGAATCACGGTCACGTGCTAGCTGCTCTACAATTCCGAGGACTTTCTCGCCCCAAGTTGACCTGCTTGCAAGGACAATTGCCCGTTCACATTGTGTCCGAGGTCGTGTAACGCTTTTATCAGTCCTAACTCATGCACCGAGACACAGTGTACATCCTCACATTCTCTCACATCCTACCTCCCTTGACCTCGAATATATCCAAATAGGTCTCTCACCGAATTATCGATGGATGCTCCGCGTCCGTCGCATTCCTATCCCGGGTCGAACAGGGCTCCAGTCCTTTCTTCCCAATGCCCCAAGTTGGACAAAATGTGCTCAACGTATATCTCGCTTCCAGCACCATGACAGTCACGCGAAGACTGCGACGATCGACGCTCCAAAACATCCTGCGGCGGGCGCTCTGACCTATCATCGAGATGCCTTCGTCTCCGAGTTCTCTGACATGATCACAAACTTGGATCACGATTCACATTCGTCAGAGCCTAAAGTTGAAGAGGATGAAGACATCATCCAACAAGAAGATGCAGAAGATGTAGACGCGGACTACAGCCATGATCACCCGATCGAGGAATCTTCATTTCGAAAGAGCTTGGATCAAGTTCTCTCCATCTTTCTGCCCTCCCGTACCCGGTCAAACAAGATCGATCTTTCCAACATTCCTGTCCGAAAGTGGGAAGCTAATATGTGGGAAGACGGTTCGTCTGAGCTGCCCTCCTCGGTCCCAGTCTTCAGGAGTACACATCGACTGCGCAGGCTCTTGTTGGACTATCTCCAGAACGTCGAACCATACCTCAACGGTCCATCTGACGATGATTCGCTTTCGGTGGCTCTTAGATCTACTTTCTCCGATGATGCACTGGATGCGTTGAGAATTGTGGACAACGACCCCAGTGACGTAGTGAGCTGGGCATGGATTTTCTCTTCGGAAAACATCAACCTCGCGATTGCTAGGTACATTATGATGGCCAATGAAGCGCGCGAATCTACTCATGGAGGGCTTCCCAAGTTTGTTTCTCTACAACTTCTTCGTGCGGATGCCATCAGTCCGTACTTTCTCAAGGAATTTATCACGAGCGTTCTAGCAGACTTACAAAAGTGCCTAGATGACGGAGAATTTGCACACTGGAACTGGACAGCACGTGCCTGCTTAGTTGTCCGACTTCTTCGACATGCTCGTCGAGTAGCCCCAGAGTGCTTCGTCGACATCAGCCGCATTGTCAAGTACCTCTTTGTCGATTACTACGTCGCCCATCCTAACTCACTTCACGAGCATGGAAGGGTGGGCTTGTCTCACTTCTACAACCGAATCCTATCCTTGATCTCCCTGGCACCGTTGCAATCACCTTATAACTCATATCTTTCCCAGCAAGGTGCGCAGCTTGCACTTGTCCAAATGATGTCCACTTTTGAGCCACAAATACCTATCACCCGCGAGGGTTATCGAGCACTTATAGCTGTCCAACTCCTCCATCGGAAAACCTCCAGTGAAAGAGCTTGGGCAGCAACGAAATCTTTATCCTGGCCTCCCTGGCGCCGAATTAAGATGGGGATCGAACAAGATCTTGAATACCCTGGCAAAAACAGCCGAGTGATCAATCTGTTGCGCAAAATGCGGGAGGCGGGATACATGTTCAGCAATTGGGAAAAAAGGGCTGCTATTCTGGCAGGTTGGGACCTTGATAAAAGTCCGACCATACAGACTCGGGCGATATTGAAGCGGCAGTCGCGTCCCTGGCTCCTGTCGCAGCAGGACGAGTCCCCTTTGAGGCAGGGATCTGACGCGGCAGCCGAGGTATGGGCAGCACGAATTCGGGCCACAAGAACGACGAGGGAGGCCTGGGCTTGTTTTCGCTCTTATGAACGGTCTATCGAAGCAGGTAGAGCACATTATCTGCCCTATTTCACCATGTTGGAGAAGCTTCTCAACTCGGTCGTCCAGCGGGAGGACCCTTTGGCGTGGAAGTATCAAGCAGGCGATCTGAAAGAAAGCTTTGAAGGCTCCGAAAATCCTCGAGAGACGATCTATATTGACACAGAGATTCCTTCATCAGACGAATTCTACGAGCAGATGCTACGGGCCGGCATCAAGCCAGGCGGGACCCTGATGGCTTCGCTTTTGAATCATAGTACCAATGCCACGATGGGATTCAGGTATATTCAGGACAGTCGATGGGATGAAGTCACCAAGGATGTCCTCCGTCATGCGGGAAAGTATCCGACTTCTACGATCCGCGATAGCTTGAGGAAGCTCCCCACAAACACGTTGGCTGCATTCATCTCACTGTTGAGCAGAAGTATGTTTTTCGACACCCTGGAATTCCGCGATTTCGGAAGAGGGGACATCCCGAATGGCATACGTAACACCATGGGTTCGAGAGTCTGCTCACCTCTACTATATGCGAAGCAGCTATTGATGGCAGCTGGCATCTATGAGATACGCGTCTGGAATGCATTGTTCGCAGGGGCTTATGAAGGATGCAGGAAACAGATCTCGCACAAGCGTCGATTCAGAGAGTTGAAGTGGCGTTATCTTCGTCTTATTCTATGGCCCACAAGAGTCGGAGTCGACGTTGCTCTAGACCCAAGTCTTGAGACTTTCCGACTCCACGCGAAGTTCCTGGACCTGGCAATTTACTACGGCGACCACTACTTGAATACCACCGAGGTTGGACTTTTCACCAAGAAGACTTTTATGCAAAGTATCTACGGTCGCCCAATGTATACCTTTTTACCTGAACGCCAGCAGTCGATTCTTGTGATGCCCGGCATGAAAGACTTGAAGCTCATGGTGCGTGTTCTGGCGTCTACGCATGACACGGAAGGCTTGGTAGCATTTGTGAAATGGATCAACGAAAATGCCGACAAACTTGAAATAGCGCAACGGCAGGAGTATCACGGTGGTCATGGAGGAGAGCAGTTTGAGGGCACGGCGGCACACGGTGAAGAAACACTGCCACCTCTTCGCGAACTGTTGTGCGCTACACGGCTCTTCCTTCAAACAAACGAGGTTTCGAAGATTCCAGATGCAGACGATGTGACAGTCGAGGTCATCTCGCCTCTCGCAGAAGACTCAGCTGCAATACTCCAAGCTAAGGAGTATTGTCAAGCCCTTGGTTGGCCTTCGGATGATGAGATTAATGTGTTTCTGAGGGACAATGGCAAATGGATTGAGCAAGTCTCTCATGCTGCTGAAGTGGTGGCCCACAACCGCACTGAGAGTGAAAGGCCGCCAACGGCGAGTCTGGTTAGAAAATTCGTAGTCGAAAGCGGGCAGCCTGATTAGACAGGTATCGGTGTCAAGTGATGCATGGGGTGCTTTATTCTAGAGACAATGAAATCGAGACAACCTTGACCAAGTTATTATCTACAATGAGCACCCCGAAAATGCCAGCGGCACAATTGAAGTTCGTGGTAGATTCGTAGTTAAGCTTCTAGGTAAAGGCTTGGGAGGTTTAGGCGATGTTGGCGCCCAGGTTTCGGTCAACGAACACCCAAGAAGTGCTAAGCTTTTGCTTGTTAGGGAGGGTCGCGTGATACTATGGGGTATTTAATAGGCGACCTTAAAGGCTCACCAGGGTCACCAGGCCTCTGGCCTCAGTGGCTGGCCCCCAGTGCCACGTTGCGACAGCGTTTTTCAAGCAGTGAAACAATCTCCTTGTGCGACGGGCGTGCGAATACGCGTCTCCGGGATTGGAATCAGTGAGGGGAAGTGATTGGCAGGTGATGACATCTGTTCAAGCTGAGGAGGCAGTGCTACGAAAACAACGAAACGCAATCTCGCACGGCACGGCTTATTTGGTGCATGAGCATTGGTGGAGTCGAGAAGGATGGGCCAACGGGCGAGTCGACCAGCCATGGGCCAGCGATGCGCCTCTGAGACATGTCCGCCGACTCAAACTGGGAATCGTTTGACGCATGATTCAAACATCCTTTTCGCCAGGGATCTTTTCAGGGGGGCAACCAAGGCGACTTTCTTTCTTGTCCTTTCTTGTCTTGTCTTGTCTTTCTTTTTGGCTTTGATCTTTCACCAGCCAATTCAACCCCATCTCGAACACACTCATCGACGCTCTTTTAACACGATTCCTCGACAGCTTGTGCAGGCACAGCTCAACAAAATTAGCCTACGTGTACAGCAACCAGAGTCCCACTGGAACTGCTCATTGGTTACGCGACCAAGTTGGGCCGCCCAAAACATCAACACCACATACCTCACCTCACCTTCTCTTTGTAATTTTTCCACCAGTTCTTCGCCATGAGGCTCCTGCCTCTGGCCCTGGTGCCTGGTGCACTCGCGATTTCCATCACCGTCAGCGATGAAAACTCCGTCAAGTCTGCGCTTTCCTCGATTGCCAGTTACATGATGAGTTTTTACCCCGGAAACGAACCTGGCCAAGTCCCCGGATTATTGCCCGGAGGCTTAAGCTGTGATCCCAACAACCCTGCGATTTACTGTTGGTGGGAAGCCGGCGCCATGTTTGGCTCGCTCATCAATTACTGGCAGTACACCAACGACAGCCAATACAACGACATAGTGTCAGAGTCCTTACAGTTTCAGAAAGGACCCGATAACAACTTTAACCCACCTAACCAATCCAAGAGTATGGGTATCGATGACCAGGCATTTTGGGCCTTCTCGGCGATGGACGCGGTCGAAGCAAATTTCCCCGAATCAACCGACGAAGATGCTCCCTCATGGTTGGCTTTGGCTCAGGCCGTGTACAATTTCCAACGCGATCTCTGGGATACTAACACTTGTGGAGGAGGTTTCCGCTGGCAGGTATTTTCATTCAACGCCGGCTACAATCTCAAGAATGCCATTTCAAATGGTGGCAATTTCCAGCTTTCTGCTCGCTTGGCCTATGTAACTCAGAACTCTTCTTATGCTGATTGGGCAAACACCGTCTACGACTGGATGGAGCAGAGTGCCTTGATGCAGACGGACCCAAGCACCGGTACTCTGTATATTTGGGATAACACCGATACCGACAACAATTGCACTGATCAGACACGATTTGTCTGGACCTACAACTACGGAACTCTGCTTGCTGGCTCCGCTTACATGTACAACTACACCAATGGCAGTCAGATTTGGTTGGATCGAGTCAACACCATTCTGAACAGCACTTTCTCGTTGTTCTTCCCAAGCCAGTATGGCGGTAACATCATGTCGGAGATTCAGTGCGAATCGACGCTTCTGTGCGATCAGGATCAAAAGAGTTTCAAGGCCTACTTGGCAAGATGGATGGCAGTCACCAGTCTGTTGGTTCCGTCCACGGCAGACATAATTATCCCCAAGCTGCAAGCAAGTGCGTCTGCAGCTGCCGGCCAATGTGATGGTGGCTCGTCAGGTCAAGAATGTGGACTGCAATGGTATACCACCACGTGGGATGGTACGACTGGTGTTGGACAACAGGTATGAGGAATCCCAGGTGCAACTTCTTTGTTACAACGATGCTAACAGCTTCTGCAGATGGCCGCCTTATCGGTTATCGGTACCACCCTAAATAAAGACATCCTCACACCCAAGTCATCCTCGACGGGTGCAACATCGAAGCCCGACCCCAATGCTGGTTCTTCAGCACCCTCAAATCCCGCTGCACTTACAGACAAGATTACCACCGGCGACAAAGCTGGTGCGGCCATTCTAACCCTGCTCGCCGTTGTCATTATTCTCGGAGGCGCGGCGTGGCTGGTGACATAAGTGATGGCAGGGTCGCTTTTAATGCATCTAGGAGCGGGAGATGGATGTGTATGTATGGAGTTCTTGGGGTTTAACGATCATACATGTATGCCTGGGGCGGTTTTGGACATAAAAATAAGAGACGGGTTACAGTCCTAAATGCGACATTGTACCTTATTCAGACTGGAATGATGCCGTCAAGGCTGCTTCCATGTCTAGAGCTCATTGCACAATCCACACAATTTTGAATCAACCTGGACTATCTTTGCGCTGCGCCGTCATATCGTCAACCACTGCCCGCAGCAGGGCACGTGGCTGGTACTGCACGTAGAACTTCCGGTGTTATGTTTTTCCGTTCCGACGAAACTGCGGAGTGGGCGAGTGATCCACTACCGCACATGAATGAAGCCTCAGGACCTTGACAACTGAATATCTCAAAACACCACAGCACATTGCGCGACTGCTCTCTCCTCACAAGTGTCTCCACACGACCTGAAACCGATCATAAGTCGCCCAAAAGTTTGTACACATCCTCCAAGATGGGGTACGCATTCGACAAATGCAAAGAGCGCCCGGCGCACATTGACGAAATTCTCAACGGGCTCAACCGATACAATCCTGAGACGACCACGACTTTCCAAGAATACGTCAACCAACAATGCGAAGAGAAGTTCTTTGATGCATATGCCTCTTTGGCGCTGCTTAAATTGTGAGAAATAACACCTTCCAAGTACTCCTCAGCCTGCGCTCTGATGAAGAGATTTTTCAACCACGTTTCCTATTACCTGACTTGTCCCTCTGGGAATTATGGAGATTGAAATATTAGCTCTATCTGAAATTCTACACACATATCTATCTTGGGTGCAAAATATCGTCGCTATTTACGGTGCCGATGTACTGACAAGTTGACGCATTAGGTACCAATTCAACCCGCAACTCATCCACCCTGAGACCGTCACGAACATCCTTGTCAAGGCATTGACTGTCTTTCCATCACCTGCTTTCTCTCTCTGCCTCGCTCTCCTTCCTCCTTCCACCATCCCATACAACCCGGGAAACACCTCAATACCCACAACCGATTTGACCGAGTCGATACAAAAACTCACCCGACTAAACACCCTTCTCGAGTCCGCGCAATATGAAGGCTTCTGGTCTACACTAGAGTCAGACGACCTGTACTCGGATCTCTACGCCGATGTGGTGGGATTTGAAGATCTAGTAAGAATACGCATCGCAGGCGAGGTTGGCAAGACATTTCGACAGATTGACCTGGGTGTGCTAAGTGGGTGGTTGGACTTGAGAGGAGATACGTTGACCAAGTTTGTGCAGACAGCCTGCGGATGGAAGGTCAATGGATCACAGATCGATATTCCAGCCAACGCAGAGAACGAGGCAAAGAGCGAGACCAAAGGAGAACGAGTCGGGGTTGACATGTTTGGCCGAGTGTTTAGGAGGGGTTTTGAAGCACCTGCATGAAGACATGACATCCATGATGAATCTGGTGATAGAAAATTGACGGTCTTGAGGCCGAGATGTGATTACCAGGCATGGCGCTTGGCGCTTCATATTTGAGGGCGAGCTCTTGAGGCTTCGATAGCTATGAGCAAGACTGGTGAGGCTCTGCTAAGCCCCGGTTGTCGCGTTGCCATGCAGGAAGTACTGGTAGCCTGATAGTTCCCTGGTGGTTCGTGGTCAATGGATCTTGTGGAAGCCCGGAAGCTCTCCTAGTCAGCAACGGAGATGACATGAGACATGACGGTTTACAGGGTGGTTACAGTGCCAGCCACCTTGCGGTCGCCGAGAGTACTTATGACTCTAGCAGCCGTAAAAAAAATCCTCAGAGCTGTTTCATGGTGAACAGCAATAGATTGTGATTTCTCGCAAATGCACTGCACCAATATGTTCTTATAGTACCAGTGTCCAGCTAGGCTAGTGGGCATGTACATCATGTGTACGTGGGGTCCCTTGGCAGGCGAGCAATGGGGAAATAGTCCCCATCACTGTCTAGACCAAGAACAATAGGAGAGTTTGGAGTGTAGTCGTGAGTTGGGCGGCGAGGCGGAATTCAGCAGCCAGTGACAAGTGGCACGCCTAGACCGTTTGGGTTTTGGCCCTGAATCAGCGCCGGCAATGGCATCAAAGACAATGATGAAATCGTCACCCCTTCAACTTGAATGCGAACAGAATTCCAACTCATCAGCTCGGTCCTTTCACCCAAACAAAAAACAGGTGATCATCGCCTTGGAAACGAGCATCATTCCTTATTTCACGATTGATTTTCTCCATTATACGTGACCGTCCACAAAATATTCTCAAGAAGCCTTCTAACTTCAGGGCATCAAACCCTTTCTCCGAATGCCCACAATCTGACCTCTCCCTAAGAAGACCAACCACTTCTACGCCTCACCATACACCTCGCTCTGGCCCACCATGATCGCGCAAACTCCCACAGGCTTGATGTTGCTTCACCTCCCGGACGAGGTTTTGATCAACATCTTCGGCTACCTGGACTTTCGCAGTTTGTGCACAGCAAGTTTCGTATGCAAACACTTTGACGACCTCGCCGAACCCTTCATGTATCACACGATTAAACTCACAGCTGGTGATCAAGCCTCATCTCTGGCCTTCGCTCTCCGCGAAAATCCCCACCGTGCGACATGGATTCGGTCCTTGCTCATCTCCACTAAATTTGGGGAAGATCAAGGCTTGGTCAATATACCACCAAGTCTCGCCTTGATGTCAAATCTGGAGGATTTATGTTTGGAGACTCCTGACTGTAACGCCAAACGCCCAGAGGAGAGGGTTGGCTGGGTGAATCTCCAAGATCGATATGAACGGGTGTTTGAGGCAGCATCGGCTGCTGTACCGGATGGTGTCGACAGAACCTTACCTCGCCTAAAGACTTGTATGCTTCTCCTACCGACGTCTCTGGTTATATTGACTGACCCTGTGCAGGCACATTACACTTTGTGGATAGGTCGAAAGAGATTTACTCCATGAGGAAATATGCCATGCTCTTCTTGCACCCGACTCTGAAATCATTGACCATGTCTTGCGCTAGTACCGATTACCCCTCTCTACTACTCAAGGAATTTCAAAACGATGCGAGCCTCAAGAAATCGACTGATCTAGAGTCCTTGCATCTAGAAGAATGTGACATCTACTGTCCTTCTCTTGCCATTCTTTTGAGTTTCCCTCGGGCGTTGAAATCACTAAAAGTCAGCGAAGGTATTCGCTACGATGGCATGTTTACTAGGAATAGCCGCTTGCATGGAAATGTCAACCCAGGTGCATTTGTCGAAGCAATAGCAAGGAACTGTGCCAATTCGTTGGAATATTTGTCTCTGAGCCTGGGGTATTCGAGACCGTTGCATTTTGCCATCACCGAGCCAGGACAACACCTCAAGCTATCCAAATTCTTTGCATTGAAGTATCTGGACCTCGATGTGCGGACAGCCAACCTAATCCGGGTTCGCCAAACATGTGATCATGCGACATGGCGGCGAATGCCACCAAATGTGGAAACCATCCGGGTGTCTGGTATTCCCCTGGGAGATCGGCCACCTTTTTTTGCTCGGAGAAGAGTGTGGTTCCCGTTTGATACATGCTTGATTATCGACAAAGCCCAACACGGAGTGCGGCATTTGAAGACTCTGGTATATTCCTACGAGTATTACCGAGAAGAGGATGAATGCAGAACGTACATCAACGATGAAGGGGACACAGTGGAAGAGACGAGCCAGGTTCAACTCGCTACACGCCTGATGATAGAAAAGTGCAAGGAATTGCAGCCACTATTCAAGAGAACGGCAGTGAGGCTGGAGATTGAGACGATCGCCTTACCTAACGGGTTTATTCCGCCTTACCTATTCACAGAGGATAAGCCCAAGCATTCAGTCTTGTGGGAATCAGTTCCGCCTCTATGAGGCTCCGGTCAACAAGGTGATTTTGTGTTTGAATTTTCCATGTTCAAGGGCGGTCGCGCTGGAGCTGGACAGGAAGGGACCGGACTGGAATCGGAGTTAATATGTATAAGTATCTCCTCGGACTACACGAACCTGGACGCGTCATACAAAACTCGACACAGTGAGGCGAATTGAGCAAGTGTTTGTGTACCACCAGATGAAGGGGGTGGTTCGAGCCACTAGCAGTCGATGTAAGGAATGCTACAATCGAGAAGGCACACGCGATGGCTAGATGCACTGGCACTATGCGAAGTGACGTCGATAGCAAGCCTCGCTGACTGAAATGGCGACTTGGGATTATCAGTAACGGGCGTACTCAGAGCGGACAGGCTAGGCTGGGAATCTCTCCGACTGGATATGTCACGATCACTAACTGGCTAGTTTAGCTCACGACGAGGTATTTGTTCTAGTTCCTCCGGGCACCAGAGCACACCATTAGTATTATTCATAATGGCAAGGGATTTTCTCGTGTCGTGATTTGAGAATACGGCATCCGCCCAATCCGAGCAGCATGTGAAACGGGCATGTGAGAAATATGAGTAGGTAGCAGCGCCGCCCAGCGTCAACGGGGACAAGGCTTAAGCCAGCCAAGCCTAGAGAGCCTAACTAGACTAAGAGTTTTAGGTGAATCTAAGCAGGGCCCATTTGCCTGGAAAGAGTCCCCTAGCTCCCTAAGTGCTCCCCTAGATTCGGCTACGAGTTGGACCGTGTCTGGCCCTTGACTCATCAAAAACTGCAACTACTGCTACTGTTTTAGGGAGCCTCGGGCCCTCCGGCCAATGATCAGCCGCCAACTCTTTGCGGTAGTAGTCTCCCTCGTGCTTTAACTCGTTGACGGCGACCAAATCTTTGACAAAGCACCTTGAATCTTCGAACCCAACGTCTTCCACTACGCTCTACAGCCCTTGGCTTGCTGACAATTGTGTTTGGTAATGTGGACCTCCTATCCTGACCCTGCATGAGGCTGTCGTGCCCAGAGGAGTCGACCTACCTTCTGTGTGACTTCTACTCGATGGTCTACGGCCGTCTGGTCGTATCAAGCCCCGCCGATGGAGTGAACGCATCGTCTTCCATGCATGCCAGTGATTAATCAGAGAGCCCAAAGTTTACCATGTTTATAGAAAGGGGTTCATGTCCCCCGCAAGAAGTTGCAGATTGTCCTTCATCACCACTTCTTCGCGCCTTGTTGTCTTCTGTGTCTCCCTCCCCACCTCCGACCTAACACTCAGGCAAATTCATTGAAACAGGTCTATCATCATGGCTGGTGCTATTGCAGACGCGATCCAAGATGCCCCGCTGGGACAATTGATCAACTGGCTGTCCAAGGGCAAATATTTCGCATACCCTGAGCAAGACCCGAACTTCAAAATCCCCTGGGAGGAGGCTTCTGCCGGCGAAAAGGAGAAGGAAATTGAAGCTGCTCAAGATGTGACCGGTACTCCCCTAACCAGCAGCGACACCACTCCCCATCCCGTGTCCCGCGAACCCAGCGCCGGGTATATCGCCCGAGAAGACATTGAATCCCGCCCTCTCAGCGCCGTACCGACATCGCACTCTGCAGCACGAGGCGAATTCGGAGTCGTCGCCACCAGGACACGAACGAGAGAATCGACGACACAATATTCGAGAGAGCGATTCGAGGTCGAACAAGAAGAGGCCATAGAACGTCAGCAGAGCAGCATCATCGCTCCGCAGCGCACTGCCGATGGCATCATCCTTATCGACTGGTACACCACCGACGACCCGGCGAACCCGCAGAATTGGAACAGTTGGAAAAAGGTCTGGGTCGGCTTCATCATTTTCTTGTACACTTTCGCCGTCTACTCTGCTTCGGCTATCTACACGTCCGCCGAGCCTCAGGTTATGGCCAAATTTGGTGTTGGACAGAGCAAGGCGAGCTTAGGTCTGAGCATGTACGTGCTGGGGTATGGTATTGGGCCGATGTGAGTATTTTTCTCGTCCCCTTCTCTCCGTCCGAGATTTCAGAATCTAAACTTCTCGCCAGGATCTTCTCTCCTCTATCTGAAATCCCCGCCATCGGTCGAAACATTCCCTATGTTCTCAGCTTTGGTCTCTTCGTCATCCTATGCGTGCCCACCGCACTGGCAAACAGCTACGCCTCGCTCCTCGTCCTCCGATTTCTCACCGGTTTCATGGGCTCTCCTTGTCTCGCCACTGGCGGCGCGTCGATGGGCGATATCTACGGCCTCCTCAAGCTTCCGTACGCGTTAACCGCCTGGGTGGCAGCCGCATTCTGCGCACCGGCACTTGGACCTCTTCTGTCCGGTTTCTCAGTCGTCGTCGAAGGTTGGCGATGGGCTCTGTGGGAAGTTCTCTGGGGATCGGCACCTATTTTCATCCTTATGTTCGTTTCCATGCCCGAGACGTCGGCGAACAACATCCTTCTGCGTCGTGCTCAGCGTTTGCGTAAATTGACGGGCAACCCGAATATGAAGTCCCAAAGTGAAATTGATCAGGGCCAGATGAGTTTCTCCAAAGTCGCCCTGGACCAGATCTGGAAACCGATTGAGATCTTTTTGAAGGATCCCGCCGTGTTTTTCACCAACGTGTACACGAGTTTAATTTATGGTGAGTGGCACATCTCGAAAGAAGGAAGTTTCCCCCACTAACCACCAAACCAGGTATCTACTATTCGTTCTTCGAAGCCTTCCCGCTCGTCTACGTCGGAATTTACCACTTCAACATCGGCGAATTGGGCGTCGTCTTCGTGTGCATTGTCGTGGGCTGCGTGATCGGCATCGTCATCTACGTCAGCTATGTGTACTTCTACCTTGAACCGGATATCAAGAAGAACGGTCTGCGAGCCCAAGAACACCGTCTCGTCCCCGCACTTTTCGCGACGATGCTCCTCCCGGCCGGCATGTTCTGGTTCGGCTGGACCAGCGAACCGTCCATCCACTGGATCGTGTCTATCATAGGCATCACGCTATATGCCGTCGGCGCCTTCATTTTGTTCCAGTGCATTTTCATGTACCTGCCCCTGACGTACCCGCAGTACGCGGCAAGTCTGTTCGCCGCCAACGATCTGTGCCGCTCGGCGCTAGCTGCAGGATCCATCATCTACGCCCACCCACTCTACGTCAACTTGGGCATCGGACGCGGTATCAGCATTCTGGGCGGCCTCTTGGGTGGTGGTGTCATCGGCATCTGGGCCCTGTGGTATTTCGGCGCCGGCTTGAGAGCGAGGTCCAAATTCGCGACGAGCTAGAGGGCGAGAAAAGAGAGCTAAGCGCATTTGCTGGGGATTACTCAACCCGGTCTCGCTTGACCTTCGGTGTTAAGATCGTATACCCAATCAAAAGGAAACGGAGTACAAAGGCTCGAACAGTGTGACGTTCAAAAGCACATCTTGGAAGGAAATCAATCATCTCCATTCACTATTTGCACGGGCGCGGCGCTCCGGCTTCGCGCCACAATGCCCTCATCAGTCGGCAGCACTAGCAGTCGGATGAAAACTCGGCTGAGATCGATGAAAGATGTGGATGTGGATTCCACCAACCTAAGGTTTTCGCGACGTGAAACCACCTTCGGTTCGAGTACGCACATGTCGATGTGATGTGCTGTTACGTCGTGACGATGGCAGCCTTGCGTATGAAGAAACAAATCTAAGCGGCGGATTTTTGATTACTGAACCCCCCGGGGACCCCTTTCGGCGAGGCCGAGCCGGAGGAAACATACAATACTAGTATTTATAATACCTTAATTTTCTTTCTTTCTCAATGAACTATGATGACGATGATATCTAATCGTAATGATAATGGAACGAGAGAACGATATGTGGATGTTGTTGTTTCATCGATTGCTGAACAATACAACGTGGTACTGGTGATCAGTGATACATAACCCCCGTGCGGCGGACGAGGCGGGCGGGCGAAGGTGGATTCCCTCTTCAAAGTTCCAAAAGGGAAATAAGAGGCAAGGGAAAGCAGAGATGCTGGTTTTTTTCCCCCCACGGAGAGTTGGGATTCGCGCTCCCACTCGCTAGGATATGTAGTACGACGGCGGTCAAGAGGGCGAAAGATACCTTTCGATGTTGCCATTGCAAGTATCATCAGCCATCGCAGCGATGGTAAGCTCCCTCTTCCTTCTTCTTCTTCTTCTCCTTCTCCTCGTCGTCCTTTACCCCCGTGTGTCGATCGCGTCTGTGTGTATTACCCCATCCCACCAAAGGCTAGATATACTTCTGGGGAGAAAAGGCGGGTTAGGGCATGCACGGAAAGAATGGCTTCCTGGGGGCCTAGAACCGTTCCTACTGCGAACCGACGACGACAACGAAGTCACAAAACAGCTGCCCGATGATTGCAACCTGCAAGATTGGTATGCTAGTGGGCTTTTGACGACACGGTGGAAGGGGGGGGAAAAGGACACAAAACTTCCCAACACAATATAGGGTATCAAATGTCGTCACACGGGGGTTAATGCTTCTTGACTAATAAACTGTGTGTCTTTGGGACAGGCTACTAGATTGTATCAATGACAAATGCGGTTGGGGGGATCTTGATGCTAACCACTACGCTCTGGACGAGTATCGTCACGCATTATAACCAATCTTTGCACCTGTCATGGCCTTTCCTCGTCGGGAGCAACTCTGAAACCCGCCGTTTGGCGGGCTCGGAAGCTTTAAGTCAAGTTTGACACTTCTTCTACTTCGTCTCTACTTTCGCTCCTTCCTTGCCATACCCGCATATCGCCTGGGACCTTCCCTCCCGCACAATATTCTCTCCTTCCTGGCCCTCCTACAAGGACGTATCTCAACCCGACAAATCCAACGGACTCTTACAGGTGAAGCTGTTTACCTGAGGGATTTTAAACGCGTCGATCATGCCCTCGATGGCAGCGTACGCACCCAATCCAGCGACGGACAGCGCGCCGCCGGCATGGATCACGTGCCAGACGTTGATGTACCACTTGTCGGCCCAGAAACCGTGCCAGAGACGGGAGAGAAGATTCCGGTGAGTGACGTTGGTTTGTCCCGTCGTGGGGTTGAAGCTCTGTTCGCGAGGCATGGAGTTGCGCTGCATGGTGTACGCGAGGTGGATGATGGGTGGGAAGGAATACGAGAATTGGACGATGCAGAACGCCGCGATGACGGAGACGAATCCGAAATAATCTATGAAAAAGTTGATGTTAGTGAGAGAATTTTTGGAGGTTAGCGTAGGGGTCAAGAGAAGATCGCACCTGGGATGGCTGCTGCAATCACAAAGGCGATGGACCAGTAAACTGGCACAATAGCGGCATAGAGATACTTGCCGGCCTTGGTCGACAGCGGTGGTGCCGCGAATAGCTCCTGCAAGACCTGGTTGTACAAAACCTTGATGCCAATGTTTCCGTACAATCCAGCCGCGATGAGCCCGGATATGACAACAAGCATGTCGCAAGCAGCTTGGAATCCATACGGAGACAGTCCCATGTACGAGATGGTGAAGCTGTACTGTCCTTGGTAGTGATAGACGTAGCATCCGTAGATCAAGTAGACGGCGTAGATGAAAAACTGAGCCGTCCACATGGCCTTGATGAAATCCCATGGGCGACGCATTTCTGCCATGATCTCGACGAAGAGCTGGGCGCCACCGTATGCAAAGACGCCCGACATCAGACCGTTGATGGCTCCAACGAAGTTTTTGGAGTCTGGGAGATTACCGTAGTGGCGGATGGATGGGTAGACGCCGTTGGCATCAGGCGTGATACTGTCGGGATCGACGGCCGAACCGGCAGATCCGAGAACGGAAATGGCATAATTGGGTGGTGAATTGGCCATGACCCCCATGGAGATAAAAATGACAAGTAAATTGATCCCGACGGCTATCATTGAGAAGATACCAAAATTCCTCAACGTGCGGACTTGACCCATGAAGAATCCTGCAATGACAAACAGAATCACACAGACGGCGTAGCAGAGTCGGAATTTGGACGTTTGAGAGATTCCCTGACCATTCTGGATGATGACCTGGCCGCAAATGAGAAGAAGCTGGATCGATTGTAGGATATTGACCACATAGCGAGCAACCGTTCCCATGGTGCGGTACGCGAGATCGCCATAGTTCCTGAGAGGATACTCGTAGCTGTCCAGGCCGAGATAGACCTGCCAGAGCAAATATCCTGAGTAACCGGCCATGAAAGCGAAGACAGTGTACAGCGCGACACCAGGGCCCCAGCCGAGAGTGCCCAAGGCAAAGCCGACGCCGTATGGACCCAAGATATCGGTGGTGATGAGATAAAAGCCGGCTCCCCAACTGGCAGTTCTCAAGGCGCGGGAAGCATTTCTCCACTCATCGTCTGTGATGACGGAATGGCGTGAAAGAATGCTCCGGCGGCGAGGCTCCGATGTTTCGTCACCGGCCGTCGTTCCATTGGCATCTGGAAGAGCCGCCTTCTCGCCGGAAGACTTGTCGGCGGTCTCGTCGTCGGCGTACGGTGCAGGCATCGGCTCGAGGGTGGCATGCGACTGCCTCCTGAAGATCTGTCCTATGATACCTGTCTCGACGGTCGCTGGCTGGGCCTTCTCTTCTTCCCTGGTGCGCTGCGCATAGTGCACGTATTCCTCAAACGTTACAGACGAGTCATAGAGCTTTCGCTGCGACGGACTGATGAAGGTGCTTGGGGGCGTAGGGTCGGGCGCACCCACGCCAACCTTCTCGTCAGGAGAAGACATATTTACCAAGGTGGATGGTGCAGAATATCAAGCGATGGAAACCTGGTAGACGGCAGCCAGCAAAAAGCAGAATCTTCTGAGAGACGGGCAGGTGGGAAGACCTATAAGTGTGACTCTGATGAAGGAAAACTCCGCATACTTAGTCCTGGAAGAGTGCACGACCGAAACGGCCCTTGTACAAATCTCGTGTAGGCGATTGTGAAGCTAGATTGCGAGCTTTGAAGCCGATCAATACTACCTTGGACCACCCTCGACCAGCTTCCAGTCGCGTGGTGGGATTAAAAGCACTCGTCGGATTTCCGTGAGGAGTCATAGGTCCGATCATCACTTATGACATGACACAAAGGTAAAAAGGAGGGAGGGCGTGGAGGGTTATCTGAACCCAAGGCAGCAGGCGTACAGGGATTGTCAAGCTTGAGGATAGCGAGCCAATGCGGAGGTGAATGAGGAGGAGGTTGGCTGAAGTTGGCTTGAGTTGGCCACCCTGGCCACCCAAACCCACCGAGCTTGTCGAGCTTGTAACGCCCAAGCATTTTGAAGCTTTTGGCCAAGCAAGCGCCTTCGACGCCTCCCGCCCCGGCGCTTCAAGCTTGACAGAGCCTGGCGTTCTACGTGCGTGCCTTGTGCAGCCTTATTAACCATGCAAGCCCATCCGATGCATCCTATCATTCCCCCCTCGGACAGTGGTGTTATCTTGTCAGGCCATGCAACCCGCCACTACGAGTACCACTTATCCCCTACTGGACTTTTGTCGAATAATCAGATGTAACCCTATAACATGTTGTGACTGGCTTTTCTAGAACTCTTCTGTCCAAGGTACGGGGTATGCCGCGAAGATCGCAATCAGGCATATACCCTCCACAAACGGAGGAAAGGACGGGCAATCCCGGTTCTGGAAACCTGCGAGGTGCTGGTATTGCCGACGTATTCGGACGAAGGATCACCCAACTTCGGATCAAGGCAAAGTTTTGAGGCTTTTCCAGGTGTTCCAGTTGCCAAACGAAAAGCCATGAGGTTGATGAAAGTTCGATGGGCAATCGAAGCCATTGCTGTTTAAACATTACTTAGGTACGTACAGAATAGTCACCAGGACCGTTCCAATTTAGGTTATGATACTGCGCTCCACTCCTCATAACACTCTCGACGTTGTCGCTGTCAAGGTCAGCATTGCTCCGCCGTAAGCCCTAGAAATACCAAGGCATTTTCTGATCACACCTCACTTATCAGACATAGCACTCGCAACTGCTGGGATCAGCGCTGCGCTCGACACCGCAGACCGACTTGCATCGTGTAATGCAGGGCTTGGTGAACGTGGCGTTCTAGCACCTGTCGGTGTTCGCGGCTGTGATCTGGAGGGCGAAGGAGATCTCTCATGTTCGGTCTGGCACTACAGACTCAGCATGCTGCCAAGCAAACCTGCATGTGCAACCCCTGCAACATGTCTGATGTGATCCGCAAGTTCTTTGGGATCGACGAATACTCGCCATACCGTGTCTGGGACGTCCTTGAATGCATCTCTGAAGCGTTGATTCTTGTTTTTGTTCTGCATGTTGGGAACATCGATGACTTTCCGGATGTAGATTGCCTTGATCCAGTCGGGATATTTGGCGTACATCTCTGCATAAGCTTCTGGGTCTGACTGAGTCGAGTCTCCGATGCAGATGAAGTGACGTCGAGGCAACCAGCTATGAATCTTCTCCATTCGGTCGGTCTTGTACTCTTTCACACCCATAGTGAGAGATTGTAGCAACCCGGCCAAGCTCATCCACGATGCATCTCTTAGGATCATCGTTCCTCCTGGGTAGTGCTCGTTGAGGAACGTACGAAGGAATGGGTGCAGATTATAGGGAGAGGCGGATAAGTAGAACCAAGCGGCCTTTTTCAACGATTCGTCCAACACCTTGTAAAATTCAGGCATTCCAGCTGTTGTCGTTGGAATGTCGGCAAAGGTTGATTGTAGGATCCCGGTGGCTGACGAGGTTTTGGTAACTTTGATCGTGTCGTCAATGTCTGAGATGACAGCCCAGCCCTCGGGCCCGACAAAGCGAGTGTTGCACTTTACATCCGGGAACACGTCTCCTTCGCCGGTGCAAACAACGGATTTCCCATATGCGTCATCGGAACCACCGGTGAGTAAATTCTGGCTGCTGATGCCGTTGTTGTTCGACGGCCCGAGTAAGCGTTTGTGAGGCGTACCACTTGGACTTGGGCAGGGAATAGTTATTTCGAGTGTACGAGCAGGAGCAATAGGCATAATAAAGGGTCTGAGCCGTTCTTCAATTCTCTTTCTGGCTTCCTCATCACCTTTGCCATTCAATCCGAGTACTTCCGCAACGACCTTGACTTTCTTGGAAATGTCTTTCCTGCCTTTGTGGAAGAAGCAAGCAACGAATTCGGCTTCCCAAGGTTGGGGAACATTCTTCTCAGGTCTGATAGGGCGATAGGCGGTGTTGTCGAGGAGCCACACAACGTTTTCTTTCGGCGTTGCTTTCTTGCCGAAAGGATTTTTGGTGCCTAGGAAAGCTATTTCATCGCGTCAGTGGGCTGTCTGCGTGTACTGGTAATCAAGACACATACCTGTGCCCTTGTCGATCAAGCCCATCTCGGTTCTTCTAAAACGTTTAGGCAATTGGGACTCGATGTTGGCGAAGTTGCCGTCTTGTCGGGTTTGGGCTTCAAGAGGAGACTCGTGGCCAGGTGGTTCATAGGCGTCCATGTTGGACGACTTAGCCTTTAAGCCCTTCATCGGCATGGTCGAGAAGGTCTTAAGACGGTGGGATTCAAGTGACCTGTGTGAGGGTTGAGCTCGTGATTGATTCCAAGGATAATGATAAAGTGCAAAAATCCAAATAAGAGGCGGTCCAGCCCTGTGATGTCGGATGGAACTCGAAAAGATGGGTGGAGTGTAAGAGAGAGGCAAGGAAATGAGAGAGCAAGAAGGCAGCTTCATGGTGGCAGACGTGCCAGAGAAGGAGCAGCACCACCCATAAGATCTCTGGTCAATAGGCAGGCACGATGAGGTGCCTTGTCAGTCAAGTCAAGAGTTACCTTCTTCAGGCGCAATTACCACTGTAAAAGCGCTGTGCACTGTCTTGTCGAGTTGGAAGCAAGATCAACTTGAATGACATCGTCATATGACGCAAAACAGCCTCCTGAATCCATTCAGATGATCGATGTGCGTTGGGTTTAGAAGCTTGGGGTTTGCTAATGTGTTTCATATGAGACAGGCCCACGTGTCTCGATTTAACACGTTCTCCGTTTGGTAAAGGTGCCAGGATCTCTGAAGGTCATGTCTGATATTGATCTTGGTGCGCAGAGGGTGACCCGTTGAGCCTCGAAGGCACCCACAGGACAACGTGAGACAACGTGAATGAACTGAAGGTGATCTTACGCTTAGCCTTGTACGGGTAGGGTGCTCTGGTTAGATAGAGCCAGCCCAAAATAGTTAAGGCACGCCCCCCAAGCTCGCCAGGGTACCTGCAGTGCCAGTGCCCTCCGACCCCGCCTAACCTTTGCTCCGCAGATGCAGTAGGCGTGACAATTTCGTGTTTAGGCACTTTACGCGTGCTGCTCTCACCGCGTTCTGAACAGGTCCAAGACTGCGCTTTAATGTAGTTTCAATCAATTTGCACGCACTCACAGCGGATCAAGAAAAGATGGCATCACGACCAGAATTGAAGGTGAAGTTTTCCCTCCGCTCTAGGTTTCTTTTAATAACAGGTATTCTATAGGTTGACGACGAGGTTGGCTTCATTCGTTTGTTTCGTTCGTTGCCTCCCAAACCAGACGGAGACAACACCATTCGTGTCTTTGACCGAACCGATTGGTATTCTGCTCATGGTGAAGATGCCGAATTCATTGCCAGAACAGTCTACAAAACAACCGCCGTCATCAGAAACCTTGGTCGCAGCGAAAATGCGTTGCCTAGTGTCACCATGTCTTCCACCGTCTTCCGCAACCTCCTACGAGAAGCCCTATTCAAGCTTGGCAAGAGGGTCGAAATTTGGGAAGCCAGCGGCAAAGGACATTGGAAGCTTGCCCGTCAGGCTAGCCCGGGCAATCTCCAGGCCGTCGAAGAAGAGCTAGGCTCAGGAATAGACAGTCAAGGCGATAGCGCGCCCATAATTCTAGCCGTCAAGGTGTCAGCAAGAGCAGGTGAAGCAAGAAGCGTCGGAGTCTGTTTTGCAGATGCCAGCGTCAGAGAACTAGGTGTCAGTGAATTCCTCGACAATGACTTGTATTCCAACCTCGAGAGCCTGCTCATCCAACTTGGTGTCAAGGAGTGTATCGTGGCAAGCAGTGTGCAAAAGAAGGACCCAGAACTTGCAAAGATCAAACAAATCGCCGACTCATGCAACATTGCTATCTCCGAGAGAACTGCTGGTGACTGGGCAACGAAGGACATAGAACAGGATCTCGCTAGGTTGCTCAAGGGTGAAAATGCGATGGGATTGTTGCCTCAGACAGACCTCAAACTGGCCATGGGAAGCGCTGCCGCACTGATCAAATACCTGGGTGTATTGACAGATCCCAGCAATTTTGGCCAGTATCGACTATACCAGCATGATCTTGGTCGGTATATGAAGTTGGATTCAGCAGCAGTCAGAGCCTTGAACCTTATGCCCGGACCTAGAGATGGAGCGAAAAGCATGAGTTTATTTGGCCTTCTCAACCACTGCAAAACCCCAATTGGAGGTCGTTTGCTGGCGCAATGGCTGAAGCAACCATTGATGAATCTGTCAGAAATCGAGACGAGGCAACAACTGGTAGAAGCTTTCGTGAACGACACCGAACTCCGCCAGACAATGCAGGAGGAGCATCTCCGTTCAATACCTGACCTCTACCGACTAGCTAAGAAGTTTCAGCGCAAGCAGGCTACTCTGGAAGATGTGGTTCGCGCGTATCAGGTTGTCATCCGACTGCCTGGCTTCCTTGAAGCGCTCGAGACTGTCGTTGATGAGCAGTATCAGATCCCCTTGGAAGCAGAGTACACTTCGAAACTCAAAGAGCTGTCGAGTTTCCTAGGAAAACTGGCTGAGATGGTCGAGACCACTGTCGATTTGGATGCTTTAGACCGACATGAATTCATCATCAAGCCAGAGTATGATGACAAGCTCAAGGTGATCAGAGCCAGACTTGATCAGACCCAAAAGGCCATGGACAATGAGCATCGACGAGTTGGAAAAGACCTAGGACAAGAGCTCGACAAGAAGCTGTTCTTGGAAAATCATCGGGTACACGGCCATTGCTTTCGACTGACAAGAAATGAAGCGGGCTGTATTCGAAACAAAAAGGACTACAAGGAGATCTCAACCCAGAAGAATGGCGTCTATTTCACCACCAATACCATGGCAGAATTGCGAAGAGAACATGATCAGAACTCATTATCATACAATCGGCAACAGTCGTCATTGGTATCAGAGGTTGTGGGAGTGGCTTCCTCATATACCCCAGTGATCGAACAGCTTGCGGGCGTGATCGCTCACCTAGACGTGGTAGTCAGTCTCGCTCACGCCTCGGTTCATGCACCAACTGCCTACGTTCGTCCAAAGATGCACGCTCGCGGCACAGGAGACACGATCTTGAAAGAAGCACGTCATCCCTGCATGGAGGCTCAAGACGATATCAATTTCATTACGAATGATGTGGAACTTAAACGAGATAGCTCAAGGTTCCTCATCATTACCGGCCCGAACATGGGTGGCAAGTCCACGTACATTCGAACGATCGGTTGTATCGCGCTAATGGCACAGATCGGGTGTTTCGTGCCATGCACAGAAGCCGAGTTGACAATCTTCGACTGCATATTGGCTCGAGTCGGAGCTTCGGACTCACAACTCAAAGGTGTTTCAACTTTCATGGCCGAAATGCTAGAGACTGCAAATATTCTAAAGAGTGCAACGCAAGATTCGTTAATCATCATCGACGAATTGGGTCGTGGAACCAGTACATACGACGGCTTCGGACTTGCGTGGGCTATCAGTGAAGAGATCGTTGCCCAAATTGGTGCTTTCGGATGCTTTGCAACACATTTCCACGAATTGACGGCTCTGGCAGATAAATTTCCAAAAGCCGTCAAGAATCTCCACGTGGTCGCTTTTGTGGGCGATCAAGATACGGTCATGAGTGATGGAGACGACAAGTCTTCGAGCAAACGCAGAGAAGTGACACTGCTGTACCGAGTCGAGCCTGGAATCAGTGACCAGAGCTTTGGTATTCATGTCGCTGAGTTGGTCCGATTTCCAGAGAAAGTTGTCAATATGGCAAGACGTAAAGCCGAGGAACTGGAGGACTTTACGACTGCGTCCGGAGCGGCGAAGGAAGAGCAATACTCCAAAGACGAAGCTGACGAAGCAAGTCGATTATTGAAATCCATGCTGAAGGATTGGAAGGAGAAGGTCGAGGGAACCGACATGACCAAGGATGAAAAGCTACGTTTGATGAGAGAGATGGTCAAAGGTGATGAGAAATTGATGGAAAATGCATTCTTCAAGTCAGTGCAAACTCTGTAGAACATGGCAGCCAGGTTTTAATATGGAAAGCACGGAGTTCAGGTAGCTCTGAGTGGCTCTGATGAGAGACGAGGCTGGGAATTATGCCTCCCTTCTGTAAAGCCTTGTCAAAATTATACATGCACCGGTGCCAAAAGAGTTCGCTTGCTCTTCCATCAAGCATGGAGATCATTCAAACTCCTGTACCCTCTCTATCGAAATGCAGGCGCCGTCGACAGAATGGACGCTCCTTCCTGTTGCTCATTGCGAGTTGTCTGGTTCATGGTTGATTGTCAGGCTCAGCTCACCTTCCCTTCCTTCATCTCAATACAAGGCAATATCCAGCTTTTTGTTTTGTCAATGTACACCATCAATTGACCATGTCTCATCTTACCGTTGATGATCCTGCTTTTCTTAGTGCAAAAAGCCGTCGGTCCTCAATTTCTGCCATACCGCGTCCCATCTCAGGTACCTCTCGCCATGCCACACCCATAGGGAATCTACCAGGCCGAAAGGACTCTCCAGTAAGGGAAGGGACTTTAGCAAGAGCTCCTACGCACAGAAAATCATGGCAGCCCAACCACGGCCTTGCACCCACCTCGTTTCGAGCTTCTCACTCTCAGACACCGCCGATCGAATATTCACTGCCGTACAAACAACGATTGTTGCAAGACCTGTCAGGAACTCAGCAGCAACTCTACATCCGCAACCTTTCCACGCACTCTCTGAACGTCCCCAATGACGCTGCCGCGTATTCTCATCAGCTGAAGCAGGCGTCAAGCACCAATGCTCTCCCAAAATCGAAGACGATGAGCAGCTTGCTCTCCCCGCCCCGAGACACAACACCAGGAAGACGACTGTTGCAACCCATCGGACCACCGTTGCCTAGAACGCAGACTTTAGGAAACATTTCCTGCTTGAATCCTTCTGGGCAGACGCCTTCACCTAGAAAGCCGAAATCCATTTCCCTTTCCCCTCCACGCCAAGTTGATAATAACGTCAGCCAGATAGACCTAGTTGACGCGCTAGTCGAGAGCAGGATGACAGAGAAAGAGATGGACCTTATGCTACAGGTGCAGAGGGAGGCGGCTGCCAACCGTGTAAGAATTCGCAATTCCCATCAACAAATGTATCCTTCCCAACACGGGACGCCAGAAGCTCCCGCGGTCAACAAGGACGAGCAGACTCCCAGCTTGACTCTGAAAGACATCACTAAAGCACGGGCGCAAGAAGTAACCAAGAGGAGATCGTCGTCCGGGCGGCTGCTGTATATCAATCCCGCCCTAGCCAACAATAATTGGCAGCACTGTGACCCCCCGACTGCTAAAACCTGGACTAGTATCGGAAGTGTCACCAGTTCAGAGCCCAGCCAATGCTCCGAGAATGATCCACGACATGTAAGTGACTTGAGCCGATTTGGTCTAGAAAGTTAGCTGACTGTAGAGTAGGTGCACCTTCGACAGCCACTTGCATACTGGACGGGCCGGTATGTTTCTCTTTGTGATCGACTTCGCATGGCCGAACTCAGCAGACCAACTCCTTCTCCATCTGAGACAGATGAGAAGCAGATCGATCGTCTTTTTGAACGCACTGAAAAAAACCGGATAAATTCTGCTCTCACAGAGTTGAGGGATCATTGCAAGACTGCTGAGGCTTTAAAGAGCTTCGAAGAGTTTGAAGGATCGCTCTTGAAGAGAACTGGAATGTCTCGCCAAAGCCTTCGTCGAGCAGGAGCGCTGATTACCGGCGTTAACGAGAGCGACAAGGGACTGCCGACATCGCGAACAATGCCTTTGGCCATGGGTGTTCCACCTTCATCCTGTAACGCCTCTTCGCCCATGAGTTGCACGTCGGGCATCAACGCCGAGGCCATTTTGACAGGTCCATCCAAAGTATTTTATGGAGAACGCAATATAGCAAAGAGTAAGACTACCGGCAATCTGGCATCGCTTATCCCAGCAATACCGAAAAGACAGCATTTTCTCAACACCGCTCCCGTGCAGCAACCCAACGCGACCCAACGAGTTTCCCATAGAAGGAAAACTTCGTATTTTGATTGTTCGCCAGAGACGCGAGCAAAAGCTATGAAAGAGCGCGAAGACCGTGCTGCTCGTAGAGCTGCGGAAGCACTTCGACATTCAGGCTCGCAGATCACCTCCGTGGATGGACCCATAAGTCGAAAGCCCTCTGGAAATGCTGCAGTGGGCGCCAAACCGGCCATGCCACGAGATGTCTCGTACAACTCCAAGGTTTCAAGATTTGACCAGGTTGGTTCTTCACTCAGCGCAGGTGCATTAGAAAGTGGACACGGACTACCGCCCCCTTCACATGCGGCACCAATAACGCCATCTCGGGTGGAGGTAGTATATATGTCTGGAGGTGAGAAAGAGAAGGTGATCAAGTCCCGGCGTAAGACTGAGAGACAATTCAGTGGAGAGAGGATGAAGAGTTTGCTTGGGGCGGGTGTGCGAGAGATGAAGAAGATGGGACGAAGAGTGAGCGGAATGAGCTGGCCGGGCAGTGGTGATGAATGATGGTTAGGCGATGCCGAGCTAAATGCGGTTTAGCGGCGTCGACTCGGTTGATGACAGCTTCATGCTCTAGTAGATACTTGGGCCAAAAACAACATCATATCAATCAAGAAAGACTCTTTCAATAATAGGTACCAGACTCATGTAGCGGTCCCAAGACAGGCAATCTTGCCTTGAAGTGCAGCGACAAGGGCAGTCAAACTCCGCCAATTGATGGCCTGACCAGGGTCCCTCTGTTTTCATATTATTCTCTTGATTTCTGTGTTGACTAACGAACGAGAAGCTCCTCTTCCTGACATGTTCGCAACATTTCTCCGCCGCAAAACCGGGGAACAGCTGAGCACCTGCCAATACTGCTAAAGCCTTGGCCGCTCTAAAAGCTGATGTCCGCGGACCGCGCGGAGGATTCTCTTGTTCTCTTGGCTTATCCCCGACAGATCTTCCGTCTTGTAGCCTTGCAATGTCCATCAGTGAACGTCACCGCCTCCAAGGCTCCGAGATGAAAGGGTGCCGGTACCAAGCTTTTCTCAAAAACGATCCTGTTGCGAAGGCAGAACTCAATCAATGATATGGTTCTCGCGACCAAGACAGCTATGACGCTGTCGCGCGGCCATGCCATGGTACGGGCGATGACGGCGGAGCAAGCAATCAATTTCTCCTTGATTGAGGGCTCAGACACGAGTAGCATGCAGTGGTATTGTTGCTGGTCGCTGATATTTAAACGAGAGTCTCTCGGACCTGTTCCAGGCATATACATCCACGACAACATCAATTTCAACACTCAAACACCGCAAGATTCAGTCAAGCTCAAAGCTCACAATACTTCACCATGAATTTGTATTCTCGAATCGCAATTGCATCCATTGCCTTGGGCTTACCCTCATTGGCAACAGGTCGGTAGCTATGTCAGATCCTAAACAGAGATACGAGCTTACCTTCTCGACCACAGCTCAGAACTTTAGTGAGAGCACTCTGATAGATGCTCGAGATACTCAACCAGCAAATCTCACCCTGCCGGGCCCGCCATTCACCTTTCCCTTTCTACAAAGCGAGTTTGACATACCTCCCGACTGCGGCGAAACCAGCTATGTTGGAACGGGCCGGCTCAGAGGTCGACGAGCCCTGATCACCGGCGGCGACTCGGGCATCGGACGAGCCGTGGCGATCGCGTTCGCAAGAGAAGGAGCTGACGTCGTCATCAACTACCTTCACGGCGAGCAATCTGACGCCGACGACGTGATCGACGTGATTGAGTCGACTACCAACTCGAGCATCTACTCCGTGCCTGGAAACCTCCGCAACGAGACGTTTTGCGGCGAGCTCGTGCGCGAGGCCGCCGACTTGATGGGCGGTCTCGACATACTGGTCAACAACGCGGGATACGGCGCCGGGTTTGACGACATCACGAACCTCACGACCGAGAACCTGAGACAGACCACCGAGACCAACATCTACGCGCCGATCTGGCTCACCCGCGCCGCCGTGCCGCTGCTCCCGCCCGGGTCCAGCATCGTCTTCACCGCGTCTATGATCAACCAGCAGCCGCCGTACCGCCTGGCACACTACGCGTCTTCGAAGGCGTATCTGCAGACCCTGTCGCAAGCTTTGGGTACTGGATTGATGCAGACTAGGGGTATCAAGGTCAATGCCGTCAGGCCGGCGATTATATACACTCCGTTCTTGGTCTCGCAGGGTCAGACGACGCAGGATATCATGACGACTGCGCCCTCATTGCCCATGGGTAGGCTGCAACATCCCGTCGATATTGCGCCGCAGTTTGTCGCGCTCGTGGGCAATGATACGAGTTACACTTCTGGCGGGTTTTATTGAGCAAGTGTCAAGCAGGCGTCATGCATACCTTGTATGTCATGGGATTGGGGTTAGTCTAGAGCTGAGACATATTGTACATAACGAATGGGAGAAGACATTGGTGAAAAGTACTCCAACCAGACCAAAAAAGTCGAAAGAGCCTGTTTTTCTAATTTTCTTTGTCTAATCTACACGGATACCCAATGCATCTCCAACTGCACCTCTCTCCGACCGTCGTCGTCATCGGCGAAGACATCGACCTTTTCAAACCGGCTGGGTACCTTCTCCGCGTAGAAGACACTTTGATTCTGATATGCCAGAACCGTGTCGTCGTCCCTGCTGGCTGAAAAGATGCCTTGCACGGCCGCCGCGGCGCTGCACTCGAATCTGGTTGTGTCCGGGTTGACCAGGCACGGGGAGTACGAGGACGCGAGCGAGAATAACGGCTGGTGGCCCGGGTCCACGACATCTTGCTTCGACCGAAACGTCGCGCACGTGCCGGACAGGTACCATTCGCCGTGTCGGATTAGGCAGCCCTTCTTTTCGGGCGTGGATGAGGAAGAGGCTGAAGAGGAAGAGGAAGGCAAGATGTGCACTTCTAAGAAGCCCTTGTCGGTGAATGGTGCGGCGGTGCTGGTGGGCGAAGGATGAGAGGTTGGTGGTGGATGGTGCGGATGCTTTCGCGTGTGTGAGGGAGATGGCGCTGGGTGGTGGTCTCCCGGGGATCTTTTCGGGAGGTATTTAATCCCTCGGCGAGGACAGTTGGAGATGATGCCGTCAGGGGTCGTGGGGATGAAGTGTTTCCGCACAGTCGAGGCGTCGAGGAACAGCGAGGAGTCGGATGAGGTGGCATTGCCATCATTCATGGCCAAAATCGAAGTCGATGACGATGACGACTGTCGCAACGACCCCATCACGCTGAAATGGTACCATATCTCGTCGAGCTCGCCCCGTCGATTGCACCGGAACGTGACGATTTGCCCGTGTGCGGACGAGGACACGGCGTCTTCGAGATCGCGTAGCGTGTATCGCTTGTCGTCAGAGGGTAAAACCCCAGCATCGGCGAGGATGCTATATGTGTCAAGAGTACGGAAGAGCGAGGTCGTGTGGATGAAGTAGTCCAGCACGTCGAGATGGTGATGGCGGCTTGTCCCAGGAGACGAACCGTAACAATCCGGCTCGAGCGTGGAAATGCAAGTGCCGTGCTTATTCCATTCGTGAGCCCACAGATTCTCGTCCCTACCGTCCATACTGAGCCAGTACTTCTCCATGAAAGACAACAATTCCTCCGTTCGTGCAGCCGAGTCGTCGTGGTCTTCCAGCGCCCGCCTCAGCACGCCGCGAATGTCCGAGTGCGAGCGCGCGTCGTCGCAGAAGGCATCGAAGCCACCCACACACAGATCGGGCCACAGGCCATGGATGGTCCACGACGTGTTGGACCCCACGGGCGGCGAGGTGTCCCAGAATTGCGTCTGGAGGAAGTGGCCTGATGGGTGGTTGATGCAGCACGTGTTGAGCGAGTCCGGGGGTGGCGAGGGATTGCTGCATGACAAGGTGGGCGGATTGGGACAGGAGTGGTCCTTGATTAATGATATTGACGGGACATGGTCGTTGTTGTTGGAGACGCTGTTGTCGTGGTGTTGGGTATTCAAGGGATGTTGTTGGGGGGTAAGGAGCGAGGAGAACAGGGGGAGTTGAGAGAGGAGTTGAGATAGAGGGAGCATTTCAAAATGGGACTATACCAAAGTAAAGGGAAATGAATGATATTGTTTGATAGGTAGAAAGAAGGATTGGTACATATGTAGGTACCTAGGTACATCACAAGAATGAAGTTGAGGCTGACTTCAAGTTTAACCAACGCGTTTCGAGGGCGTCCCTCGGCATCTTCTGACCAAACAAAAATGACGTCAGCGAGGCTGAGTTTCAACTACCAGAGTCTCACGTGCCTCACGAGGCTGAGTCTTGCGGGTACCTGGTGCCTCCTTGCCTCCTGATCTCGTCCATAATCTCCATCACGCGGAGAGTCTCACTCCACGGCATGATCGCACTCTCTTTGCGCCCTGCGGCAATGTCCAAGGCTGTGTTGTCGGCCTCATAAATGAAGCCCCTACCAATCTGCGGGTAGTCGTACTTCCTACTTTCAAAATCATCTTTCGTGTCGGACTTGGTGCCTTGTTTTCGTCGAAAGACCGTGAACGACAGAGGATGCGATGGCGCTGTGCCTTCGACGTCGATGTGGCCTTCTGTACCCTGGATTCTGCACACGACGGGTTCCCGGTAGCCAGACATGGTTGTGGAGGTGACAAGCCCTTGTCTTCCTGTAGAGGGATATTGAACCAGGACACTCGAAGTCACCTCAACTCCGTGCAAATGTGTTTGAGTGGCCAGTATTTGAGGTCTCTCGGAGGCATGCGGTGTATTGGGGTCCAGTGCCAGGAATGCCCAAGTCAAAGGATAAATACCGGTATCTAATAATGTGCCAGCACCCAGCTTGAGATCTTTGTATCGGGAAGTCTCTGGCAAGCTGGGGATGTCGACCAAAAGACTGAAGTCCGAGGACATCCGAAAGACATCTCCAATAACTTTGTCCTCGAAAAGGATTTTCCTCAATTCGGCCACCAAGGGGCGGTGTCGTAGCCACATGGCCTCATGGATGTAGACACCCTTCTTCTCAGCCCCGTCGAACACTTCTTTGGCCTCTCTGGCGTTGATGGTAAAGGCCTTCTCACACAGTACATTCTTACCTGCGGCGATGGCATCTAGACAACTCTGTCTGTGAAATGAATGCGGAGTGCCTATGTAAACGCAGTCGACATTCGGGTCATTGTAGACCTGCTCGTACGTCCCGAAAATGGCCGGGCTGGCTTTAGGGCAGTATTTTGCAGCAAAGTCTTTTCCCTTCTCGAGAGATGAAGAGCCAATGCATTGAATGATGTGGTTCGCTTTTGCATCGGTGCGTTCAATCACTAGATCCTCGACGAACCACGACGATATGAGACCCGTTGCTAGAAAATGTCAGTAGGTCGGTTTACGGCGTTTGAACCTGGAGTCACCGTTGCGTACAGACTATCCCCCATCGACACGTCGGGACTTGAGAAGACATATTGAGGTGAGCAATCTCTTGTCACAGAATAGTGAGGCCATCATTGTGGTTTAAATGTCAGCATTGAGCCTGAGGAGCGTACAAGTTGACTAGACTCCGGCTAAATTGGTTGTGTTTTAAGCAGTGGATTTCTTCCCCGCGGGGGCGTTTGCGCCAGGACGGCCTTCTCCAGGCTTTGATTTCAGGCTCCAGCATAGTGCGCCCAGGGTAACAGTCGCCTCGTGCGCACCCACAAAGTGCCCACAACGTGCCCACCAGCCTCCACATTTCGATTCCCGCTGTGGCACTGCCTGTTTTCACGCTTCCCCGCCAAATTCCAAGGCTCCCTTTGCAAAGAATGCCCTCAGTACAGCGACAGCGACCTTTTCTTGATATACCTGCAAGCGATAAGAGATCATTGTTGTCACTCCACAACATAGAAGACCGATAAAACTTATACAACAAGAAGTACGAACTGATTCGTCCACCGACTACACACCCTCCGGCGAACGATCCCTGTCCACCTTATCTTGCCATCACACTTTCCTCGGCGGCTATCAATATCCTGCTGGCGCACGTTGGTCACTCCACATTGCACCGATTAACACTCGCATCGACATCATCTTGCAGTTGAAAAACCGTTTTACTCCGATTCCAACTCCAAGATTTTTCATCTCCAAGCACTTGCGTTTAGTCTTTGCTCAGTCGTCCGTGTGTTCCTCTCTGCCTCGAACCCTGTCTTCAGCAAACACCGACGCGACAACCACAACACAGACTGTTGCCTTGTTTTCCTTGAGCCGGCTGTCTTCCTCGCGCATAACTCCCACCATCATGGGCCGATTCACGACCACTGTCCTCTCTTGTCTTCACAATCTCCTCATCCAGCTGCCTCAAAACGGCTACCACAACATCTCCCGCGTCGTCCAGCCTCAGATCCGCAGTATAACAGAAAGCTTCGTGGCCTCCTCCACGCGCGTTGCTCCTGGTATGAACAAACAAGATATCGAATTACAATCGTTGAAATCTGGCAAGGCGGGGCACGCCAGTAGCAAAATGAAGGCTGACAGGAGTGAGGCGGTTGTCGCAAATCGATGAAGAGTTAATCGTTACGGGGAACCAAGAAAGAACAAACAAAGTCAAGGGATATGCTGGATGCTTCGGCTGCTGTGAAGAGATGTCGAAACCACTGAGTATGAATGCCATGATGGCGAACGTTTCATATCTCAATCCGTTCAGCCACAAAATGAGGCATTCAAGTGGCCTGAGTTACTGGACCTCTCACAACGCGCTCCGACAAGTTGACACATTGTCATCCGATCGGAATTTTCCTTGGTACAGAGCCAGATACCCACGCAGCTTAGGGGAAATTCAGCGCCAAATCGTCCTTACCGGCAACGAGCGAGTATACTTCTTCTACAACAGGATCCAGTCGCCCAGCAACGAATCAGTCTCCTGCTGACACGGACTGCAAGGATTCGCGATGAGAAAGTGAGCAATCTCTTGCTGAAAAGACTTCTGGAGGAGCGTACGGTTATGGAGGCAGACCAACGCGGCTGGAACCAGCAGCGCGGAGATTCAGGCACCGTTGAGAGCCAGTGCGATGAAGGGTGAAGATCGGCTTCGAGAAGAGAGCAGACCGATTCTATTAATACTTGATGGTAATGCAAGATATAGCATAGACGCAGTTACTTCCAGAGAGACAAATAACATGCGCTGTGCTATCCCCATCCCATGGGATCCATAGCCATGGCCTTGTACATCTACCTCTGTGCCTTGTCCACAGAGCACGGCCTGGCTGGAAGTACGTACAAGTACATACATGTATCTAGAGCAGACCAAAACGTAAGAACCTCCATCCCATCCCCAGGTATCAAAGCCACACCACCAGCCACATGTCTACAATACCACTCACTTCCTCCCTCACTCATAAGAATTCCCAAGAACGGTAATCCTCAAGCCTAGAAGAGGAACTTCATCGTCCGACAAATATGGGTGATGTTTCCGTCCCGCTCGTGTGATGAGCGGATGGAAGCAGCTAAAGTCCTCGTGAAGTGGATGCGGAAAATGTGTTGCAAGGTTTTGTCGCCTCCATGTACCTGTTCCAAGTTGTTAGTGGGCCCCGTCGACATGCAGTGACCCTGCAGTGCGTGATCCTGATACCGCTGCGCGCGGAAGTTATTTCCAGGACACAACTGACACGGGGCGAGAGACATGGACTGCTAAAAGGGCTCGGACTTGGCGGATGTGCCGGTGGGTGGATGCCACGAACTCGAACTTATGGTAGTGTACGAGTACTAGCAGTCAATTCGAAAAGATTGAGCTGCTAATGCGCTTTGTTGGCAGCTCATTTTCATTTTCATTCGATGCCATCTACAGTAGCTTAGGTACGAGCACTCAGCTCAGTGTGGGTGCTTGTACCTCCTAGCCAAGGTAGCGAGCTATGTATGTACAAACCCGTCCTGCAGCACAGCATCTAATGGAGTGGAACCTGTAAAGCTCGATTGCGACCTGGGGATCTATGAAAGAGATATCCAAGTGCCTTTTGTTTTTCGTCCCCGGAAGCCGCTGATGGCCAGGTCATGGAATCTGAACACATTTGATTCAGCAAACATCGGGGTGTTTTGAAAAAGAGAAAACAAAGACAGACACCTAAGCACCCATGAGTATGCATTTGCAATACGGTGCGCCGTTTTCGCTCCTTTTCACCAGCGCTTTGAATCAGGGGTCGGTGTCATTCTGTGTCCTGTCCGCAACTTGAAATCGACGTCCTGTACCACATAATGCTTCGTAATCTCATCATTTAATTCGTCACTCATACAGTAAACTTTATCTGATCCGATGTCGCAAGCTTTGCTGGATGTAAACAGTGCGGGTGTGTTAATTGCGGATGTGCCGCCCGCCCATGTGGTAAAGCTGGGCAACGGTCTTGGGCTCCGAATCTTCGGTGCGATAGCCTGCGGATGAGTCATTGCTCACCATACTCTCTCTGGCAGGGTTTCTGAATGGCTCTCGGTGGATTCGTATCGACTGGTCGCTGGAGGCACGGCCGCGACTGTAGACGGGTCGAGCCGCAACAGTGGCTACGCCTTCGGGTGCGTTGGATCCTTCATCACGACTAGCTTGGTCAATGGCGGACTCGGATACGTTTGATCCTCGGGCTCGTCGAAGGTCGCGAGTGCCTGGTCGTAGATGGAGCACGCGTGCTACACCTGTGTGAGCATCTTCATCTTCTTGCATCTCGGTCCCTTGATCGTATATAGCAGCTGGGTGCCTGCTCTGGCTTCGTGGTGGCGGACTGGTCGGACCTTTCTCAGAAGCTGTCTTATCCCTACCCCGCTCCATGTCAGGCTCTGTCTCGCTGTGCGGAAGACCTGACGACGAATTCAACATGTCTAGGGCGCAGATACTCTTGCGGTAAACCTCTCGATCACTGCTCGCAATACTATTTTCGGAACCATCGTCGTCTGGCACAGAACTAAGTCTGGGATTAGTACCTCCGGGTCGCTCGGGGGTCGAAATCTCAGTAATTCGACTCAAAACTCGTCGTGCCGACTGCGAAGTTTGTCCCATGATACCATTGCTCAGGTAGTCAGACGTAATTTGTGCTTGAAGTGGACTTTCAATGGACGACGTGATATCTGCCAGCCGAGCCGATGTAAGCTGCGTCCTCGAAACCGGCTCCTCTGGCAAAGGTTTGTATCTGTCAACAGGTGGTGCAAGAGCACTGCTTTGAAGCTGGGCTGGAGCAAGTGAGTCTGATCGTGGCCGAAACATTGGAGCTGTCCAGGTCGGCTCTCCCAACAGCTGAGAATTGTCGAGCGGCGTGTTAGGGGTGGTGCGTGCTGAGCGCGGATTCGTGTGTGTCTGCAGCGAAGGTCTATGGAGAAGAGCATCTTTGTTGACTGCGGGTGCGACCTCTTTAGACGAGTACCTATCATCAACAGTCGATAGCCCTAAAGAGCTTTGACTGCCAGGTATGTTGCTCTTCTTGTATTTGTCCTTCTCCATACCGAAAAATCTGAGCGCCTTTGAAGCGTTGGTGTTCTTCGGAGTTGCAGAGTGTACGTCCGGATGTGCTTGAAGCATTGCTTGGGTTTGAGCAACGACGTTCTTAACGTCTGCTCGTCGAGCGAATACTTCTTCGCGCGCACTACCCAGCTTCTGGCGAAGATTCAGGATCTCGGCATCCTTTTGGTCAAGCTCAAGCTCATGGGCGGTCTTCAGGCTTTCCATGTTGCCCCGAAGTTCATCATATCTTCGTCCCGTAATCTCTGCTTCTTCAGTAGCCTGCTGGCTCTCTATCAAGGCTGTCTGACAATCCTGAAGTTGTTTATTCAAGTCATTGTTCTGTTGCGCGAGCAGGATTATTTCGTGGTCCCTCTCCTGCACCAATCGGACGAGGCCCTCGTACTTCTCAGCCCAGCTATCAAGCTTCTGAGACTGGTCTCTGATCATACCTCCTTGGCCCTGTAAAACCTTTCGATATTCCGAGATAGTGTCGCGTGCTTCACGGAGATCGGTCGCATAGGTATTGAGAGTGCCCTCAGGAACACGGACGTAAATGGCCGAGGTCTGTTCTTCGGTGCCGGTGTAGTCTGCTATGACTCGTAGAATTTGCTGGGTTCGAGGCTCGTGGATTGTGTCCACCCAGCTGGAGAGGTTGCTCTGAATGAATGTGCCCAAGTGTCGCACGACTTCGTGGAGGGTGCTTCGCAGTTCGGAGATTCGTCGCTGTCTTTCTTCAATCTCGTTGTCTTTTGTTTCCATCATTTCCACAGCTTGCTCCACTTGCTCTTCCAATTCTTTGATGCGGTGATTGTTGGTTCTTGTGTCTCGTTCGGCGAGCGATTCTGCAGTTTCGACAACCTTCCGATACTCTGTAGTGATGGCTCGCATCTGATCGGAGAAATTTTTGAGTACCTAGAATAAGTCAGTAGAGGAAACAATCATCATCAAACACAAACTTGCTTCATTGAGAGTGATTTGGTCCACGCTTGACTCGAGTTGAAGATTCCCTGCTTCGGTGAGCAAACTTATCATACTCTGGATCTGAGTGCGCATGGCCGGAAGCCAATGTTGAATTATTGTGGCATGATCGCAGTCGGAGAGATTGGCAAGCAAGTCCTCGATCGTCATCACACCAAATGGCTTCGAGATAGGGCCGCGACTTCCAATGGTATAGGAAGGCATATCGGTTTTTGACCCACTCCTAGATCGGTCATGTTTTCGCGCCGTTAACTGCCGAAGAGTCTCCATGTTCGTGTCATCGGAGGATATTGAGATTGAAAGTGATGGCGTTGAACTCAAGGCAGAGTCTTCAGTGTTTCTACGAGGTAGTCGAAGTGAGGGTGGCGGTGATATGGGATTTGATTGAGGGAATCCCTGGCTTGGTAGGAGGAGGGAGCCTGGCAATTCGACAAGTGAAGATTCTTTGAGTGCAATAGGTGTCTCCGGAGGTGACACAAATAGTTTGTTGGGTACGGCAGAATTATATCGTGAAGTTAGCGGTGTCAGAGGTGAAGGTACTTCTGGCTTTGTTCCCAAGTGTGACTGCCTTCGAGGATCGGACGGCGTCTTTGGTGTCCAGAGGCTTCCGAATCCCATACTTGATACTGCCGACAATTGATCGGTCAGTGCCACTGGGGATACATCACCGCTTGCTATTCGAAGTGGTGGTGGTCGATGCCGGAACTTGGATATTGGCAATGTTTCGATTCTATCTTTTTCCTGGGTCTGAGGTTCAGGTCCATGATAGACCAGTCCGCCGAGCCCGCCATTGGGAACCACCTTCGTGCCTTGACCTTGGGTTTTTGAACTAAAGAGCGACGCCATCTTTGCAGATGATTCCAGAAAAGACATATTCAAAGAATGGGACGCTGGAAGGTATGTAATAGCCATGGCATTTTGAAGTACAGTGAACCTTTCACCATTTTAGTCCTCCCCGCTTGAAAACTCAGAATGAAAAGCTACCTTGGTCGATGCCGTCCAGGCAAGGGGCTGAGGCAGAAAGAGTCTCAAGGCCACATTAGAAGATAAAAGGCTCAAACCAATCAAGGAAAGCATGATCTGAGCCTAACATTCTCCACAGCGTAGTTCCGTTTGTGTAGCCATGGCCGCCATCGCTTACCGCGGCGCAGTGAGCGCTTACACCAAGGCTATCACGAGGCCAGCACCAACACAACACAATTGAACGGTATCAACATGACGCGGCCCATGGCTATGGCTGATGGTCGCATATTCCATTTGGGAGCGCATCTGGACAGAAATACTTAGGTCGAGGTAGTTCGGCTGTACACTTTACCCTCTGGGAAGATGGAGAGGCAGAGGAGCAGAAGAATGAAGACGGACTGGAACTGGAATAAGAGAGGTTGATGCCAAAATAGTCTAGCTCTTTCTCGGCAATTTTGTCGGTTTTGGTCTTGGCCCTTTCGAGCCTCCGGCCGACGACTTTATTTGAAAATTAATTCCTAAATCCTTGCCAACTAGACAACGCACGGATCGCAAATTCTTCCCCCGTTTACTTGACGAAAAGATGAGCTCTGAAGACCGGCCTGCCAAGCGTATGAGGACAGAGCCCCCCAATACCGCGTCTCGAAAAAGTTCCAAGGGAAAGAGCCGGTATCGAGCACAAAAGGCCCAACAAGCGACCGGGTCACAGGGGCCGCTAGCACTCCGTCCATCTGGTATCCATGATGATGACGTTGGAATATTCGTCAGCTGCAGCAAGGGTCAAGAGAACAAATCTCTCCGAGAGTTGGCTGTCCTATTAGGAGATGTTTGTTTTTCCGCACTTTGCCGCGAGCAGAAGTTAACACCCCTTACAGTTTTTTGACACTCATTCGAAAACCGACGGTCCCGAGCCAGCCAAAGAGGATGCCGCACCTGTGGCCGAAAGTGAGTTGGATATCGAAGCTGATATCACAGCGGAGCTAGCTGCTCTACGACCTCAACCGGTAAACGTAACTGGCTCTACACAGAATCTGTCACTCGTGACTTTAGACATACCCTGTGTATCGTTTGTCCGATTTCCTTCCCAAACGAACATTGATCCTGTTGAAGTTGTGCGCAAACTGTGTCTCACTGCGGCAAGCGAGGACACTCCTAGCCCACAAAGTCGATACATCATGAGACTTACCCCCATCAGTATGATGCGGAAGACGCTGAACGATGGACTCGAAAAACTCTGCCAACAAATCCTACCGAAATACTTCTTGATTGATTCCGAAACCACTTCTAGCAATACAGAGCATACCCAAGCACCATGCAAATTTGCCATTCGGCCAACAATTCGGAATAACAACAAGCTTGATCGAGACCAAGTGATCCGTATCGTTGCCGACAAAATCGGAGGGCTAGGACAAAATAAACATACGGTCGATCTGAAAGGCTACGACAAACTAGTCCTCGTTGACGTGTATCGAAATATGGTTGGTATGAGTGTTGTTGGAAACGAGTATGAGAAGCTAAAGCGGTTCAACTTGACTGAGATATACCACAGTCGATTTGGCAAAGATGACATGGACTCTCAGAATGGTGGGAGCTGAGAAAATGCGAGACGATCAACTATGGCCTGGTTCTGGAACCAAAGCAGGGACTTCGACTCGCGTTTCTTTCCACTGCTCTTCTTTCGAATGCTCTTCCTCATACGCTTCCAGAGGCCGCCAGAAACGTCAAAAACGACCTTTGTGGCTAAATGTTGGTCATTCTTCTCTCTAGCCTCTGCCAACCAGTATCCTTGTCCTTGTCCTTGACTGTGGTCTTGTTCTTGATATTCGATCCCCCTCAATGTTCCTTGCTCCGACCGATCTCCCGGTCTACATGGTTGTTTTCTCTTGTTTTCGATACCGGGGACTTGGCAATCACATTCCTTACGTCGCTCTGGTTGCGCTTCCTTTTTGAAAATCGGTGGACTGATTGGAAGCCTTTCTGGAGGTCTGCCTTGATGAGCGTGGGTGGAATCGTAGGAAATTGAGATCAGAGGCTCGGGTGTTGGCAATGAAGGAAGAGGTCTGATCGGAGGAGGAGAGGCGTATGATCGAGCTGCTGTCAAGGCCGAAGTTTCCTGGCTGTTAGGCGACGGTGCAGGCCGTGGTTGGGTATACGCTGCTGGATCGTCGAAATCGACAAGGAAATCTCGTTCTCCATAGCAGCCATATCTTCTGACGGCCCTAAGATCTGACGGCCATTCCCCAGCCTCGGCGACGAGTTCATCGAATTCATCTCCATCAGAGGTAAGAGCTGTTGAAGTGGTGTTTGCGGCAGACGAAATTCGACCTGACAAGACAGAAGAGCTCAGATCGGATTCTTCTCTGACGTGCTCCATGGTGGTGGCGATGGTTGACCTGCAGGTGAGCGAACGACAATGCTGATGATAACAAGGAAGTCGATTGAAGGGAAAGATTTGGAATGAACAGAGATACCACATGTCATATTTGTATTTGATAAGGGACAGACGTAGGTCTGGGTGTTAAAGTGAACTTGAAGTGATGCAATGGTGAGCAACAATGAGGTTGACTACAGTGAAGGAGCCGCCTTGCTCGTGTCACCCACTCGTCGCTCACTTGTCACTCTGTCGATGTCCCTCCCCGCCGTCCATTTTTCATTCACCCGCTTTGTGAATGTGTTACACAGTTCTTGCAGAAAGATACTGTGACAAGCAAACTGCAGAGGGTGTGCTTTTCACACAAGACGAATTGTCATCGGTACCGCTCAACATCTCAATCAACAGCAATGCCCACTGACTACAGCATGTTTGCCCTGACCCTGAGATTTGATCCACATCATATCCAACATCTAGCTGCATCAGCAGACATGTTAATCAAAGACAGGGTTAGAAGAGCATGAGCATAGTATTAGTCTGCCGTAAAGTTGGTGTGCATGTGTGCTAATAGCCTGTAGGCAAACATCTAGTCTGATCTTAGGCGGGAATTCAACCGAGGTCGCCGTCGTACATCGACTGTCGGCAATTCCAGATACTAAATACCATTGAAGAGGATGTCGAACGGCCTAGCCTGTGCATCCCACCGGAGTTTGCTTCGATTAATCTGAACTTACCATGACCATTAAGGCTTCGGTCCAACCACGACAGCAGTCAAATACGGCACTACGCAACTCGAGAGACGAATCAATTCTCGTCGTCGGCAAAACTTCGATAGCGCCATTGAAGTGTGATCATCGCAGTGTACCGATTCCCCACCTTATCGACGGTTCCAATTGTCCTATCCAAAGCCAATGCTGTAGTCGATGTGTCTAAAGGCTTCATGACATACCAACGGCGCAGACAAGCTTCCACTATTTGCTATACCTTGGCGGGGCCCCGCGCACTGTACAGCACTTAACACGGTGCTTCAACCCTCCGTGTCCAACCTAGCCTAGTCAACTTCCTATCTTTGATCCTTCCTGTTCGGTCTCTCCAAGGAGCATATAAAGAAGGGAACGTGAACACCATGAGTCGACCCGTCGCACCTCGTCAGCTACATTCAAGCTGTTCTCATCATGGAGAAGAACGAAGCCAATGTTGAGCAACTCGACCGAGTCGAAACTAACGCGTCCGACCTCAAGGCAGGCTTGAGGACGGGAGCTGTGAAGACAGCCAAAGTCAAAAATGTGGCATTTGCAGATGCAGTCGCCAAAGACAATCCAAAGCCATGGTCGACTTCGATGTTGAAGCTGTATGCTGTATGTCTATTAAAATTCTCGACGGCTCATACAGTATCTGTCTGACATGCTGACACTGTCACCAACAGATCATAGCTCTTGTGACACTGAGTAAGTAGACTCCTCGTCCCTTCTCCAATGACTACAGCTTCTCTAACAATCGAGCAGATGATTGTGGAAATGGCTTCGATGGAACCATCATGTCTTCGGTCAATGCCATGGATCCGTTCCATAGCTACTTTGGCGTGGCTATGGAGGGTGCTTCCATCGGTGCTGTCTTCGCTCTCTACAGTGTCGGTCAGATCTTGGCTTGCTTTTTCATTGCCACAGCTTGTGACCTGTATGGCCGTCGATTTGGTATGGGCATTGGTTCCATCTTTATCATCATCGGGACTGTCATCCAAGCATGCGCTCATAATATTGGCACTTTCATGGCGGGAAGACTTCTGCTTGGATTCGGTGTCAGCCTCTCTGTCACGGCAGCGCCGATATATCTTGTTGAGATGGCATACCCTTCTTGGAGAGGCGTTTTTTCCGGCCTGTACAATGTTTGTGGTTGGTACTTTGGTTCTCTCGGTAAGCATTCTTCGATTCGGTCATTACATCTCTGAAAGACCTCGCCTAAAATGAACATCCTCAGCCTCAAGCTGGATAGCGTACGGAACTGGCAGACTCTCCACAAACTGGTCGTGGCGTGTTCCGATCTTGGTTCAGGTTCGTTATGCCATAATCCATGCAATAATGGGTCATTGTCTTGGAACCACCCCGTTAAGCCGCGAGGCTAATGCTCTACCGACGATAGATGGTTCCTGCTATTATAGTCATTTCAACCTGCTGGATGATACCAGGTAAGCGACCTTGAACATTCGCCATGAACTTGGCAGCAGTTCTAAGCGGTGCCGATCTTCGTTCGAGCATGTAATGATAACGTGAGGATAGAGTCGCCCCGTTGGCTCATGGCCCATGGGAAATCCGAGCAAGCCAAACGAATTCTAATCAAGTATCATGGCGATGGGAACCCCGACTCCGCCGTGGTCAACCTCGAAGTCCAAGAGATCCAGGCAGGAATCGACTACGACGCCGAGCTGAACGGAAGCCAAAAATGGTGGGATTACAGCATGCTTTTCAACAATAAGGAGAACTTGTACCGCATGTACCTTGTCTCCTTAGTCACCATCTTCTCGCAATTTATTGGCGGGTCGGTGATCTCGTACTACATGCCTGTCATTTTGGAGAACATTGGCATTACCAGCTCTTCTCAACAACTGCTTTTGAACGGCATCAATGTCATTTTCGGCTTTGTCAGCGGTGTTGCAGGATCCTTCTGTGTTGAAAAATTCGGGCGCAGACAATTGTTCTTATGGGGTAAGTCTTGATTTGCCCGCGAAACAAAAATGGGCGCGTTGCAGAACTAATTGAAATGAATCACCAAAAGGCACGTTCCTCACCATGCTCACCTACATTCCGCTCAACGTCATCGCCGCCAAAGCCAACGGCAACGTCGCGCACGGCACGGGCATCGCATTCATCGCCATGATCCTTCTGTACGGCATCTTCTGGTCCTTCTGCTGGACGCCACTGCAAGCACTCTACCCGACAGAGGTACTGCGCAACGACATCCGCGCGAAAGGTATGGCCGTGCAAGGCTTCGTCAGCGGCGTGGCTAGCTTCATCAACACGTACGCGACGCCCGTGGCCTTGAAAAACATTGGCTGGAAGACATACACCATCTTCCTGATCCTGCACGCGCTTGAGTGGGTCGCCATGTACTTCGCCGTGGTCGAGACCAAAGGCCGCTCGCTCGAGCAGATCGATGAGATCTTCAAGAGCGAGCATCCTGTCAAGGACTCGTTGAAGAAGGTCGAGGTCGTGCTCGAGAAGGAGCGTGGTGTTACGGTTGAGGTTGGCGAGGCTTGAGGCGGATGGAGAAGGCGAGATATCGGAGACGAAAGGCCTCGAGTAGCTGATAAACGGCGCACGGAGAGATGCTCTCTGCTTCCATCTAGCTGGCTGGCTAGAGCTATCGGGGCAAGTCAAGCTAGGGGTAGCTATACAGTTAAACTCGCTGCGTAGACCAGTAGTTGGAGTTCTAGCCTCACAGGGGGGGAGAGAGAGAGAGAGAGAGTATTGACAATTCACGAGCTAGTCCACGGAATCTGAATGATGCAGCAGAAGCTCAATCTCCAGGCCTGTGCGATGAGACGCCAACTCGTCATGGTGCCCAGCACGTGGGTGCAAGACATGGTATTCTCAATCTGACATTCCTCTCCGGCACTTCCATTTGAATCTCGATCTCAACCTCCCCCTCCCTCTCACCAATAATAGAACATACACAAAGCACCACTGATCTTTCCCGGCGAAGGACACTCGACCGGCGTAGATGGCATCTTTCTCTTGTTCGCCGGACACGGCTGGTCCGAGTCAGATTCTGGACAGCAGAAGACGCCCGCGAGGTTCGCGAAGAGGATAGTCTGCTCGCCCTTGTAGCCCTTCGGACAGCATGTCGAGCCCAGCGTCGACAAGGGCATGACAACCGTCCACACGAAGTCCGCCTTGCAGGTTCCGTTCTTGTGGTCGCGGGCTGAGAGCTCGCCGATCTCGGGGATCGTGCGTGATGGAATGGGGACGGGGATGGAATTGCGGAGAGCGAAGTCGATGTTATCGTAGCTGTCTTCGTGAGTGATGGGGTTGGCGGAGACAGTGGGAGTGGTGGCTAGGAAGAAGAGGATAAAGAGGGTGAAGAGGCGAGAGAATACTGCGGTGGTGGACAAGATGAAGGAGAAGTTCAAGGGTGTCATTGTGGCGGTGGATTCAAGAGTTGGAGTTCTCGATGCTTGTGGTTTTGGCTGTGAGAGTGAGGCGACGTGGAAGGAATATCAGTGGGTGTTGGGTTGGGAATGTTGTTGACGAAGAGACTGCCTTTTGCTATGTTCTGTAGAGAGGTAATTTTTGAGCATGTACGAAAGAGAGAGACAGTGCCCGGGAAGGAGAAGTCGACAAAAGTCACTGGTCGATCTGACTGAGTTTGAGTTAGAAGTGAGAAGGAACAAGACACAGTCATGGAAGTGAATGCAAGGAAGGTGAAGGGAAAGTGAAAGATTGTGCCTGCCTCTTTCGCGTAAAGGTGCTGGCACTTCAGGTTGTTACTGAAGCACACTCAAAAAAGCAAGCGGATTATCGAAACTGCGAAGAAGCGAAGCTGAATTCATTTTTCCCGGCAGGTGAGGCCTCAGACTCCTTTCAAACACTCCAGAAGGAGTGTGACCATGTCCCAACACCAGAACTCTTTCCGAAACTTTTTCAAAAACTCACACAAGCCGTCGTAAACCTTCAAATATTCAATCATGATTCATCCAGATCAATTAGGGAGCTGCAACCAAGGCACCTGCTCGGGTGTATACTTATACGCCCTAAAGACCGCGTTTGCTGGGAAATCAAAACCAATCTCTCCCAACTCAGGAGCATTCAATTGCTTGTAATCCGCAAAATGAGGGTTGATATACTCCAGGCATATCTTGCCGTCAGGCGTGACCTCGAACATGCGACCAAACACCGCTTCGGTGATGAGCGTGTTACCGTTCTTGAGACGTTGCGCGCCGCCCATAAATGGTGAGAAAAACGCTGACGGCAGTGAGCGATCTCGGTACTCCCAGACGATCTTCTTCGTGGCCCGATCGACCTGGATGACGCGGGAGTAGGTCGAGCTTTCGTGGTGGCGGAACGTGCCATTGTCGAATATCAGGATGCTGCCATCCTCAAGCTCGCTGGCGCAGTGTTGTTGAGCCACAACAGTGCTGTCTAGATGCCACATGATTTCACCGGTTTCACGACTGATGATGATGACTGCAGAAACGCTGCGGAGTGATGCCAGGATGTTGCCGTCTTGTAGGAGGTGGACGCTATTTATGAGTGGCCAGTGTTCTCGTGCGTAGTGAGGGTGAAGAAAGAACTTCTCCGGGTCCAAGTGCTCGATGGCGCGCCAGTGGAATAGGACTTTGTCGTCATCGGTAGGATCGACAAGCTTGATACAGTCTGCATAGACACTGCCATTGGGTGCTTCTGAGCCTGGTATGCCACCTCGTACAGTCTTAGCTTGCTCAGGTGTGAGTTCCTCCAAAGTGGTGTACAGGAGCTGCCCGTTGTCGAGATGATGTTGATCGTGGTGCGCCATGGGATCTCGAAACTCGGAAATGACTTTGCCTGCTGGATCGACCTCCATCATGACTCCGCCGCGATATTTCTGCCACATAGGAAAAAGACTCGGAGCATCAGGATGAACGCCGTTATAGGCGAGATTGCCGTTGGGGAGGATGCGAGCATGCCGTCCAGGACGGTACGGAATGTTCCAGCGGTGCACCTCCATCCCATCATTTGCGATCATTCGAACTATACCGGGGCTTGTGAGGTGAGCATAGAGAATATACCCTGGTGAAGCAAGAGTGTGATCAAATCCTCTGAGCCCCAAGCCACGACGAGCAAGAGTGCTTTGTTCCATAATCGAATGATGTTTTGGTAGAATGATTCGTAGATTTTTTGGCTGTCGGAGAGTGAGTTGGATGTTTTCTAGGATAGAAGCGTGGATTCGACCTGTCGATATATAGCAAATCGAGCCGCGGAGGACTAGCATATCCGGCGCTTGAAGGGCTGAAGGACGGTGTGTTCCGCAATTGACGATGGTTGGACCTGAGGGGGGACCTCGCCGCTATCTCCTGAGGCGGTCCAGATACCTCGAGATAGACCAATGACATGCAAGATCAGCCGCGGCATTACCGCGGTCTGATCCGACATACCTACGGCATGCCGACGGTGACACGAGAAGCGTTATCAAGCCCCACGGTTTGCCGGCCTAGGATGAGCATGATAGCCTTGATAGTCCCTAAACAACATCTGATGTTGCGATTGCGTGCTGATATGATGCTTGTCAAAATGAAGGATAAAAGAGACATGAGCCCTCGAGCAAAGTCTGTATCGGATCAGCAGAAAACTCACCCAGCTTCACTTTCTCTTCAACACAAAACCGCAAATCGGATTAGCAATGGACAAATACGACAGCGAGAAGGCCGCAGTGGCCACCACACAGCCACACCATGATGCTCTCGAAGAGCCAATCGAAGGAAAAGCAATTCCTGTCAAGCACCTTTCGAGCTCGTGGATCAGAGATATACTGCTCACGGTAGAAACAACCGGCATTCAGCGAGTCACCGAGGAGGAACGACAGCAAAACACAACCAAGGTTTGGAATGCTTGCACCTTCTGGTAAGATCTTCCTGTCATCGGGATCGATTTGGTAGTCTGACCTTCTCTAGGATGAGCGCAAATATGGCCGTCGCCACTCTCAATGTGGGTTCTGTTGGTGGTGCTATGGGCATCTCGTTCTGGGACTGCTTCGCAATCATCCTGGTTGTCAATGTTGTGAGCTGCATGATTCCAGCTTGGACTGCTGGATTTGGATTGACGGGGTTGCGAATGACTTCGTTCTCGTAAGAAGCTACGCCGACCCAAACCAGACAACGCTGACTGGAACAGTCGATATTCTTTTGGCTACTGGGGAAATCTGCTGGTTGTGGTCTTCTCGATGGTGTCAACGACAGGGTGGAACGCAGTCAATTCAATTTCTGGCGCTTCCGTCCTCAACGCTCTTTCTGACGGCAAATGCCCAACCTGGTTGGGAGTCGTCATTATCTGCACCACTGTTTGGGTCATTTGTGCCCTTGGTATCCGCTGGATTCATCAGCTTGACGCCTTCTTGTGGATTCCGCCCTTTGTTGTGTGGTGCTTCACAGCTGGCTACGGCGCCTCGCATTTCTCTGGAGATGCAATCAAAACGCCGTCTAGAGCCAACGGTGCAGCCGCGGCGCTCTCGTTCATTGCGGTCATCTTCTCTTTTGCAGTTTCCTGGATCAACTGTGCTGCAGATGTAAGTCTTCAACTATTACTATCGTGCTGTGGGTGTCGAAGCAGGCTGATAAATTCCGATAGTACAATGTCAGGATGCCAGCCAATACCTCCCGGACGCAAATATTTATTGCGACCTATATCGGCATAGCAGTTCCGACCATTCTTGTCCAGACTCTTGGTGCGGCGCTGTACACCGGAACTGAGGTCAATCCTGAATGGAAGCTTGCTTTCAAGGCCAGCGGGATTGGCGGTCCTCTTAAATTGGCTCTTGAGCCTGCTGGAGGATTCGGGAAATTCCTTCTCGTTTTGGCAGGACTGAGTGCGATTCCAGTAAGTCTTATTCGACACCTCGTCCAGGCTGAAATGGCTAACAATGATGAAGAATAACATTCCAAACAACTATTCATTCGCCATGCATGCTCAGAATTTCGGACCATGGGCCGCGCGCATACCCAGAATCGTTCTTGTGACTTTCGGGTTCGTGGTGGCTATCATTGTTGGTGCTTGCGCTGCCGAGTTCTTTAACGATACGCTGCAGACATTTTTGAGCATAATCGGTTACTGGACCATCATCCATCTAGTTGTCGTGGCAGAGGAGCATATCATTTTCCGGCGTCGTCGTTGGAGCAACTACGACCTGAATGCATGGGACAAGCCTGCTCTTCTGCCTTTTGGGTGGGCGGCCATCGGTGCCTTTGGCTTTGGCTTCATGGGGGCCGCTCTGGGTATGAAGACTGCGTGGTACACAGCGCCGATTGCCGGCTTGATTGGTCAGAGAGGCGCAAATATTGGCCACGAGTTGACTTTTGGCTTTTCTGCGCTTGCTTTTCCTGCCTTTCGGTATCTGGAGAAACGATATGGCGGCAAATAGAGCCAGATGGCCGTGTTTTAGTATCAAAACTGAGTTCAGATTTCATAAGAACAATCTAAAAGGTGTTTTCGTTAAGTGGCCCCCAGTTGGGCAAGAAATCCCAGTTTCCCGTGTTCATTGGGTCCGGCCCGATAAACTCAGGCAGTGCCGCCCAGAATGACATATCTGCCCATGCATTGTTTTCCTCAGAGGTAATAGGAGACGGTCTGCTGACAGGGCGAAGCTTTTTGTGAAAAGCGGCGACGATATCGCCAAGGGTGAAGGCAGCGTGGCATGGGAGACCGATGGATTTGAGCCAGGAAACAAGTGTCGTTATAAGTGAATCGAGCTGTGCAACATCATGAGATCGGGCTAACTGCTCCTCGTACATGTGAAGAAGTCTGCAGAGAGTGACGGCGGCAAAGGTGATCATGTGGTAGATATGATCTGACAGGTGCTTTGTGCGTTCATCTGTGTTGTTCATCGCCAGTGATATGATTGCGGCGGAGAGACGAACCATTTCATTTAGTAGACTCTCTCGAACTCTTGCGGAGCGGGTCTTGAGGGACTGGTCGTATGCAAGAAGCTGAGCAAAGTTGAAGCCCATCTCAAGGAACTGGGATCGCGGTTGATCTACTCCATGATTAGAATTGCGAAAGGGGTCCTCCTGCACGATAATCGACAAACCTAGCACAAGTTTCCAAGTTTGCCTCCAATGCTGCAATGCCGACTGAGCTTTGGGAAGGTCAACGTCTTCCACGCAGCAGTGTTCGTAGAGTACCCAGTACAAATGTACCTCTGCAGCCATGCGCATTTCGAAATTCGTTGCTTGGTCAAACGCCAGGACGTCTCGGCACCTATCAACTTGGTCGCGGCCGATCATCGATCTGCGTCTAGTTCCAACAGAGTAGCTTCTGAAGTCAGTACAAGAGTAGCATGATATCTCCAGTGATGCTGTCTTACTGTAGATGTACTAGGCAAAGATGATTCCACAGCTTCAGCAATCCAAAATCGCCATGAGTACGATGGGATTTTCCGTCGAAGATTTTGGAAAACAGTTCGCTAGACATGCAGTGCTGAATAGCAAAACCACTTAGGAGCCAACTGTCGATGCTCAGGGGCACCTGTCCGACTGTGGTAGACCACATACTAAGGATCAAAGATGCCTGGAAGAAGTCGAATGATTGTGGCGTCGAAAGTAAAGTTGTAGACATCAGCGATTTTGATTTCTCAAATAGCTCGGGTGCGAGACGAGAGGCGAGATCGGAGTTGGTGTGCCGGACAGCAATGAGGCAGCAAGAGCTCAGTAGAAGTGGCGAACTCCTAACTTCCTTCAGAAGCTCCTCTAAAGAGGCTGAAGAATCAAAGAATACCCAGCGACCATAATGCTCTCGAAAACTGCCAGGGTTAACCACTTAAATGCCCATTATCCTCTGACGGGGAACATACATGGCCAGCAGGGCCGATGCCTGCTGGTTTGATAAAACTCCTTCGCGAATCAGATCCGAATCGTGACCGTCGGGACCTGATCTAGAGCTACGGGCTGCGGTTGGGGATTCGACACCTATCTCAGTAGCAAGGTCTCGAATGACAAAGACTGGAGCAGATGCTGAATCTCTGGTATTGCCCGAAGGTTGGAGAATTCGCTCCTGTGATTGAGTTGGCGGAGTGCCATTGGATGCAGGCTCCTCGTCGATGTTGATACCGAAACGACCAGCGATTGCGTCGACAGCCTTCTCAAGGCGAGCGAGTCTGTAGCAAATCAGCCGGGGACAATATCACAATGCTCTTATCACAGACCTAGCCGAAGTTACGTGGCTTTCCGGCGCGCTCACAACAGTGCCATTGAGAGGCCTGGGCGCAATGCTAGAAGCGAGAGAAGCGAGAGAACACTCAGTTCCCAGCTTCTCGCACCTCAAGCACGGAGAACCAGGGGATCGGGATTCATAACAACGGGTCTTCAACTTTCGACAGGATGTGCAAGCCCGAGCAGCTCGCGGCTTTTCTGCGGACATGGATGGTTTTACGGGAAGCCCATGTCGATGAAACGGGCAGAAATCATCAGTAGATAAGTGTATGTAGCCTCCGTGGGCTTATCCGGGAGAATACCTAGGGAGCGTACAGACTCAAAGTCTTGCGGCGTAAAAATACTAGCGGTCTCAGCTGCTATCTATCTGCCTAGGCGGGTATAGGTGCGATCTAGGGCCGATTAAGTACTATCTAATTGTTAAATTTTAGCGGCAAAGAACGACTGCAATGCACCTCCAACTGCGTCCATAAAAAGGCATCACCAGAAAATCACGCTGCTGCTCAGACAATACTCCTCTCTTGCAGTTACAGGTCAATGGACCTAGGCAGCTTACGCTTCTGCAGTCAGCTAAGATCGTACTTTCTGATGCCGTCTCGAAGCGATTGTCTATCTATCTATGCTCTCAATCCAGACGCTATTTCCGTCGTGGGCGGAGGTGTTGGCAGCCATGCGATCAGTTGTCACATATACCTGCCAGGTACCTGGCGCTAAGTAACTGGGTAGGTGATTAGATGCACTTCGTTGCTAACCTTACTTGAACTATTGATCCTCAACCACCCGCCTCAATCATAAGACAAAGTGATATTCTAGGCTGACATATTCGGCTCCAAATCGACGCGCAGTCCATATTCCAACAGATACTACAAACCCTCTCCAGGTTTGATCGAATAGAGTGGCACTGCTACATGATCACCATAGATTCCATGGAGAACAGGGCTCAATGGCTAGCAATATCTTAGCTTCGTGTGTCACATAAATTCCACGCTCTATATCCCTAGACCGATGCTTACCGATACCATAAACAACCCTCTATCGACCATCACTCGGCGAGACCGCTTACTTCTGCAACCAGAGTTTGTATTGTTCGGTGGTCATTGTTCCTTGCTGTAGCCGCGCATTGCCAGAAGCCAGTCCAGCGGTAAAGGAAATATTTTGCCCAGCAGGGGCTGGGATGAAGGTAGCGCCTTCCAACGGTCCCTGGAATGCTTGCGCTGATTGCGTCACAACGCTAGCATTGAAAGAGTACCCAACCTGAGTATAAGAATGAGAAGTTCCTGGGGTCGTCGATGAGATGAATCGACCTCCGATCGGTAGCTGTTGTGAAATCTCCTGCGCTGTCGGTTCTGCTCGCGCTGGAGTGGTCGAGTCGACATTGACAATGGCGCCTGGCATCTCGAGAAGCTTTCGGTGGTCGAGAGAGGACTCTTTAGGCGTCGGAGGTGGAGTATCTGTTTCTATGGCCTGCCGATTTTGAGCAGGGCTATTGCCTGTAGCCATTCGGGAATCGGGTTCAGTCCTGGCTGAAATTGCCTCTAGATTTGAGATCAGGAAATCGAGGTCGTCGATCAAAATGTCAAATTTTTGTTTGTCGCGTATCGCCCAAATGGTTGATCGCCGTATGAGGGCTATTCCACGAATTCGAATTGGCAGAAGATAACGCTTGACCTTTCCAGATTCTTGAGCTGGGCCCTCGCCGATTCGTGAAGGGCCGTGGTTGACCTTCCTCAGCTTGCGGGGCACCAGCCTATACTTATCTTCCAGGATATTCGCATTGCCGAAAATGTCGACGATCCCCTGCAAACTTGATTCGATCACCGCTTCTTCCCGATGCCATTTCAGGTGTAGTCTTTTCTCCTCGTATCCCGCGTGACAGCCAACGCAGATGCCCAGGGTTTGGCCCCAAGTACCCAGTCGGGACTTCAGCAAAGATAGCTTTAGACAAGCGAGATTATAGTCATACTCGTAGTTTTTGCTCAGTTCAAAGTATTCCATACATTCGATGCAGGTGGTGAACAGCGAGGCCAGTGCGACTGTCCCGAGGGCGAGTCCGACAGCTTCGGCCATGGCAGGTAATCGCCAGGATTGGGAGGGATGAGGCCGTGGATGACATTGTCCAAGTTAGGCTGTGAAATTGCAGATGCCCAACTTCAAATATTTGTTGCAACACTGCCACGGTGATGGTGTGGTGACCATGGCCGAAGAGACGCAAGGCAATCGTCGCCGCAGTTGGGCGTATTTGATTGGCCATGTCCGAAGTGTAGGCAACCCTTGAGCATCCCCACTGCACCCATCATCCCAATGAGATCCTCTGGAATGCTGAGGGTGAGCCGCATGTCTGAGAGACTTGAGCCTCTACTGGCATTGGCTAAGCTTGCGGGCTCACTGTTTGAAGGCGCGGGACTGAAGTCGCACAACATTCATTTCGCAGCGCACCTCGAGATTTCTGATGATTCTCCGACCCGTCCTTCTCGGTTGCGCTCAAAGCCTCCCAATTGGCAAATGCTTGTTGCACGACCGCGAAGGCGACTGGTGAAAAGAGCGTCAAGTTATCTGCCGTCAGTGCCTTATGCCGGATTTTGGTGGAGTTAGCAACCCGAACAGCTGGCACGCACACGTCAACGTCAACGTTGGTCAAAATACAAATCTTGAGAGAGCTTATGGCAATGCCCGTGTGCACCAGGGCCTTGTAGTTGAGGCACCTGTGACACATTCCCAAGAGATGGCCAGTAGCGCCGCAGGCTCAGGTACGTAGGAACAAACACATATTTTTCGCTGGACTCCGTTGACTCGAGCTTCTTTCAAATCAGGTCAAGTGCGTCAACTTGAATCCTCGGTATCCAGTCTTGAGGCTTCCTTCGGGCAGAGGCACGCCGAAGCGGCCGATCAAGCCGTAACGTATCAGGTGGAGCCCAAAACGCAGCGAGGCAGAAAGGTCGACAAGTCGGGTGCCACTGAAGAGTACATACCGTGTGAACCTGACCAGAGCCACTATGGGGACAACAAAAAGTATGACTTCAGAGTTGGGGAATTATACAGAATCTGGCAGCGCTTCAATTCCGAAGTACACCTGAGTACATTTTTAGTCATGGCTATTGATGGTACCAGCATGACTTGTCTCAAACTCGAGCATCGCGATCCAGACGAGATGGACCTCGGGCGCTTCGAAACCAGGCATGTGAAGCTCAAGGTAGAGCAACATATTCCAGGCACATACAAGCACCAACGGTCATCTAGCCGTTTACGTACCCAAAAGCAGGTGGAGGAAGATGACGATTCGACTGACTGTGTTGTGTATATGGCCCCTAAACAGTGTCTGAGGCCAGACTGCTTTGTCGAGGTGTCCAGTCCCTGGAATATCAACTGGAAGTCGAACTATCTCTTCGTATACTGCGGCCGACTCAGTGATGAATCGTTCAAAAATGTCGTCGACATTCATCTAACACGTTATAGCTCGGATCTCAGGAAACATCTCGACTGATTGACAAGCTGGTGGCTTAAACGCTTCAACAATGATTTCGTGGACATGATTGAAATAGTAGGGTCATTGCGTAGGCCTCGACTCAATTACTCTGCTGTGTGTTGGATTTCCCCCGGTCGTGTATGCGGCTTTGGTGTCGTTGGGGTGTGGTGGTGCAACGAGAACTTCAACCGTTCTAGACAGACAGATATCATATTGTACTCAGCTGTGAACACAATTCAGTCCTCGAGAACAAATTCGGCGCATGCGATGCGAGAACCTTGGCTCTGTCTCACTGATGCGTCGTAGCGGTGGTCACGCTTTCGAGCTCGAATATGGGCGTTGCGCGGGTCTCAAGTGGTTAAAGAATAGGTGCCCCTGGCAGCCCCTTGCGCACGCACGCTACTTGTAACTTCCCCAGACTCGTAGCGCCAATTGCTGCGGGACATTCCAGCCTTTTTTGTGTACCTCGTTTGTTGTCAATCATCTCCATTGTTATTTCCAATCCTTTCCACTTGGTTATGCAATGACCATGGCTACCAAAAAGACTGCACCGACGGATGACGAGCTGCTGGCACAGCTTGATGATCTGGGCACCCAAGCCTCTACTCGCCCCCCGAAGCCCTCAGCGAGGACGGCCAGACAAGGGCCAACTCAGTCTTCACAAAACGAACAAGATCTTCTCGCGGAACTGGGAAACTTGGCCCAGAGACCAGCAAGTCGTCCTGCTACGCCTTCTCTCAAACCCAATGCCCCGGGCGCCACGGGCAGCAGATCACCCAAACGTACCTCGACGGCAACTCCACCTCCTGGTCGAACAAGCGAAGAGAGGTCAAACAATGGGCAACGCAAGTCAGGGGATAGTATGCGTTCGTTTCATCAAAGCTTTACACCGGCAACATCGTCGACTGAAGAGTCCGCAGAACATGAATCCCAACCTGAACCCGTACCGGCGCCCGCGCCCGCCAAAAGCAGCGGAGGATGGTGGGGAGGCATACTCTCGACCGCGACGGCTGCAGTAAGCCAGGCACAAGCAGCGGTCAAAGAAATCCAAAAGAATGAAGAGGCGCAAAAATGGGCAGAACAGCTCCGTGGCAACGTTGGTGTTATCAGAGGCTTTGGTATACGCATCGGATCTTCATCCTTATGAAAGCGCTAACGGTGGTCGCAGGTGGAGATCTAAGGAACATGGCCATGCCTACTTTCCAGAACATCCTACAAACTATCGCACCTCCTATTTCTTCCCACGAACGGCTCCAAATCCACATCACCCATGACCTAACGAATTACCCGACCCTAGACCCTCTGATCTACCAAGTTTTCAGTCGAGTCATGGTGCAAGTCGAGGGAGGTGATCTAATGGTTGTTCAAAGAGGACAAGAAGCTGGACCGAAGCGAGACTCGAGAGAATCAACAAGACCACTTGGTTCGTGGCATGACGGGCCTTGGTGGAGAAGTCAAGAGCGAAGAAGTATCAATGCGGTCGGAGGTATCGTTGAAGGCAGCAAACTAGCGAGGGCTGCCGCCGAAAGCTATGCCGAAGAATACTTTTCAGGAAAAGGTGGAGTTGAAGAAGCCGCCAAACGAGCGACCGAGACCCTTTCCACCTCCAACCCAACCCGAGACAGTGAGATCTTCCTAGCTATCCAAGCCATCGCCCAACCTGTGCCGAAGGAAATGTTTGTTGCAGCACCAACGTCCGAGAAAGAAGGGCAGGTGAAGGAAGCCGAGGCGGACAAGCCTGAGGAGGAGATCGTGTTTGCCATCTATCTACACGACCCTATCCACGGAATTGCCTTTCAAGCAATTTCTCAAGCCATCCCGAGCCAGTGGATTGAGTGGCTCGATGCCCCGAGCGATGGAGAAGGTACTCTGCCGGAGAGCATTGAGGAAATCATTGCAAGCGGCGGTATCGACCCAAGAGAATGGGTCAGTGAGTGGGTTGAGGAATCCCTGACTCTTGCAGTGGGTGTTGTGTCCCAGCGTTATGTCGCACGCAGAATGGGTGTTGGTGAAGGTGGTCCCGCTAAAGGCAAACTCCGAGCGGACCTTGGGCAGCAAGCACTGGTTGAGAGTGGCGGTGGTGAGGCTGCTCGGGCGTTGGGAGGAATGTAATGTCCTCAATATCGGAGGTGGTCGCTTTCGTGGTTTTCAGTATACCAGGACAGGCGCTCGTAGTTTTTGGAGCAGGGCATGGCGAGATTGCTTCTTGACAAAGAAGCCTCAAGCATAATCCAGAGTATCCGACATCCAAACGTTGTCTTGTAGCACTTTTCTCTCTTGGCTTTCAGGGCTTTTTCCCACTCTTCCTCCCACTCGCATCCTTATCCTTCTTTTTCTTCTTCCCCTGACCCAGCATCTCCAAGTGTCCAGCACGAGCACCCAGCATAGTCTCGGTTTTGGCCGTCAATCCCGCAGTAAATTTTTTGTTCAGTTTTGCTTGTTTGACCAGTTTCGCTTTCTTGGGCGTGATAGATCGGGAACCCTTCTTGGTGATGCCCGAAGATGAGGATTTGGAAGTCGACGGCTTCGATGAGGGCTTCTTGATTTGTCCTTGAGCCATGATTGAAAATTCCCACTCGTGCAGTGCGGTAATCGGAATCGTGGGAAAAAAAGCATCGGCGCAGTTCGAGACCGCAGACTTGCAGTTAGACTATCTAGTCGCTTGGCCTTGGTGGGGTTCAGGTAAGTACCAAACATGTCTATTAATCTCTCGAGATCGAGAACTCAAATCATCTCCACACCAAACATTCCCTCTCACCACCATCACCCAATGACCTCGATAGTCTCAACCAATTCGCTTCTTTTCGGTGGCTTACGATAAACTTGCAGGCTCACGGGGCTTCACTGTTACCCCCCATGCCTCGATTGACCATTCTCATCCCTCTTGGGCGAGCCAACAATCACCAGAGAGCAAACCGACGGTCAATCATTCCCTTAGGAGACCGATCTGCGTGGGTGCACATACACCTCAAGGGCTTCTGAAGAAAAGACACACCCTTCAGACATGCTTTCGGGGAAATAAGCAACATCTCGAATTACGAAGCTTCCTTTTGTCGATGTCTTGCATCGGGGAACGAGTTCAATCTCCACCATCCACCCATTCACTCACTAGGTAGGGACAGAATACGAAGTGTCAAAATCTTTGGCCACTCCATCACCATGTCAAAACACTGCTCCTGCGACCCCTGCCGGTCAGAGTGGACCTCCTTTGTTTGCCGACTCACTTCCTTCACCCAATCCCCAACATAGAGCTTGCACAAGGGTTCGTCCCTTGTTGGCAGCTCTGAACTTCGGAGCTCATTCCAAAAGCTAGTACCAGTAGCACCTGTCGCTGCTACTAGTAGATCCAACCTTTTCCTCCTTTCAAACTCAACGTGAGAATTAACCTTGTACTCTCTCATATCGAATACCTTCGTTGTCGTTCTACCTTTCTTGATTTATTTTCCAAATCCATTCGTGTTTTTGTAATGGCGGCAGATAAGGCCAATGGGGCCTTCAAGGCTCATGAGATGGCCGCCTTCGAGCTCGACGACGCCGGAGGTTGTTACAACGATGTCGGCATTCTCGACAAAGGCTATACTACCAAAGATCAGAGAGAGATGCAACGGTTGGGCAAACGACAAGAATTGATCCGTAACTTTCGGCCCCTTTCTGCTCTGGCATTCACTGCCCTTCTGCAAGCGACTTGGGAATTTTTACTTATGTGAGTAACAACCAAGACCACCCGACTGCAGTATCTATGAACTGACGTCTTCTCAGCGCAAATACACAAGTTTTGGTTGATGGAGGAATCGCTGGATTCTTCTGGACATATGTCTGGACGTTCATTGGGTTTGGTATCGTCATGACTTCTCTCGCTGAAATGGCCTCCATGTAAGATTTTATCGCTGATCAAAAGAGACCAATTTCTCTGACAGTCCATAGGGCGCCTACAAGCGGAGGCCAGTATCACTGGGTTTCCGAGTTCGCTCCTCCCAAATACCAGAAAAGCCTCAGCTACATTACAGGCTGGATGTCAACTCTCTCGTGGCAGGCCGGAACAGCATCTGGTTCGTTCTTGACAGGAACCATCATCCAAGCCCTCATCCAAGTCAACAATCCCGACTACGAGCCAACGGCATGGCAAGGGACTCTGCTAGTCTTTGCCATGGTTCTTGTCCTTTTTGTTGCCAACACCTGGGGCGCTCGTGATTTACCTATGATTCAGAACGTCCTTCTTATCGTCCACGTCTTTGGGTTTTTCGCCGTCATTATCGTGCTCTGGGTCATGGCACCTCGAAATTCGGCAAAGGTCGCTTTCACCCAATTCACCAACGAGGGAGGCTGGTCCAGTACAGGGCTCGCGCTCATGATTGGACAAATCTCTGCTATCTATGGGTCCCTCTGTTCTGACTGTACTGCCCATATGGCAGAAGAGGTAACGAATACTCTTTTTTTTCTATATTCATAGAGGTTATTTTGACTGACTCAAATCCAGGTCAAGGATGCGAAGAAATCAGTGCCCCGGGCAATGTTCTGGGCCTATGTATCAAATGGTGTTCTTGGCCTCATCCTCATCATCACTTACAACTTCGCGCTTACGGATGTCGACGCGGCACTCAACGACCCTACCTACTATCCCTTCATCTGGGTTTTTCGACAAGCCGTTTCAACGGGAGGCGTCAACGCGTTGACCATACTAATTCTCATCCTGGTCATCGCCTCCAATATCTCCTTTAACGCATCCACATCCCGTCAAACTTTTGCTTTTGCACGGGATAAAGGTCTTCCTTTCTCCAGCTGGATCGGTGCTGTCCACCCAAAACTCCACATTCCAGCCAACGCAGTCGTTTTGACATGCATTATCAGTTGCCTCCTCGCAGTCATTAACATCGGGTCCTCGGCCGCCTTCAACGCTATCATCTCCGTGCAAGTATGCGCACTGATGTTCTCCTACACCATTTCCATTACATGCGTCCTTTACCGGCGAATCAAACACCCGGAGTTACTACCCAAGGCGGACTGGAGTCTGGGAAAGCTAGGCATTCCCATCAACGCCTTCAGCATCCTCTACTCGTTCTTTGCTTTTTTCTGGAGTTTCTGGCCCAACGCAACCCCCGTGGACGCCAATTCGTTCAACTGGTCAATCGTGCTGTTCTTTGGTGTTTTCCTCATCGCGGGATTCTTCTACCTGGTTCAGGGGAGGAGAATTTACACAGGCCCAGTTGCTACGGTGGAGGGAAGAAATTAGACGGGGAGTGAGAAATAGCCAGATTGATCATACAGGAGGCAAGATTTATTGGACATTTTCATGGTAAAGACTGTACAGATGTGGCCCTGTCGCCGCTGGGATGATGGAAAGGCGTTCGGAGAATTCAGACTCTTGTCATTCTGAAGCGCAGATAGCGACAAATGGCATCTTTTTAGCAGCGACAACATAGTTCTCGCCAATTCTCCGGCCAGATCACTTCCGGTTGAACTACTGGAACCGGCACCGATACTAGCGCGGGAGAAACTACCAGCAATGCCGTTGGATCTGTCAGGAACGCTCCTCCACGAGCACCTTCGTTCCAGGCACACAGCCACGTAAACGCGTAAAACTTGAATTATCGCGTGCTCTGGAGCGTTTTGAAGCCATAACAAAAGGCCCCTACACCTGCAAGGCACCAGGTTCAAAAACTCACACAAGATCCAGGGGCACCGGCCATCGCGCATCACGCAATCAATCTCACGAGATAGTAAAACCCCTCCTTGGACTTTCCCCTCTTGGTAGTTTGTGATTATCCAGGGGCGTATCCAGAGATAGAAGAGACCAGAGGCCACGAAACGAGCTTCAAACGGGGGATATTCCTCGTACGTAATTGGAAGTCTCAATTTTCGTTCCACCGCAATAACCCCTGGATCGGTCAAGACCTGCCTACAGCATCACGTATATAAAGTTTGTGACCGTGGTTCATTGGCGGCGACGTGGCGCAAAACGCCTCGCATTACCCGTGGTGGTGTAGCAAGGGCGCAGGGTTTGCGGTCTCGGAATTCGATCCCTATAATCCCCAGGTACGGAGTAAGCGCATGGAGAAAGAGAGAAAGAAAAGATCGGGCGTTGGGAAGAACTAAGATGGCTTCACCCACGAGAGGAAGCAAGAGGCGAGGGAAGCTGGATGGGAGGAAGAGGAATGTTTGGCGCGTTGACGAACTGTTCCCTGTTTCTGCGTGGCGTTGAAGCTTGCATGAGCTTGCATGGACATGATAAAGAACGAGTACGCACGCGCACGCAAAGAAACCCCGCCAGGAACAGTGTGGCGCGAAAAAAGGGCTTGAAACACGCATGGGCTCGCATATCGAGGAAAAAGGATACTCGATCACCATTGACCATGCCGCCTAGCTCGCTTGCTTGCTCAACTTCGGGGCGTTTCGCCTAATTTCATCTGGCGTTTTCCTTCAGGAACCCAGACCCGTCTGGGATGAGGGAACCAGTCGGAGCTGGGTATCAGACGGGGCAGCTTTTACTATCTGGTAGCGTGAGAGAAAAGCGTTGCCCCATGTGTCGCGAGCTGCTTAATCCTTTCAGAAGCTACCTGTGATACCAGGGGGGAGCTACTTGTACCTACTTGGGACAGTACCCGTACCAGTACTAGCTTGACGAAAACGCGTTTCCGCGCCACTTCCCCTTGGCTGACCAGTGACCAGTAACCACCACGAGAAAAACTCCCCGAAGGAGAGAGAGAGAGAGAGAGAAGAGGGAAGACTCGCTCTCTCCCATCTATCTGGGCCACTCGCAGAGGCCTTTCCCAAGACAGACAGGTCCCCAAAACTCTTGCACAGCCTGGTTATTTAGTCCCCAGTTACGTGCCAGTGGAGAGCCGTGGGAGGAGTTTAGGGTTCGTATCTCGACTCCATGCTGTGGAAGCAAAAGTCCCAGGACATCCATCACCTATCTCAGATGGGTAAGAAAATTGCGGAGGAGAGAGGGGGAGAGAGAGAATGGGTCGTCGAAAGCTCTTGGGAAAAGGCGTGAAGCTGCAGTGGGTGTTGGGTCCATCACACTGGGCAGCGCACCGTGGGAGGGGTGAGAGGGAGAGGGGGTGAGAAAACTGTGAGAGTGGGGTGGGAACTGTCCAACGCCAACCGTCTGGGGCCTGGAAAGATGGAGATGGAGATGGGGACGAGGGATGGGAATGGTGATGGAGAAGTTTAGACGAGAAATTCACGAGCGAGGGAAAAGAGGCTCCCAGTCTCTGGACCGTCTGGGCTTTTCGTGTTCTCCACTGCTGCGGTGCCAGTGCTCGGCGCGGAGAATGAGGCCAGCGACTGGGGGCCGCCTTGACCAGGAACTGCAGTAGCTAACCACGCAGCTAGATAGTTAAAATACTCGTACTAGAGCGAGGATCCTTCGTCGTCCGTCTTCCCCGTGAGCTTTTTTCTGCATCTACTGGTATTTGGAAGGTAGGTATCGAATACGTAGGTATTTCTAAAACCACATGAATCTCGAGCTCAAAGAGTACTGGTGTCTGGTGCCCGTGGATACCCCTGACGCTAGACCGAATAACTAATCATGGTACTACGTACCTACCTTCTCTAGGTAGGTACTGGGTACGCCGGCGGTCAACGTTCCTGCATCCCGTTCCTGATATTGCGCCGTCACTCTCGAAACCAGCTGAAAGATACGGCCACTAGATACTTGAACTACAGGCACCAGCTTGATTAGCAGACTGGTACTTACGCTAGCTCGATAGGTGAATCTGGTGCAGGGTACCTTGAGTACGTACTCGCAAGCTCAATCTATGGAACATTCCCACTCTGCAGGGGATGCTGGTTAGTACTGGTTACGTACCCGGTTGCTGTGTCCATCCTGTAGAGTCTAGACTGCTGCGTATTTGAGGTGATGTGGCTTGTGTAGTCGTGGCATGACTTGTCAGCCTGGTGCAAGATCCACCACCCAGTGGGCAGGATACCGAGAAAGGTAGGTCTTGGGAGAGTTCTGGGATGGGATTCGATCCTGATCCTGACAAAGGGGACTTCGTAGAATATCCAAAGAAAAATAATGCTTGGTATCAGATCATATCACGTACAGAAAACACAAGCCCGCATACACACCTTGAGAGTCCTAGCATTACATATATCCCTTTGTCGTCACAAGCGTGAAATCTTTCCCTTACCTATCTACCTGAAGCCTGATAGCCTACCATGATATAGTTTTTACAATCTCCCCCTTCCAGCGAGTCCTGTTGGTTCCTGTGCTGTAATGCTTGTCTCCCTTGTGTAGATCGCTCAGACAGACCCGGCCGTCTCACTGGCATTGCTCTTGTGACTATCCGCCTCTTCGTAGCGAATAGACCAAGCAGTCTGTCGTTCGATGATCAATCGACGGCTGTCCTGACTGTGGATGCTATCCGACCTTTCATGTTTGCCACCGCTGCTCATCTTCTCACCCCGAGTTGGAGCTGGACTGCGCGTCGAATATGTCGGGTGATTAGGGTCATCGGCGCCCGGTAAGTGTGAAGATAGTCCGTTGGGCAAGACCTCGCTCGAGCGCATGACCGAATTCATCTTGAATGAGGTATGCTCGCTATTGTTGGTCGCATATTGTTTCGCCGGATGATTCGTGTAGCCCGAGTAGCCGACCGGCTTTTCGTACACCACCATGAAGGGCTTTAGGACCGTGATGCTTGCGGCCATGACGCCGTAGCCGAGTTGGATCTGGGTACAGATGGCTACGAGGGAAATCGCAAGGTTGCGGTTGTCCGCCATGGTGGAAGGGTTCAGGTAGTAGAGACGGATTGCGCAGGCAGGAATGGTGCTGTTTTGGAGCCAAGATTAGCGGTTGTCAAATCGACTTCGAAAAAGTCATCAACTCACAGAAGGCGAAGCCCAAATGCGAATACAACTGTGCCCTTTTGGACTTTGCTCATTCGAAGGTCACTGACCAACCATGCGGAGAATAAGACAAATATCAGTTCGGTGATTGCGTCTGTCACTCCAACGACGACCCATCTGCTGTACTGTTGCTCAGATGTCAGTATTGCTGCAGTTACACAAAGAAAACAGAAACAACGGACCTGAATGGAGAACACCCGCTCCCAAGAAGATCCAATACTGATCAAGAGGATGGACAGAAGGAACCAAGCCCCACAAAGCCCCAGAGTACAGTAGATGGCGACGACATGTCCTTTCCGACGGGTCAATCGCAGAAACAGGAAGCACACGGCGAGTTTCGAAAAAAGTAGGACAATGAGGTAGAAGAAGTTGTTGGCAAAATAGTACTGTTCGGCCGTCAATCATCAATTCGGCATCTTGCAAAGTGGGATCCCATACCTTTCTCACTTTGTCGCTGTTTGGGTTTTCGCCATCAAAGACGCTTTTCTTTCCGAATCCGAGAGAGACTTCATAGAAAACGAGCGAGGTCTGGATAACAGAAAAGACCTGGATGGCCTGTCAGATAACCCGCAAGGGGTTCTTTGGTATGGGCTCTCTGCGGTTGAAACTTACAGTGGCAGCTGTCAAAATGTTGTCATCCCACTTCCAAAGCCGTTGAGGAACTCTGATATATATCCGGATCGCGAACGACACAAGGACAAAGCAAAGAGAAAGTGCGGTTAAAATCGATATCAGACCGGACTGATCTGTGGAGGAGATCACTCCTAAAGGTTTTGATGGCGCCATGGGGAGTTTTGGGACGTGCAATGAAGACGGGCAAGAGTTTCTTCGACCACGTTCGCTGTGCAATTGTACTTTATTGTACCTGCATCTTGATTGCGAGCCCAAGACTTAGACTTGCAGAAGACGCCAACGCCAGTGTCGACAACTGGAATCCCGTCACGAGTGGATCGATCGGGTTTGAAACTCGTAAGTCGAGATCACCAAGGATTAGGAAGGCGCGGTGACAGACACTGGAAAATTGACACTGGGAGAGATGGGAGACGCTGTTCAGGCCGGTGCATGGACGCCACACAGCCACCTACTGGTAGTCAAAGGAGTTGTAGCCTGCAGGAAGAGTGAACGTGCTTTTGTTTGCCCTGCACCTTCTTCACGGAAAGCCGTCAAGGCGACGAGCACCAGCTGACCCACGCATCAATAATCCGTCGTGACATTTTTGGACCACCATCCCGGCGCCGGTTGGAACTGACAAGGGATGCATGAAGCGCCCGGGGTTGGGAAGTCAAATTGAAAGAGAGTCTAGACCGACAACGACAATCGAATACGCAGTGGAGGGGCAAGAGATGCGCGAGGTGGTAATCAACTGCTGGAGCAGGCAAAGCCAGAGACGACGACGCGAGTGGTGGACTGATGGGATTTGGGAAAATCAACCTTCAAGCCACGGAGGGGACTGTGAAACTGGCAAATACGGGCTCGAGAGGAGGCGAAGAACTGTCGATTGCGGACACTTGCATGATGGGAGGTCAAAGCTTGATACGAAGAAGCTAGAGACAAGATGGAAGAAGCAATAATTGAAGCTTCGGCGGGATTTGCAGGCCGTCGAAGATTGACAAGGGACCGACCAGGATTCATTCAGCTGCCGAGGTGGGAAAAGACGAGGCCATTAGACATGTTTTGCAGTGCTTCCTAGTACTCCTCCATGAAAGGGATAGCATTCCAAGAAAGGTAAAGCTGGTTTCTAATCTCGAAGAGCCGTAGCAGGCGCACTGGCATACATGACTAAATCCTGCAACCACACAGGAGAGTTCCTCGCACCAGCGTTGCCCGACTCACTCTTAGGCACAAAGATTCGTCCACTTCTACCGGCAAGGACCTGTTCCACCACCGCGTCACTCACATTCGACGCAGGGTCGACACGAACACCCATCTTCTCCAACCTCTGTTCGTACGGCTTGATGATCCCCGTCGCGTGCCACGATGGATGCACCGACGACGTCTGAATGCACGTGCCGTTTTCGTGGAAGTTGCGAAGCTCGGCGCGAAGGCCTAGCGAGGTCAGTCAACGAGCAGGTATTGAAGGGAAAGGGTTACATACCTTCAGTGAGATACAAGGCTCCGATCTTGGTGCAGCAATAGTCGACCAGACCGGGCGCAGCATAGAAACTCGCCATTGACGCGATGCTTACGACGTGACCCTTCTTGGCCTTCAGCATGCCAGGTAGAAATTCCTTGATCAAGACCAGATGGCATGCGATGTTGACTTTGAAGATTCTGTCATTCAACTTGGAGTTGGTGTTCAGGATAGTTGTGCCGGTCGCTACACAAACATCAATGTCAGCATGCATCACTCCTCATAGTAGGCTGTCAGAATGTGAAGATGGGCTCACCAATGCCAGCGTTGTTGATGAGCACACTTGGATCTCCATGCTCCCGGCGAATTGTTTCGGCGGTCTCCTCGATGGCCGCAAAATCGGTGAGATCAAGTTGGTAATAATAAACCCCGCTGACTGGATGAAGAGGTTAGCAAACAGATGGGTCATCACGTTCTTCAGAAGACGCACGTCTCTTCAGCTCCTCGGGGACAGGAGAGATGTCGAGGATGATGACCCTCGCATGCTTCGAGAAGCTCTTGACCATCTCATAGCCAAATCCACTGCACCCTCCGGTGACGACGACAAGCTCGGGCTTTTTAGCACCATCCCAGTTGTAGGGTGCACCCGGCTTTCCAAACAACTGCCAGTGGTTAAGGGCAAGCCTATTGAGGACATCATTGACCCTTCGAGCCAAGCCGAGGGCAATCAAGAACTTCAACGACTTGATCAACTGGGCAATACGTTGAGGCGACAACCCAGCGCGGCTCAGGAGCTGTAAGGCACGAGATCGGTATTCAAGAGGAGCCTTGGTGAGAGCATACAACAAAGCTGTCGGAACGAGTGGCTCCGCTACCGCATAGCCAAACAGGCCGACGGGCAATGCGATTGCGCGACCCGCGATTTGAGTAGCGCGTCGAAGGGCACTTGGTCCTGCCATTTCAAGGAATCAATACGCTGTTCGATTATGTATACAGAAGTAGAAGTCATCAGAACTTGTTCTCTACAAATATGTCAGATTGACGCTTTCCCGAGCCAGGGCGGGGGCTGAGGAGGTGTTTCATTTCCGGGCTACGAAAGGGTCTCCTCTTCTCCCGTTGCGATGCTGGCAATTCTGAGGTGAGCTGTAGCCTAGGTGCCTAGGTCGCTTAGGTGAGGGTAGGAAGCCTTAAACTCCGGGAGACACATACCTCGGTCCGAGACGGATGCATCCAATTCGCCAGACCATGGGCAGCATCTTTCTCGAGCTCGAAGTCAACCGCCCAATCCCCAGGCGGTTTTGCGGGGAAAGGGTGGGGGAGCACTTAAAGAGCTTTCTCGCCTTATTAGTTTAGATAGTGTATGCCCAGGCACCCAGCCAGGTACCGAGTACCATACTGTTGCTCTTTGCCCGACGAGGCACACGTGGTGCGGAACTGCAAGCGAACAATCGACCCTCTTTGTCGCACAGACAATCCAACATCGTCGTCGTCGCCATGTATACAAAGACGCCATTATGGCTTGCCCTTTTCTTTGTTCCCCACGGTTGACGCCGACCCATTTCATGCTCGCATGGTCTACCATCCCTCGTGGCCCAAAGCTACCCACCCTAACTAATTCTTTCAAACAAACCTCCACCATCAATACAACTCATCTCATCTCATTTTCAACCAGAAATCACAACTTCATTCATGCATTTCCGATTCTCCGAGTATGCAAAACGAGGTAAGTCGGCAAACCCATTCGAGGGCGCTGACTGCAACAATACCGGGCGACCCAGGCCATCTACTGCCAACAGCTATGATTTCCGTTCTTCATATTCCATGCCTCCTACCTCTCTCCCTCCTCCACCGCCCCAACATCCCTGGATCCCTGATCGAGAAGACACGGCCACACCGGCCAGCTTCACATATGACAACGGAACAGGTATCCTAGATCCTCGACTCGTTCGGGAGAATGACCTCCCTTCCGACGTTCGGACCGCAGCTCAACTGGCTCACTTTATCAAGTACCGACGTCCAAGGAAGGGCGAGCCCGAACCCGCTAACCTCTCTCCAACTGCAAGCTCGCGTTACTCATACACAATAACGTGCCCTCCTTCTCCTGCAGGTCCTCGTCGTAGTAGTTCCACGCGTGTCTCCGCCCCTCGCGAAGCTTCTCGCAGGCCCACAAGAACTTACGTTATCAAAGCAGGCGCGAACCCAGCCATTGTCTCGGGGCTCAGAAACAAGTATGCTGGCGCCCCTGTAGGCCGCATCCTTCCCGGTAGCACGCGAAAGCATGAGCACCAGGGATTTTGGTTGCGACGTAGAACCATGAGGAAGGTTGATGCCGACCAGAAAGACAGGAAGAAAGGACGGGCGAAGAGCGAGCGGAAGAGGTCCACCACTGCAGATGGCCCTACTCCATATGTTGAAACATCAGGTTGGTATTCCAGTGACAGTGACTGATCATGCCCAAACGATGTAGCGTTTCATAGCTTTCGATAATTCTGATAGTGACAATTCTGTCGCCTTGGTGAGTCAGTTGCCATCTTGATACCATTCCATCTCGTTTGTTATATCCGGCTTGATCATATTGTCAAGCTCAGTTTGAGGATCATTGAATTAGTGAAGAGCTGCGTCAATGATTCTTCTTCTGACTTCATCGTTGAACTTGGGTACAGGAGCTCCATCATGCTCCATCGCACCCATCTCAGCATCTACAGCAGCTTCATAAGCTTTAATGACGCTGTCCTCATCAACTCTCACACCGTCTTCCGCCAAGATCTTGATGCATTCAGATATCCGTGCAATCTCCCGCCTAGTACCCTCTCCAATGTCATCGTTTTGACTGGAATAGATGGCGCTGCTGACGACGTCGTCGAGATTGGAAATACTGACGCCACCACTCATCCTCCCTTGATCCTGGGCCTGTTCAACGTGCTTGCTGAGCCAAATATATCCATTGACTCCTAAAATGACGTCCACATCTCCACCGCCTTGCGCTCCGCTGTTGATGGTGAAGACCTGCCTCCGACTGCGCACAACACCCCCTCCGCCGCCGGTGCCACTAACGGCGAGGAATGCCCCATTTCGGAGCTTACCATATTTCAGACTTCGTGTGTGGAGGTTGGCAGTTCCGTCACTGCTCCTCAGTTGTTGCACCTCGGCGACCAACAGATCTCCTTCTTGGAAATAGTTGCGCATTTGGAGCTCGTCTGCCGTTGTCCGTCGCCTCAAAACGCCACCAGGCAAGTTGATGGATGAGAGAGGGAGCAGAGCAAGCAAGGGCGCAGCCACGTCCACCTTCCATTGGTTCTTTTGTACTTCCACAATGCGCCCGACCACCAGATCTCCAATTTCTGGCGTGTATCTCGCACGTAGAGGGGCGACCGAAAGTAGTTTATTTGTCGTTTTGAGCGGGCCGGCCAGGGTAGCGATCATGGTGGTCGAAGATTCGGTCATGTATGTGCCATGTCCTCTACATGCGCATTAGTAGACAGACCATGGAGCTCTATTATATCGTCGGTCCCTACCTCATCCATTGCGTATCGTCTGTAATGATCTCTCCTGGTAGCGCAATCTGTCGCGAGGAAGCGGAGAGTCGGCGGCGTTTGAAAGGCCTCTCGTCTTCATTGTGTACAGACACGTCTCTGTCTTCGTCGTCGTCAGAAATTTCGACAAGTCCGTTGTCGTCCTCAGGATCTGGCGGTAACACTGCCAATCCCATATTTGCAACAAAAGCTAAGAGAAGTTGCAGACTGTTCCATAGAATTGAAAGAAAACGAGTTGGAGAAGTCAGGAACATCTTCGGTTGGACTCGTGGCACGTGGTGATAAGCCCGCAATCCAGCTGGGCTTGGCATTCTTATCGGTGCGGGCAAGAAAAGGTTCCTAGTTGATGTAGTCATCGACGTAGACTTTCAAGCCACTATTCACTCACTCAATCTACAGCTGCTCCTACTCCATCGCCACCATGGTCCGACATAAGAAGGACAATAACTCCAAAGCCAAAAAATACTCGACCAAATCACGCCACACACCTCGCTCAACTCGCGACGAAGGAGGCGAGGATGGCCCCGCATCAACGCGTCCTCCCTTCAAAGCCGCCTGCTGGGATTTCGGCCATTGTGATGCCAAAAGATGCAGCGGAAAGCGACTGATGCATTTCGGGCTCATGCGAGAGCTGCCGGTAGGCCAAAAATTTCCAGGGGTAGTCATCTCGTAAGCCTTTATTGTTCCCTCCCCTTGACCAAAGTTCTATCCACTTCTTTGCTCAATGTTAACGGGAAATGTCTAGTCCTAACGCGAAGACCATAATATCACCAGCGGACCGGGAGTTACTTGAACAATATGGAGCGGCAGTGGTGGAATGTTCTTGGGTTCGCCTCTCAGAAGTCCCGTTTTCACGCATCGGCGGCAAGTGCGAGCGGCTTCTACCCTATCTGGTAGCAGCAAACCCCGTCAATTACGGGAGGCCGTGGCGACTCAATTGTGTGGAGGCTCTGGCTGCTTGCTTTTGCATCTGCGGTCGTCAGGACTGGGCTGAGATCGCCCTCGAACACTTCCCGTACGGTAAGCCGTTCTTAGAAATCAACTCTCAGCTCTTCAAACGGTACGCGGCGTGCCAGAATGAAGAGGAAATCAAGCAGGCAGAAGAGAAATGGCTTGCGAAATTGGAAAAGGAGTACACAGAAAGTCGAAATAACAAAGATGCCGTCGGTGCTGGAGGCGACGCTTGGGCTGGAGGCAATATGAACAGGCGAGATGTTTTCGACACAGATGAAGAAGAAGGCGACGGCGAAGATGACGAGGATGATGATGACGAAGAAGCTGAGGATGGCCAGGGATCTCCTTTACAACAAGGCGTGCCTCTTGAACTACCTCCAGACTCGGACGCAGAAGACGAAGAGGCAGAAATGGCCGAGATCCGTCGCAAAATCCTCGCCTCCAAGCCCTTTTCAGAAGACTTTCCCTCGCAACTGGCGAAGATAAACAATGATCAACAGTCGTCGATAGCAGACGCCAAAACAACCGACGGCGAAACAGCCCCAGTGCCCACAGAAAAACAGCCGCTCCCAGCGACGGCAGTTGACTCAGACGCCGAATCTGGCTCCGGCGAGGAAGACTACGACGATTTTGATCAGATCGCCAACGCCACGCCGGTGACGGATCGTACAGGCATAGCGGCGCGTGAGAGACAGAAGAAGTTGGAACAGGCCAGCGCTGCGTTTTCAAGGACGGTCATGTCGGCTCCGAAGAGGTGGTAGTTTTAGCCTCTCTCGAGTCTGCCCCCAACTTTGTTCACTCTCGGGTTTGCGAGGATGTTACAATACCTTTAACACACACTTCCCTCCCTCCTTCATCTCCTCGGAGGTATGACTCAGACTGGTTCGTGATTTGGTACAATTCCAGGCCATGGAATCCTTTTTGGCATGGATATCACAATACAAGCGAGAGAAGCGAAGAGTCAGAGCATTTTCCATACTCCAACATCCATCCCCTATCTTCCCTTCGTGATGAACCGGCGCCTTTACAAACGGTCAGCGGTCTGAATCCGCAAGCAGAGAGCTAAGTAACCCTACCGCTTCTAAGAAAAGGGAGAGTGCTACTTCATCCCCAGTGGATGAAATCTCTCGTGGGATTCTGGCATCTGCGGTGGCTCCACGTGAAACATGGCATCTGATTCTCTACACGGAAGGGCCCCGACACTTTCAGCGCGGATAAGCCGCGACGAAATCGATCACGATTTCGGTTTTTGATTACTGATTCTGGTTCCACAAACAGCTGGCATGCACTGGCGCGGAGTCTGGGCACATCAAGCAGAGGCAAGATTGCAGAAGTGGAATTGCAGCATGCTTCATGTTACCCACTTTGGAGCGGGAATTGGATTGATTTTCTCCTTTTGGCACGCTCTCTGGTGAAAACGAATCATTTTTCTGAAAGGTTGTATCTATACCACGCTGAGTCTCCAAGACACCAAGTTGAAATCCCAGTCTCGCTCTTCTAATCTAGGAACTCAATGCATCTCAATCGCAATAGTCCAACGGAGTATAATTTCCTTTCCCCCAGTCAAAAGAAATCTGTGTATTGCACGAAACTTAATCATTACCACCCCCAGACGAGTGAAAAGACACTTCACAACTTGCCCTTACTCTCCTCGCGCTCCCTCTCCCCCTTCGCCTCATCCCTCAAGACGCGCTTCAAAATCTTGCCACTCGCATTCTTGGGTATGGCAGGCACGAACCTCACCCCGCCATCGAGACGCTTATACTTAGCCAGCTGCTCGCTCACCCAGTCGTAGACATGCCTGTCCGTCAAGTCGAGTGGGCTCGTGCCGGGCCTACGCACGACATAGGCGCGGGGCCACTCGCCGTCGAACTCGTTGTCCGCGGGGACGCCGATGACGGCGGCATCAACAATAAGCGGGTGCGTGAGCAGCACGGCCTCGAGCTCCGCGGGCGCGACCTGGAACGCGCGCACCTTGATGAGTTCCTTCTTGCGGTCGACGGCGTACCACAGCTTGGTGGTGCCGTCGCAGTACATGACGTCGCCGGAGTGGTAGAAGCCGTCGGCGTCGAAGGTCGTCGCGTTAGCGGACGCGTTGTTGTGGTAGCCTTTGATCATGACGGGTCCCCGTGCGCACAGCTCGCCCACGACGTCGTAGGCGGAGATGTCTTTCCCGTCGTCGTCGACGAGTTTCAGGTCTACGCCTGGGACGGGCCGTCCTACGGATCCGGTGTTGTCGTCCTCGGGCCAGGGCAGCCACATCAGGATCGCGGACGCTTCGGTCATGCCCATGACTTGGATGAAGGGTGCTCCCGGTGCGAGGTAGGGCTTGATGGCCGCTTGGGTCTCCTTGCTTAAGGGTGCCGCGCCTGCCAGCGCCGAGCGGATCGATTTCAGCGAGTACTTCTTGATCAGTGGTGACATGGCGATGGCCACGGCCATGGCGGACACGAGGTACATCTCCGTGACCTGGAATTTCTCCACGTTGCGCAGATACCCCTCGAGCTCGAAGCGGCGCATCACGTACGATGTCTCGCCGAGCTTCAGAGTCGTCGTGTGGGCCCGCGGCGCTATGGCCGCGTGGAACATGGGAAGCGGGTAGATGTTAATCACTCTGTATGGCTTCTTGTACACCGTAGCCGAGTAGCACAGTTCGTGCTGCGCGATCAGGTTGCGGTGCGATGTCATGGTGGCTTTCGGCAGCCCCGTGGTTCCTGAACTGGTCAGGTGCGCTGCTAGAGTGTTTTCACAAGTCCGAAGATCGTCGAAACGGTCCCAGTCCTCCTCACCGTGCTGGAAAAGGTCCATCCAGCTTGTAAACCCCGCGGGGACTGTTTGCGTGGGCAGGGTGTTGAAAATACGGATGTTGGACCGTGGGATGTTGAGGTCCTTGGCTGTCTGCAGGAGCGGGTCGAGCAGTTCTGGCTCACTGATGAGGAATTTCGCATTAGTGATGTTGACATGGTGTTTCAGCTCGAGTGGCGTATAGCTGGGGTTCGTGCCCGCCCAAATTGCCCCGGCGCCTATAATGGCTAGGAACAAGATCGGGTAGTAAATGTCATTGAAAGAATGGACCAGAACACAGTCACCCCTTCTGACGCCCGCGTGACGAAGGCCGGCGATCAGTTGTCGGACGCTCAATTTGGCTTGATTAAACGATAACCAGCGGTTTGTGTTCGTGGCGTCAATATAGATCTATTGGAGCCATGAGTGAGCTTTCTTTGCTGATGGGCGTTCGTTCCAAAGACATTCGAAGAAATGACCTACAGGTGAGTTCGCGTCATATTGAGGGTGTCCATCAAAGATCCATGAACAAATATCCTTGTTAGGGATTTCAGGAACAGGTCCCGTCGCCGCGAAGACCATCTTTCTTGTCGAACCTTGCACCACTTCCTCGCACGCTTGGAAATTGTGAGGCAACAAGAGCCGGCCAACTGTAGGATGATGTTGTCAAACCTTTGTAGGATGAGAGCGATTCGAAATTATTTGAGACCTGTTGATTCTCTCGATGTTCAGGGCAACATCGTCCACAATATACCAGACTCGACGTTGAAGGATTTGTTGCGCACCCCTAGACGAGGAATACTGCAGTAAGCAGGAGTTAAAGACCCCATAACCCGATGATAGGCCAGAGTATACGAGGCATTATCAATTCTCATCTCTGACATGTTCCTCCGGAAGCCCTAACCACGGCCGCCTGACGAGGTAGTGAGCATGGTGTCTCCAGCTCTCACCTTGCTTCCAGCCAAGTGGCGATATTCAAGGCGTCCAGCTCGGGTGGAACGTGTATCGGAAACTTTATTTCGCTTTCTGGAAGCTTAGTGCAAGGCTTGTCAAGGCGATGAAGAGATGTGGACAATGTTGGCGCCAGCTGGGAATTGACATGCAACCTAATTCAGGAAGCCAGAGCCAAGAAGAGTTATAGACGAGCAGAGATAGCGCTACCCGCATTCTCAAGGCGATCCACTGCTGACCCGTTACCCCCTGAATAGCTGTCTTTGGAAATCGAAATCTGCTTCCGTGGGTCGAGGAGGAAGGCTCGATACGATAATCTGGAAGGGACCGAAGCGGTCGTGTGAGACGTAGAGGCTGTTGAAGGTTCAAGTTACCTTTTGGCGCTTCAAGTTGGTGCTTGGTACAAAAAGACGTGAAGTGTAGCGGTTGAGCCTCCAGTTTCAACTGAGTCTTTTAGTACCATAGTGACTAAAAAGCTCTTGATTACGGGTGCTGTCTCGCATTACCGGCATATCGACTGCTTAGCTCCATATCGGCACTGAGCGATGGGATAAATATGGTGGTTTTTTACTGATTCAAGTGAATTAAAGATCTGGAACCACTGCTATAGGTAAGACTATGACCAGTAGGTGAGCGATTCCTTATTCGGCGGTGCCACGGAAAACGATTGAACTGGGCTCGCGGCGACTTTGCGGCGGACTGCCATCGCTTAGTGCGTAGTGCGCCATGACTGATGACAGTGCAAGTCGAGATGACCAATTCAATGTCGTGGGTTATCTGCACACTATTGTCGCACACATTGTCCTTCCTCGCATGGCCACTAGACGCCGCTGACGTGAGTTTCGAACAAGTACAAGTACGTTTGTTCTTAGCATAATTTCCGGATAGCCTAGCTAGTAGAAGCCCGATAGCGGTGAATAGTTTGTCCTCAATTCGCCTCCTCGACGTGTGTGTTCTTAAAACGATTTGACTTGCCATATGGTGTTGCCATCATGACCTTCTTCGCCGCTGGCGCCATTATCGAGGACGGCGGGAAATCTCGAAAACCCGACGCGTGGATAGAACTTGGCCGCGTTTTCGTTTGCCGCCGCCATGAGTAGATGGACACCTGTCGCTCCTTGGGCTTTGGCGAGATTGCAGAAGCTGTCAATCAATTTTCGACCCCAGCCCTGCTGTTGGTGAGTGCTCAGCACGTCGATGTGTAAATGCGCCGGCCATTGTTGCATCAATCGAGGATGTTCCACGTGTAACATTCCGTCCGGATTGAACATTATCTGCCTGAGAGCGTTGGGAAGATTTTTATTCCACTCGGTCACCTCATCTGACCCAGGCTTCTCAAATCCCTCCGATCGGAGATATGGAATGTATTCCTGCTTATATTTCTCCACGAATGCAACAGTATTAGGCACGCCGAGGAGGTATCCAACCGCTTTGCCGCTGCCATCATCGACCACGAAGCAGCTCTCAGGCACGAGCATGAGGTACGGCCGACACCATAGGAAGGAGGAATAGTGAAGAACAGGATCACCTGCTGCAATCAGGTCCGGCGCAGCTGTTTCGCGAAACTATGTCTGGGTTAGCCTTGGATCTTGAGTGGACAACAACAGAATATGGCTGACAATGTGAACCATCGCATCCTTGTCTGACTCCTTGTATATTCGAATAAACGCCATAGCGTCAGTTCTCTGTGAATATCAGCGGAGCAAGGAGTTTCCAGGACAAAAGTCAATAGCACGATGGAGGTGAGTCTACAGGAAACCAAGTGAGAACCTGAAGGGCATTTCTAGGCCTTGTTAGTGGGGTTGTCAGTCTTGGATTCTCGGCAGGTCATATCAATTCGAGCATATTCAGATCTAAATTGATCAGACTTGAATTCATCAGGCGGACAACACCTTTGAGCGACGCGGATTATCGGGAGAAGCGATGCAGTGCCAATTTCATGTGTGGTGTCGTTTTCCAGGGCCGATGTTGAGCCGCACGCGGAGACTGGCGTAGCCTGGCGAGCCTCACTTGGCGGCGGGGTAAGTAAACAGTTACAACAAGGCTCGCAGCTTGGGGTGGCAGGTGTATTGGTGACGGTGGTGACAATAATCCGTGTATCTTCCCGAGTCTACTACTGGCAGTAGTAGAAGCCTAGTGAAGTCATCACCTTGAGGGCCTTGAAGTTTCTTTTCCCCTTTGCAGGTCGCCTGGTTTTGTCGCTCTTCAAGTCCACCTGCATCTGGCTTCTTTGCTCATTCTTCATTTGCTTCAACAGTTGCACTTGAGTGTGACTCCCTCCACCCAGCATCATGCCAAGTCAACAGAAATTTGTCAAATTGACCTTCCTCGCTCATCGAAAGCCACACCTCTCTGAAACTGAATTTCATCGCCACTGGGTAGAGGTGCACAGGCCTCTTGCGCTCGACTGGCTCGTCAAGCACGGCATCGTCAAATATACCCAGGTCAGTGAGCTTTTGAGGACTCGTTCGACAACTTGAAACCTCTCCCAAGTCCAATGGTTCTGCTCATGCTCTGGTACAGTATCATACCACCTCGGCCGACCAAGCCTCTGCGGTAACAGGCTTTCCCATGCTCCAGCACTTGCCTAAGCTCGAATTTGATGCTGCTGCCGAGTTTATAATGCCCGACGCCTCTTGTTTCCATAAGGCTCGAGAAGACCCTTACTACGAGAGAGTCATCAAGCCGGATGAAGATCAGCTTTTCGAATGGGAAACCGCGGTGTGGACAGTTGGATGGGAACTGGTGTGCATCGAGGACGGTAAGCCTGTGGACGTCGAGAAATGATAGGACAACGTGAGAGTCGAACTCAACTACCATAGATGGTTCTTCCTGCTCAAATGCAGAGCCATTCAGAGCTTCATAAGTCATTGAATCCAATGCAGGGCTTCCCTGTCAATTGTTTGTCTTGGACAGCCCACGCCCAGGCTCTTCCTGCCTCACCAGTGTACAGTCCAACAAATTCATCGTCCCGCCCGGCTTCTTTCAGCCACCCAGCATTTTCGAGCGTCTCACTCGTCATGAACAACAGGAAATGCTCAAAGCTAGCATCGTCATCTAGAGCGAGTGCATTTCCAGGAATTCCGTGACATAAGCAAGGGTCTTTTGTCAGAAGGCCGCGCTTCCAGATGATCGGTTGTGCAGCTTGAATGGTAGAGTCGATCGGTTTTTGCAAGTTTGGAAAATAGGGACGTACAGACCGGAGAGAGAAAATCGCACCTGGAGCTCCATGACAAAACTGGACGAGCTTATCAGAGCCTGGAGGAAATGAACTTGGAAAATTGCCACTCGCGAATTGGGTGTCAAGTAATGAAATGAGTGCGGGCTCCACGATTTGAGCACTCGAAGGGTCAGAAAGGATGAGTTGGCAAAGTATGCCAAAGGTGCCGTGTGCAGCTCCCAGATATGTCTTCCCATGCCATGTCCAAGGTTGCTTCGATGCAAGAATTCTCTGGACAGTTTTCTTGATGGTGGAATCGATCACCTCCATGGCTTTGGAAGGCGGCTGTAAAGTAGAACGTGCAACCCGCAGAAGATAGAGGTATCCTGACCTGCCATAAAGCCACTCATCCGAACCACCTTCACCGTTGATGATGGTCTCGTAGGAGCACAGCTTCTTTGCAAGGCTTTCGTCTTGTTCCAAAGCAGCACGAACAGCTAGCTGCGCCAGGACCTCACTCCCAATTCCACAATGGCTAGAGTCGACCGGGTCCCGGTGTCCGTAAATACCTAGATCAAGGTATGATTGGGCCCAGTCAACGAGTGTTTGGCCTTTGAACATAAATTCAGGGTAGAATTGTGACAGGCGAAAGAAAAGGTATGCGACTGAGGTCGGGCCATAGTACAAGCCATGGAATTTCCATCCGGTGGAACATGTCTGCACTGGCGGATTGTACATGTTGATGCGGGTCAAAGAGTCGAGAAACTCCTTGTGAGCATTGGCATGACGAGACAGACTCTGAGTATTTGCCAAATATCGAGATGTATGACTTGGAGTCATGCTGGGCTAGTTAGCGACCAGCCAAAGAGGCCGGGTCTAGAGAGTTCCACGTGGTGGTGGAAGGTGAAATAGAAATATTTATGAGAATGGCAGAGGACTTGTAGCTGTCTGCTATGGCAAGTGGCCCGGACTCCGAGCAGTCACTTACATCTGCCTTTGGCGTCGTCTTTGGGCGCGCTTGGTGGTAATGTGAGGGAAAACTGCAGCGAAGTGAGTCATACCTGTGACTCAGGTCAAATAGCAAACACGTGACGCTGCCAACGTGGGTTTCTATAGATATCCATGCCGCAGAACCACCATAAAGCCGTTCATGTTAACTTGCATGCAGTCCTCCGCAACTACAAAAGCCCCTAATACAGGAAACTGATCCGTGCAGACAACGAGTCACCACGCGAGGCAAAGCTGATGGAAGAGCAAAAGAAAAACAATAGACATCTCGAAGGCCCTTTTGGCCGTTCGTCAGAGTGGTATAAAAGCCTGCCGCCAGAAGAGTGCAACTACGGCATAACGGCGGTACACATCCCCGTAGCAGACGATGTGTCGTTAGCAGGTGACCTTTATTTCCCTAGAGGGCTATCAGAGGATCGGGAGCCAAAGGGTTTCGTCCTCATTTTAGGTTGTTACGGACGCGGATCTACCTCAGCAATGCTCAATGCCGTGGTGTTTGCAAGCCGCGGGTACCAGGCCCTCCTTGTCAGCTCTCGCGGAACCTTTGGATCTGAAGGCGCCTTTGTTCCTGGTATGAGTGAACAAGCTGATAGCCAAGCTATTGTAAAGTGGCTACGCGCGCAACCGTGGTACCGTGGAAGGTTCGCGACCTTTGGTGCCAGCTATTTGGGCTATACCCAGTGGGCACTGCTCCACGACCCGCCTCTTGATCTTGCGGCATCAATCATCCTTTCCGGGCCCCACGATCAAGCAGTCCACACTTGGGACAAGGGTGTCTTCCGCATGGATCGTATCTCGTGGAACCACACTGTCGCGACTTTGGAAGGTCCGAAAACCGATTCTGGTCCGGGAAACAGGATTCTCTCGTCCAAGAATGAGGACCTGCGGGCTGTGTATGAAGCGGTACCCCTTCAGCCTGCCGTCAAAAGCTATTTGAAAGGAGCGGCTCCATGGCTTCAAAACTTTATGTCCACACCGGACATTGACGATAAATTTTGGACACCAGTCAGGCATGGTGTGGCCCTGGATCGCGTCAACATACCTGTCATGCTAGGAAGTGGATGGTATGATACCTTCGCTTACCAGAGCATGGAGCAATATGAGCGTTTGAGAGATCGTGGCTGCAAAGTGAACCTTACCGTTGGCCCATGGACGCACATCGATGCTTGTGGGTTACATTCAATGCCGGAGGTTTTGGATTTTCTTGATGAGCACCTCGCTGGAAGTCACACTTACCCCCGGCCACTTCCGGTGAAGGCCTTTGTCTCTGGTACAAATGAGTGGCGGTGGCTACCCGTCTGGCCACCGCCTTCCAGCACGCGAACATTTTATCTTTGTGGTGACTGCACCCTGGCAACAAAGCCTCCAAGAACCGACTCGCCTTCCACAACATTCGATTTTGACCCTGCTTGTCCTACTCCGACCCTTGGTGGGCCTCTCCTGACGGGCGGTGGTCGAGTCGATGATAGTGCCTATTCCCGAATGTCTGATGTCAACGTCTACACCAGTACTCCGTTGGAAGAGCAGATTGAGGTCATGGGCAAGCCTGTTGTAGAGCTTGCACACTCGACGGACATCCCGTATGCTGACATTTTTGTTCGCCTAAGTGAGGTCGATGACAACGGAGTTTCGCATAATATCTCGGAGGTCTATGAGGGCTTAGACCCTCAAAGAAAGAAAGGTTCTGTGTTACTCACACTTCATGATTGCGCACATGTATTCAAAAAGGGTACCTGCATCAGATTAATCGTGGCTGGTGGATCGTTTCCCCTCATGGCGAGAAATCTTGGTTGCGCAGGTAATCGGACAATGATGCAAGAAATGAATCTCGTTAAGCATACCATACAGCATGCGGATGGTGTGTCGAGGATGACACTACCTTGTTCGTACAGATAGCCGATATCAAGTGTCAAACCCTCGCTCGGGGCGCTTCGTGGCCTTCTCGAAATGACAGGTCTTCTGAACGACACTCGCGCAGAAAGACTGTAACCAAATGGTCTCCAATGCTGTAGGCAATGAATTTTCCGATTGTCATGTTTACTTAGACCTGTCGGGAGTGTCATGGGGCTGGTTCATGGCTGAGACTTGGCCCTGTGATGACAGCGTCATTGCTTGGAGCACATGCTGCAAGCTGTCTGATGCCATCGTTCCCTCAATGGAACAATTCTTTGATCCTATTTCTACGTTCTCGATGCTTAGTCCTCCGCCATTGGTATTCACTGCGACATGGAAATTACCGTCAGCTAACTTCACGCCTTTGATGGCTATAGGGTACCGTGCAATTTGCCCGTATTCAGAGCAGACTTTGACCAAGTTCTTAAAACGTCGAATGTTTGCTTGGGTCTGACACTCGTTTTTGGATGTCATAGGCGAGACAAGGGCATTCGGTATCGTTTGGAGGCTGTTGTTGATTAACTCGACTTGGTTTATAAGGTCCGAGAGCGTCTTTTCCATCCTTTCCTCGCAGCGATACAAAGCATCGCTGGCCTCTTTTTCCGCATAGGTCGGACTTGGCGGGTCTCGAATAGCTACTCGGTTCGCACCAATTTTAGAACTTGAGTTCCGCAGCTGACGGGCCATGCTTGTGCAAATTGCAATGCATTACTCAGCTCTACACTTCTCTTCCAACAACCTTTGTCGTCGACGAACATCCACCTCGGGAGTCTCTACGGCAGAGTGACGCACACCTTCCAGCTTCTTGTCTAAATTACAAATCCGAGTCTCGAGCGATGACAAGACGAAAGCCACCCTCTCCTGAAAAGCGTCCCGCACTTTATCAATAGCTGAGTCTCTCACCCTACTTAGAGTCGATTTCCGCCTATGTTCATCGGGGGTATGCCCACTCACAAGTAACGTAGTGTAAGGATAAACTGATCGTCAGTTCATAGCCATTCAGAGTTTCTTTGAAGTCAGCGATATCATCTTCTGCCCACATGAACCTCACAGTATCGATGATGCTGGCTCTCGCGCTCGTTAACTTTTTCGTGCATTTCTGAATTAGAATCAGAAATTCATTGCACGACTCTTCGCAGTTTTTTAAAGTTGATTCGAGCAAATTGAAATTCGAGACGTCAGATTTGGCCGGGTCGTAGATTGAATCCAATAGTGTTTTCAGAGATTGCAAATCGTTGAAGTATGTCGTGGTGGGATTTGACCAAGTCCAAGAAATCGAGCAGTCCGAGAATGCATGTAGAGGCTAGGGTAATGAACGTAAGAATGCTTGCTGCATGTTTACTTAATTGTTTTAAGAAAAGGTGCTCCATCCCCCCCCCCCCCCGGGGGTTGGGGGGGGGGGGTTTCATGCGTATCCGTCTTCCACGCTTAGCTGTAGTCGTATTATTTAGGATTCTACAGAGATGCCCATCTTTATCGTGACCGTAGAAGGAATTCTCATAGTAGTGCTCGCAAAAGGATTGCGATCAAAACACAATGTTGCACACATACAGTTTGAAGCTTCTTAGTCCTGCACGAGGCGGTCGCATACAAAGCATTAGCAGATCGGTAGCGGCGAGGTATAAAGAGTCGCCGTCTTCAAATATCAACTCGTCAACAACTCTACTTTGGCAGATACTTCCCCTCCAACGTACGCATATCAGAGTCGCCCTGAAGAGCGAATATCTCGCCCACCGTGGCAATCTGCCCTTCAACACCAGCAATTCCATTTTCATCCCCAATTTGCTTGAATACCTGCCGCATAGCAGCCACTGCCGCCCGCACACTGTGATTGCCACAGATAACCAAGCCAACCTTACCGTTGGTAAGTCTTGAAATCTCTGAGAACGAAAGCTGTGGATAGCTCGTGGGCACGAGAACCAAAGGAACTTCAGGAACCGGCCAGGCGCGACAGAAAGAGAGAATCTCATCAGGAGTCTTTTGCTTGCTATGGATCAAAATAGCATCGGCTCCGGCGTCGACATATGCGGACGCACGCTTCAACGCCTCTTCTTCCCCTAAACCTGCGATGAGCGCCTCTGTCCGCGCGATCACGAGCATAGACCCCAAGTCTTTGGCGGCTCGAATTTTACCTTGAAATTCGGCGATCGAGACTAATAATTGTCGACCGTCCTTCCTGAGACTACTGTCCTTCGGAAACGTCTTGTCTTCAATGACGATGGCAGCGACCCCAGCTGCCTCGTAGCGTGGAATCATGTAGGCTAGATTGATCGCATTACCAAATCCCGTATCCAAGTCGGCAATGATGGGAAGATGTTGGGCCTCGTTCATCGCCCTCGTCATTTCCAAATGGATGTTTGGTGAGACAATACTTGCATCCGGTACGGCATAGGACGCTGAGAGTTCAAATCCACTAGCCCAAATGGCATCGAACTTTGCACTTTCTGCAATGAGTTTGGCGGAAAGGGGGTTGTGAGCAGCCATGGCAAGGAGTGGCTGCTGACCTCCCGTGCGAAGCTTTAAGCGCAAGGCTTCGATTCTGTTCTGTGCCATGATGCAAGGTGGATGAGAATGAGGCTCGACGTTTGGATGGATTTTGGTGTGGCAGTAGTTGTACATGTATTTGCCAACAATTGACACCCGGTCCACGCACGCCACGGTGATGTTAGAAGGTTTGGCCCTTATCAGCCATCACGTGGGCGGCTCTGGCGCCACTGAGAGCGCCAAGTCTCTGGGGGCAGCCCCCAATTTCGGCATGTCGCTTTCCATTGAAAACGCGAGATTCTCTTCACCTTCAAACTCACCTGAGGATACATGATGTATCTAGACGAGAGTGCTCGTGCTCGTGCTCGTACGCTTGCATCAACCGAATTTCGCAGAGATGCCGGAACCTTTGCACGACAACTTGGTTCTACTACAAGCACCTGTATGTTACTTGCTTCAACTTGCGGTCAAGTCGCTAGTGGCTGGAACGCCCCCAGCTTTAATTCCCGACCCCAGCAACAAGCATCCACAACAGGGGCCAGTCCTGGTCAAGTCCTTTTCTCTCGGAGCTTTATCAAACAAAGGTGGGTTGAATCTCTGGCCGGCCCACCGTGTCAAAGTCGAACAGGTAAATGCATGGTTTCGACTCTTTGCCCCAGCATCCAGACTGCAGGCTGTCCAAGTCCAGAATGGAGATTGATCATAGCGTGGAGGGCCTTGCGTCGAGAGCTGTGATGATCTTCAGCGACCTGGAACGCGAGAGAGGGACGCGATTTCCAGCGAGATTGCCCACTTCAGCATTCCAGTCCATCCCGCGGCAACAAACAACCAACACTTTGATTCGGTGACGATTCGATCTCCCAAATCAAGGTCAAGAATTAAGCTCGCCTTCGGGGGTTTTCTGATTCGTGCCGTGAGATTGTCGCCCACAGCGGCGTGAACGCGATCAAAATCAGCATCCCTGACTTTACCCCATTCACAAAACAAAACACGGACTAGGAGTGGACAAGCACTACGCCAGCCTTGCATGGCTCCAGACCCATCCCCCATCGTCGCAGCCAATTTGCGCTCGAGAGCTTCGCGCGCATTCTCCTTTACAGATCTCCATGTCCTTTCATCCTCGTCGTTGATCTTGCGCTGTTTTGTGTTTCCTCGCTCGCTGGACTTGTGTCGTCGTCGTTCCTTACCACCGCGCGCTCTGCGAGCACCCACGTTCATTACCACCAACTGACCTTAGTCACTCTTTACGAGTCTACAACATCACAAACCGCAGTCCAGTGTCGCGAGGCGATGCTCATACGTCAACAGTCATAGCAAACAGTCTTTCAGTCCCAACGAACCCACGAAAATGCGAAAGCGAACCATCACATCGAGCGCCAGCGCGCTTCTCCTCCTCCTCGCCTCAGTCGCCAGCGCAAAGCACAGTGGAGTTCACGAACACCTCGAAGCGCTTCACAAGCGACATCGCGCAAACCGCGACATATCTGCCAGATCGAGCGCCGAGGATGGTGGACTGGGCGTGGAAATAAGAGGTGTACCCGAAACCACCATATCAAATGCGAGTGTTGAGAAGCGCGGAGGACAATGTGCGTTTCCCTCAGACGCCGGGTTGGTCGCGGTCACACCGGGAAGCCAGAATGGTGGCTGGGCTATGAGTCCAAACCAACCATGTACTCCTGGCAACTATTGCCCCTATGCTTGCCCACCGGGTCAAGTGTCCATGCAATGGGATCCGAGCGCGACATCCTATTCGTATCCGAAATCAATGGTTGGTCTTATTAGTCATGAGGCTCAACTTCTGTACTGACAACTCTTAGAACGGCGGTTTGTACTGCGACAACAATGGAAATATCCAGAAGCCATTCCCCAGCAAACCATACTGCCAGTCCACGAACACCAACATTGGAGTGGTGAATAATGCTGGCAGCGTTGTTTCCTTCTGTCAAACAGTACTTCCAGGAAATGAAGCCATGCTGATCCCAACATCGGTCACGAGCTATGCATCTCTCGCGGTCCCAGATATGAGTTACTGGTGCGAAACGGCGGCGCACTACTACATCAACCCTCCTGGTGTCGACACAGATACCGCTTGCGTCTGGGGCACCAGTTCTAACCCGTGGGGTAATTGGTCACCTTATGTTGCTGGTGCGAACGTGGATGCCTCCGGTAACACCTTCATCAAACTCGGCTGGAACCCCATTTATCTTGAACCAACCACTCCTTTCCGCAATGAAGTACCGGACTGGGGTGTCAAGATCGACTGCCCGAATGGTGGTTGCAATGGACTTCCTTGTGCGATCGACCCGAGTAAGAACGGAGTGAATGAAATGACTGGTGGCTCAAGCTCTGGAGCCGGTGGTGGCGCATTCTGCGTCGTCACGGTCTCCAAGGGTTCCACTGCCAACTTTGTGGTGTTTAACTCAGGTGGCAGTCAAAGTTCCGGCGGCAACTCTGGCTCAAACAACGGAGGCTCTTCCAGCGGTGGCAACAACGGTGGACAATTCTTCAGCCAGTCTAGCACATGGCAGTCACCTACCGCCTCTTCGTCCTCGGCTCAGCCTACCTCGAGTGAAAGTGCGAGCTCGTCTTCCGAGTGGACATCCTCAAGCGACTCCTGGACATCTTCGTCTGAAGTGTCCAGCTCAACTACATCGGTATGGGCTGAGACTTCAACAAAGTCCGAATCCAGAGCCCCGACTCACTCTCCATACTACTCCCTGTTCAATCATACCACCTATTCTGCCCCTACAGAAGGAGTGACCGGATCCATTGAAGCCACAGCCGTTCCCACTGGACCGAGCTCATCCTCCATTCCTACGATTGCTCCCAGCACCGGAGCTGCCTCGACAGTCCAATACTCCATTGCTGGTGTTCTATCAGCCTTCGCTTTTTACATGGCTGCCGCATTATGATATCTCGATGATCATCGTCAAAATGTCGCTACTTAAACCTTAATACACCAGAGATCCGAGCAAAGGATATGGGGATTTGGGGACTTTCTCACGCAGCTGGTCTTGCAAAATATCATTTCGACTATTCCATCAGCTGGAGCACCTGATCTGACAAACAAACCCATTCAATTCTTCTCGCACATCCTTTTTGCTATCTTAAGCGAACACGATTTTCAATGTCTGGACAAAAGAACATTCTGGTAATGCCGCTGAGGAGGAGCCCTGCAGCTGCTGTCAAAAAGGCCGTCTGCATTCCCAGGGAAGACATTTGTGAATAGCAACCCGCGCAATCTGGACATACATCTACGGATTGGAGAACCTGTTTTCTAACGATATCCACGTTTATTTATTTGTTTCTCGTTTGAAAGGAGCGAGGGGCCTGTTTTCAATGTTGGGAAGCACCGCAGCAGAGGGTGCGCAAATAGTATTTGGATGGAACTCGACCGACTTTGAGACAGTAATGTGGCCGAGCTGGGTTCCGAAGTACATAGTTTGATTTAATGAAGATTTGTTGATACCCTGATCCTGCCGGCGACTCTCGATTTTGCTTGGAACCGACGCGGCCCACGACTGGCGTTTCCCCGCCTGTTACTGAATGTCAACCTGCCAAACGCCCCTCCATGTTCATCTTCGAACCACTTCCATTACAACCACAGAACACGCTATCTACTGTTGACAGATAATTAAAATCTTAGATCCAACATCTTCAGTGCGCACCTCTACGAGATCTCCCTTCAGATTCTCCGTTCTCACCTACGAGCTCGGCCATTGGCAGCAGTTGACCCCAGGCCACACGAGCAGCACGACGAGATGCCGGCAGCTTCACCCCAGACTGTGAGTTTTCATCTGTGAACTTGACGTGAATTTCTTCGGTATCCAGTTTATCCCATATTACATTATCGCGCCGCAGGCTACCCAGACTCCTGTTCCACATCCTCCCACTGCCCAGCTTCCGCCTATTTCCTCGCATGAGACTTTTGTCCACCCATATAACACCTGCGCATATGAACAGGTCAAACTAAAGTCCACCCTCCGGCTACTTATCCCACGCCTCCGAAATGCCCAGAAGAAAGACACAGCACTCTCCATCAGCGCCCGGCGAGAGATGGCCGAACTGCTGTCCCAGTCCCGCGAAGCCTCCGCCCGCATCCGAGTCGAGAACATCATCCATACCGACATCACGGTCGAACTGATGGAGATTTTAGAACTGTACACCGAGCTGCTACTCGCGCGAGCCGGGCTATTGGACGTACGGGACAAGAACATCAAAGAAGGCACGGCGCAGGCCGGGGACGACACGGGTCTGGAGGAAGCGGCCGCGAGCATCATCTACGCGGCGCCGCGACTCCCCCGCGACGTGCGAGAACTCGGCATCGTGCGCAACATGCTGATCGATCGCTTCGGCAAGGAATTTGCCATCCGCGCCAACGAGAACCAGGACAATTGTGTGCCGGACCGCGTCGTGGACAAGTTGAAGGTCGACCCGCCCAGCGCGAAGCTCGTGCAGGCGTACCTGGAGGAAATCGCCCGCACGTACGGCGTCGACTGGCCGCCGCAGAAGGAGAGCCTGGAGGTCGAGGAGCTGGGCAGGGAAGTGGACGGCGAAGCGGGAGCGGACGATGATGATGGCGTGGGCGGAGGTATGAGAGAACCTCCCATCCTGGCGGACGGAGCAGCCGCTCTGCCCGTCACGCCTTCCAAGCCGAATAAGATCGACATTGGGAACCTCGAGCGCGCGACGCCCCCTACGAGCCTGGAGCCCGGGGGCGCGAAGAGTCCCGTCTCCGTGGCCCCGCCGGGCGCGCGCTCGGATAACCTCAGCCCGCGCGTGAAGCTGCCTGGCGGAGGAGAGATAGGCAGCAAGAACAGCAGCACAGCCGCGAAACCCGCTGCGTCTACGAACGTGACAGCGAAAGGAAAGGCCCCAGCCGCCGCTGGAGGGGTAGTCCCTGGCGCGGTGCCGACGGTCGACGATCTGGCGAAGAGGTTTTCGGCATTGAAGAGATAGCAGGGGGGCACGAGGGAGGTGACATGGCATGTAAATTTTCGAGCGGCATGAGTGGTTAATGAAGACACGGTTCCGAGCGTATAGCATTAAACAAAAATACTTTCTTCGGTTTTGGACCACTGGGTTCATTGAAATTGAGAGGCCATCTGTGTCCCTATCTCTCTAAGAATGGTCATGCTGATGACAAGCTTGATCTGTCTCATCTCTAACTCATGAGCCTCGCTCCACTCCGCCCAGGCGCGGGTACCTTGAGTCCAAGGCCTCGGACACCTAAGCTCTTCACTCATCCTCGATAGGTGTGGGATGGATGCTTAAAAACAGTCGACCTCGTGTCCGTTTCCTGGACGATAGCGATGACGTGTTGTCTGCGAGGAGGCTTCACACATGGTTTCCATTCGCCGCCGGATGATGGTATAGTGTGCTGGCGTTCTCTCAAGGACCTCCTTGTTCGTCCGCCTCGTGACGTCCCGTAGCCTCCATCTACCGCCGTACCCAGCGGCTCCGAGGCTTTGAGGAAGCAGATATCCTCGTTTGGTCCATGATTGTGCGAGTGCAAGGAGCTGCTCAACGGTGAATCGTCAAACCAAGACACCCCGCGAGAGAAGGGGTTTGCCACGGAGCACCTTCGCTGAAGGATGGCTGAAGAATGACTGATGGCCGGACATCAGCCATATTGTTATAGCCATGATACCAAGCCTGGCTTTGAGGGGGAATGATGGCGTTGACTGTTCATTGGGGACATAAAGATGGTGGTTAAGTATATTCTGCAAGCCAGCCGAAACCACGCCTGCTCTTCTCAACTCTCACTCCAGCTTATCCAAATGCTCCAACCTCGTCAAAACAACCTGTTTACTCGTTTCTTCAATCTCACCCGCCAGAAATACCTCATCCAGAATGGCGTAGACCTTGTAGAAGTTGAACACTAGATCCAACTCGCAGACGTTGCCGAAAAACTGATCGAGGACCTCGACGAAGAAATGGATGGCTTCCAGATACGCGAGCTCGTTGTCGTTGGCGTCGACGCAGACGCAGAAGAAGAGACCTGCGTAGCGCCGGTAGACGATCTTCGTGGAGGACAGGTTCTGCCGCACCAGAGGCTGGGCGTGTGAGGTCGAGGTCGACGAGGGTGCGGAGCGGAACTCGACGAAGTTGGATTGGTATTTCTGGTCGCGCGGCGCGATCAGTCGGTGGACCTCGCCCTTGAGCTTGACTTTCTCTTCGTCCGTGTAGGGTGCGTACCTTTGGTAGCGGGAATTATGTGTCAGTGTGTCGTTGCGGTAGCCAGTGGGTACGAGAGGGGGATATTTGATAGACCAGGGTTTGGGGGGAATGGTGCTTACCACTTCGCTAACCTAGTCTTGCCCTGTCGGTTTTGGACGAGAATGAACGAGAGGACCATAATGAAGGCTTTTGAGGTTGGGGATCAATTTCGACAGCTCGAGTCAAGTCATTGAGAGAGAGGGAGGAGAGTTGTCCACCGGCGGACTCGACATAAGCCGCCGGCAATGCATAAAGTCGAGTTCGAGTAAACGCCTTGTCACGTGATTGGTTGTTCAACCTCAAGCGTCTTCCCGCTGTTGCGTTCCTTCATGTTCACCCTTCTCCCTTGTTACAATGGCAGATGCCACCCATTTTTGCCTGTACATATTTAGGCTATCATCTCCATGCATCCAACACCGCACATTTACAGCTGTCATTTCAGCTCTCCCAACATCGGTAAGGCCGCCCGCACGTCCAGCATTTGGACATCGTGTCCTGCGCTGGAACATGTCTAGCCTGACAATTGGCTGTTCGGGGCAATGAACTAGCGAGAACGCCTGCCAAGGTGTCGATGTGCCGTAGGAGAATTGCGTCGGTCAGCCTTCGCTGTTTTACTAGCCATTCGGTACTGCTCTTTGCTTCATGCCCCTGTTGGCAAACTATAAAGCTCTAGGTTCTCAGAATGGCACGTGTGAAGCTCCCACGAACGGTGGATGACATTGCGAGGTTAAGGCTTGGGAATAAATTCATCTTGCGCATCGCATCAGGGACTGCCCTTGCTATCCTGGACTCCTGGGTTACCGCATTAATCTCACCTTGGGTAGATACTCTTCTGGCATATCGTATTGTCCAGATATGCGCAATGTTGATTACTACCCATGGCCTGCGGAACCTCCTGACCTTCTTCGATGTCCCTCCTAGCACGGTCACCAACAAGATGGATCTTAGCCTGTCGATTTCGATAGTAGGCATTCAGTCGGTCCTTTTCCAAGTCAGCGCGAAATACTCTGTTCCATTCTGCTCGTCTTATCGAACAATTCTACTATTCAACCGCTATGGATCCCAAAAGCTGGGGCGTCCTCTGCTTGCAATGCTGGACAACCAAATTTCAGACGTGGAAGCCATCATGGATGTTCTAGGTGGGATCGCTCAGCTTCTTCTTTTCCTGTCACCTGGAAGGGTCCTGGCAGCATTCGTTCTGTCTTACGTTCTAGCCGAGGCCTGCCTTTACATATGGATTTCATCGGGTTTCCAAGCCTTCTCGCCAGCCTGTAAAAGATTAACTGACCTTTTGCTATCCGGACTTACACCCGTATCAGCCATCATTTCAGCACTCATATCTGCAAGCGCGCGAAGCTCCTCTGGCCTGAGCAAATGGAGGTCAGCCCGGGCTCTACAAGCCGCCTGGCAATATCCAGAGTATCAGTATACTCCTCTTGAGGCCCGACAGATTCGATTATTGAGATTACACAGCAAACAATCGTTTTCAGAGCCGCATTGTGAGATGCTAACTGTCTCCATAGACAACGCTCCACCATATGAAGCAGTCTCGCATGCTTGGGAACATCCGACCGTCTACAAACCAGTGATTGTTAATGGATCTTCCCGTCTAAACGTCCCTTCCAGAATATACGACTATCTTGTTTTCCGTTACTCATATTTCAGCAGCAAACTGATTTGGGTAGATGCTCTATGCATCCGGCAAGATGATCTTGAAGAAAAGGCCCAACAAGTTCGGCTCATGAAAGATATCTTCGGGAATGCTTCAAGGGTGAATCTTTGGGTCGCTTCCTTTCATGAGGCGCCCGATGCATTATCATTTCACGCCCACCTTGTATGGACGCGGTGTGTACAAGCCATGACTTCAAACCCGAAGTACGTTCAGCACCTCACCAGCCGCCCTGATCAGACGAAAACAGCAGTCCATCGATTTCTAGAGAGTAGATATTTCACCAGGATCTGGATGGTGCAGGAAGTCGCTTTGGGAAGGCAAGTGCATATATTCTATGGCGGTCATTGTCTCGGGTGGGGGGAAATTGAAGACTTTGTCACGCTCGCGCAGGATCCGCTACACCTTACCTCGCACCTGGAAATCGTGGGCAGGGATGGCGATGTCAATCTGATGCAAAGAAGTCGGGTTTCGAATAATATACAATATATGTCGGCACTTCGAGCTTCGGTTCAAGCAGACAAGGTGGCTATCCAGACCAATCGGGATGTGTCACCATTAACTAACAAGAAAGCTGCGGCTCATTCATTTCTCCCACTTGAGGCAGTCATGGCGGCTACAGTAACTTTCGAATCGACAGACCCCCGAGACAGGATCTTCGCCGTAATCGGCACCATTCACGATCCCTCAGCTACTCTGCCGACACCGAATTATCAGGATTCTTACATCAAGACTTACTACGAAGCCATGGAGCTTCTGCTTTCAAAAGGAACTCGCCCAATGAACTCGCTTTTGTTTGCGGGGATAGGTCTCCGGCGAGAAGGATTGGCCGCTAAGCGGTCGGCACTTCCATCCTGGACTCCTGACTTCACCACCCATTTGGAAATGACTGGCGGTGTGTATCGAAAGACAGATACCAAAGGCACACTCAAAGTCAAAGTCGTCAGACTTCCTGGTGCTGCTTACGGCGCCCTCAGACTGAGCATGACTCACCTCGACACGATATCAAAGCTGGGCCCGGTCTGCCACGCCAAACCCCCTCCTGACGAACGACACAATGATCCACCAGAGGTGAAATGGATATTGGAAACCAAGAAACTCGCGTCGGAGTATCGATGCGCAGGTTCGAGAGAGACGTGCTTCAATGAAAAGGCATTCTGGAGGACTTTTTTCGCGGACCGCTTCCAAGATGAATGCCCCATGCCAGCCGAGGTCCTGGAGTCGATGTATGAGGTCGAAGCAATATTCCAACAGTGGGTGGAACTTCAGGACGATGAAGAGGGGACGGCAAAGTACAAATCCATGGGTCGTGACAATGTGGAAAAGATAAGGGTAATGGTTGAAGGCCTGGTGCCTGGCTTTCGGGAAGAAGATGAAAAAGAGAGGGAGAGCTGGGCGAAGGTCGGCTATTCTCTCATTCATACGTCTCGGGGACGACGATTTGGCATCACAGACCAAGGTCGCTATGTCCTAACGCCTCCGTTCACGCAGGAAGGAGATATCGTGTGTATGTTTGAGGGGTTGAAGGAGCCGTTCCTGCTGAGACGTACGCCGGTTCCGGGACAGTTTTGGTTGGTGGGAGTATGTTATGTCGACCAGTTCGACACGATCAGCAGTAAGGCTGGACATGTCTACGAAGACATGCTTATTGTATGAAGGTTCTCCCATACCGGGGGTGGTAGCGGTTATGCGCGAAGCCAAATCATCAAGATACTGTAGAAGAAGGAATAAACTCATGTTGATTTGTGTACATGTCAAAGCCAGCCAGAGCGCCCTTTTTGGACTGAACTGTGATCTTCGAAAAGGACTTCTTTCTACCTGAGCGCCGGATGAAATGCATTGCATGCGCGTAAGCTCCTCTCTGAACATGTAGTATTAAAGCACCGCGTTTCCCGGTACCACGCGAGACGTCTCGACGATCAAGCATGGCCCGACGAAGAGGCCCCTCAACCCAGCATCGAATTCATCGCCTTATGCGCCAGCTCCACGCCCACAAACGTCGCCGCATTCGCCGGTATCGCCCTCGCCAACGCGGGAGCAAAGCCCGGGAAAAATGCCCTGATGCCGCCACTCCTATACACCTGCCTCACCACGCCGCCGATCGTAGGCTTTCCCTCCGCGGTCTGGATCCGCGACTTGATCGTGTCGACCGGGAACACGGGGATCCACATCGCAACGCCGGCGCTCGCGCCCGCGACCATCACGGCGCTCAGGCTCAGCTCGCCGGTGGCGTTGCCCTCGGCGTCCTTCGGCGACAGCGAGCGTTTCACGTACTCGTACACCGCGAAATAGGCAGCCGAGCCGGGCCCGTCGCGCGCGAGCGTCATGGCGCTGCCGCGGAAGACCGATCGGATGCCGCCTTCGGCGTACAGCTGGCGCACGACGTCGACGCCGCCTGAGTACTTGGGTTTCTCGCCCGGCGCGAGCTGTTTCTGGCCCTGGATCTGCAGCAGCACCTTGACGCGCTCGAAGGGCGCGGTGATGAGCGTCATCGGTATAGCGGAAAAGAATCCGGCGGCTGAGATCTGTCCGATGCTATACTGCGGCGTGTTGTTCTTCACGGGGACGGTTGTGAACGTGTCGACGAGCCGTTTCCCCATGTCGTACCCCCAGAATGACACGGCGAACATGGGCGTCACGCCCACGAGGGGCGCTGACACTCCCGCATAGAGACCTCGAGCCAGTCCTTCCCGCGCAATCGTTTTCTTCACCACGTCGATCGCGCCGCTGTACACGCCCTTCTCGGCCGTTTGCAGTCGCACCTTGACCAGGTCGAATGGGTGGCCCACGATCACGGCGCAGACGCCGCCGACGCCGCCGGCAGCCAGGGACCGCAGGCCTGAGACAGCGCCCTTGGCGGTTTCTTTCACTTCTTGCTTCACCTCGTCCGCGGAGGGGAGGGCGTCTATCGACGTGGGTATGGAGGGTGCGGCGGGTGCCATTGTGGAGTGGAGCGGGAGAGGAAGGTCGACGAGGAGGATGTGTTAGGGTGGTGGATGGAGATTCGTGTCTGAAAGGAAACCAGGAGCTCGAGTCCAGACTGTATTTCTTTCTATGGTCCTGCCTCAAAACTTTCGCAGCTCTTGGAGTCGTGTACGGACAGATGGAGCTGTTGAGGCGAACAGCCAAAAAGCCCAGAGATTTGGTCTTGGGTCGGAGGGGCACAAGCGAGACGCGTGAAAGGGCCAAGGACCAAGGACGACGATCTAGGGCAGCGATGGCATGGCTGTAGTATCTTTCTACTTGTTAAATGCTGAATGAAATTCGACTCTTTGGACTTTCCCTCACTCAGGGGAAGAAGTTCAGGGAAAAGAAAAAAGGTTTCGAGGCAAGAAACACAAATGCATGCAGCTCTGATGCTAGCAACGCCGAGTTTCACGAGCATGAGCATAAGTCAAAAGCTGCCAAATCTCCGGAGATGAACAGCCGAGGCATCGGCCATTTTGGTGGCGGTCGCCCATTGAGCCGTACTGCTACTTGTACCCCGAAATGTTTTCGTCACCTGGGAACTTGCGGGTTTGTGGGTGTTGGGGACAAATCTCGGTCTCCGGCAAAACATGCGAACCTACCAAAGGCCGACGTACGGAGGACCTGGATACATTACATACTACGAGGCCAGCGACATTTTTTTTTTCTTATTTGATGTCCCCTCCGTCTCTGTGGTAGAGCGTCTCCGAGAGTGTGCTCGCGGCTCAAATCCAGTGACAGGCAAGACGTCAATCCCAAGTCTCAACCGCGTCAAAGAATTCCGGATCCGCGGTAGACTGACGCAGTGAGTCGCATTGCTCAACGTCGCCAGTATGTTCAAGATGGCGGCCTTTAATCGTCAACGCGGCCATGGCAGATGCGATGGGGTACTCGTCTGCTTCGTGAAACAGGTCTGGGGTTGCCGGTGCGTCTCCATCGTGCATGGGCGGCGCCTGATGAAGCACCTCATCGTCATCCAGGTTTTTTATCCAACCTTGGTCCAAGTAGAAGTCAAATGCGTCCTGCTGGACGCATCCGAACCGATCTTGGATCTCTTTCACCTTCGCCTCCAGCTCGACTTGCATCGGGCGGGTACGCATAGTATTCAATTTCCCGGTATAATCCAACCACCGCCCTAGGGCACCGCTAGCCCTGAGAAGGTCTCTCACATTTGCTGGGTCATCGACTCGGAAGCCCACTGGTCCAATTTGCACATGAACAATCTGTCCTCGACTGCCCCGTGGTATTCGCCGCGCTCCCAGATCATCCTGGCTTAGTATCAGCGGGGGTTTTGATCGTTGGGTCATGTAGAATGGATCGATATCAGGCTCAGTTGTGTGAACTCCGCGAAGCCTCATCCACGTCCGCTTGCGATACCCAAATTCGAGCGTATCCATTGTATGTGAACATGGTTTCTCTAAATTGTCTCCTGGAAAGTGAAAGGTGATCAGGTCCGCAGAGAGGTTAGCACCACGGCTGACGAACAGGTCCACTCCTCTATCAAAGGCGGCAGCGTCTATAAATGCGGGGTGACGATTGTCATACGCAGTTTCACGGCGTTCCCCGGACGCCAACAGATTCGTCCATGGTGTAATTATGAATGGTCCTATGTCAGCAAGGAAGAAACGAGCGTTCACGTCTGCGCCGTGCCGTAGAAGTACTTCCCAGGTTCGGATCCTGTGCAATGTCGATTGGGAAAACACTCTGGAGGCCGTCGAGGCGCAGAGCAGAAGGTAGTCTTTGTAGTGTCTGGTAAAATGGAGACTCGTGGAATCAAGGTGATGGCTTACATATTGGTCAAAACCGAACTCCGCAGTAAGCCCCAGGAAGTCCATGGCTATGAAAGGCATCTGGGTCTCGATGATGAGCTGATGACTCCAATCAACAACTATGCCTCCCTCGCCTTTAGATGATTGCATTGCTTGACCCGCTCGGTCAATCACGTTCAAAAGTTCGACGGTCTCAGATCCGCCATATCTCATGACAGCATTCAGGAGCTCAAAGAGCACCGCCGAGTCCCATGCTTGCTTATCGTGGAGAATAGATACAAGCCTGGCTTCAAAGCTTTTCACAATGACTTCAGAGTCAGTGAGACTTCGATTGGCCAAGATTTTACGCCCGGAACGGGTCCGTAAAAGAAATTCACGCGCGGTTGCATGAATCAGGGCGACCTTTGTCGAAGAGTAATAATGTAGAAGTTCTTGCTGGGTACTCGCCAATGTTCCCACAGATTCTGGCTCCTCTGATGCATCAAAAACCTCGACCAATCCAGCACACCGCGTCAGAAGCCGAATTTTGGTAATTTCACATCGGGCCTTTAGCTCCTCCGATGTCAAGACCATCCCTTTTTCAAGGTAGTTATGGCGGACTTCCTTGTCCGTTGCAACCATGAGCTCGAAAAGAGATGGATCGCTGCCGCCATCCATGCCCTTTTTTGTCCTCAGTAGGATGTAAGTAAAGATTATCGCGGCTTCTTTCCGATAGGCTTTACTGTCTTCGTTCAGGCTCTTCCACATATGCTCATAGAGATCCTTCATATCTTTTGGCAGATCATTGAGTCGTACGTACAAGGCGTCCAGGTCTGCTCGGTCTGTAAGGCCTTGAAGAATCCGCCTCAAGGCGACGTAGACCCACAAGAAGATCCCTTCAGCACGCTCAGCAACCGCTTTAATAAAGTAATTGATGCTCTCAGACGTGTACATCTCGCTCAAACGTCGGCTTTCGAGCTTCTTCTTGACTGTATCTTCCACGTAAGACTCGATATCTCTGCGAGTGAGATCCTGCAGTCTGAGCTTGGGGTAATGGCTGAAAACGTCAATGAAAAGCTGAGACGGTCGGCTAGAGATGCAGATTTTGGTCCTAGGCCAGTTGCTCAACGTTTCGAGGAGCTCCAAGAGATCGTCGATATCATCAGACGAGATATCGAACTCGTCCAGCCCGTCAATAAAAACCAAGATCGGCCGTTGAGTTGACTTGCAAGCAGATTCTAGCAGATTTACCAGTCGTGGTTGCGACCAATCGCTGACTGCAAGTTTATCGTCCAAATCTCTCTGACTGTTCACTAGTGTTTTCAGTAACTCGCGCTCCTGTGATAGAAGTTGATGCAAAAAAGTGAGCAAGAGTCCTATAGTTGTTTTCTGCAGAGGACCGCCAATGCCCCAAAAATAGAAGGAGAGGATGTGAGGATCGCCTAGGCTACCGAGGCTGGCCTTCGCGAGTGAAGTAGTATTTGGGTGACTTGTGAGAAATTTCATAAAGGTGCTTTTCCCACTGCCCGGTTTCCCAAGAATCCAATAAGGGGAAGTTCCTTGATGAATCCATTTAACGAAATCATCCCATGGAGTTGTCCCCTGAGTTTCGAAAATCCATTCGAATGTCTTTGTATGAGCCAGCTTGATTTGGTTCTGACGCTTGTACATGTCTGGAAAGCTCAAGCTAGAAATGATGCGTGAGACAGCTGCGCCAAAATCGATTTCGTGCTGCCACCTTTGTAGGGATTTGTCTATCTGCAGTCTCGTTTTCTCGGCTTCTGCCGTGATCAAGCCGGCCACGGAGGTAATCCCTCGAGAGAGGTTGAGAGCGAACTCCTGAACCTCCAGCCTCAAGTCGTGGAAAGACTCCTGCTGCAGAAGTGAGTGAATATCGTAACGACGACTTGATCTTGATCAGCTTTTGCATCGCGTGGCTGATTTTCGCATCTCGTTCACGGGACATTAACGAGAGGAATGCAGTATGCACTCACCTCAGGTGTGCCAGGATAGTGGTATCGAGAACATCTCGATGTTCCTTGAGACTAACATGTAGCTCATCGATCCGACCTTTGTTCGTGAACGTTTTGACTGTCTTCACAAGAACATCCCTATTCCGATCCCCATCAACTCTGGTGACCTTCTGCAATTGCTGAGCTAGTTCAACTGCGACGTCTGTGACACTGGTTGCAACTTCACACAACTCAGTGTCTTCTTTGGAGAGAGGACCTATTGGGCCTGTCAGCAGTTCCTCTACCCCGCGCGTTGTAATCTGGAGTTTCTGGGTAGCATGGATCAGTCGCTGATTGTTGCCGCTTGCTCCCAGAGTATAAATCTGATGACAGATCTTGACTGCTTGGACGCCAACTTGAACAATCTGCACGGCACCGCAGGCAAGGCTGAATGCTGTTACAGGATCCATATCCCTTGAGCCACACTGATCAGGTACCCATGGGGCGTTACACCACAGTTCGTGTGGCTTTCGTGATATCTTCTGCTCTCTGCCGCAACACGAACTGCTCAGATGTCACTATTTGTTAGTCAGCAAGAACAATTGTCCAAGGCGCGCTCCTCACTTACAATCTCGTTATCGAGACGAAGTGATGGCAAGGTATCCTTGGTCCCAGAGTTAATCAAGAGGTCGCCTTTCCATTATGCGGGGATTGTGCAGGAAGTAACGATCGCAGCCACCGGGCAGTGAGCTCATTTCTTGCGAAACCTGAGAGGAAGGTGCAATGAGCCGTCAAAGAGCAGGAACGAGGGCCCCTTGTAAAAGATGCTATTGAGGTTGTCGTGTTGCAGTGTCTTGAGGTGGGTGAGGCTGCCAGCAACACAGTTCGCTATACTTTGTCAGGTTAGTAAAACTCAGGTTAAAGCGGCTTTCGCTTAAATGACACAGGCACAGCAATAGGATAAATATCACATCTCGATTTCCTAGTCTACCAAAGACCAATTCACCCTTCCTGACCATAATGCTACCCACGAAAGTTCCTGACCTTCAGATTCTTTTACTCCAACACCCCATGTTCATATCGTACACGATTTGGATATACTAGCCTCAGAGTTGAGGTGGGAAACCGTCGGTTCGAGACACCATTTACTGGCCACCGCGAGCAATACCGTGCATAGTCTTCATCATATTTCCCAAGCTGTCACCAAACAAGAGGTGCGCTTCGGCAACCATGAATATCGTGGCCAAGAACCAGGTGGCCATGAAGACGAGCACGACCTTCAACATGAGTTTGAGTAGGCGTCTTCGGCTGGCCCATGGGAAACTTCTCCAGGCTTCAACCAATCCGATCTTTCCTTGACCGCCAATGATGGCAGGAGTGGTCTTACCACCGAATGTACGGTCAAAGGGGACGATGGTCTCGTCTTCTTCTGGGAGCATCGAAGCGGCAACTCGGACGAGGGTGACGGTTGCGGGGATTTGAAGCAGGACGAACAAGAGGACCATCAAGGTGAATCCAAGCATGCCCTGGCCACCGACGGCATACAAATCCTTCCTGCCAGGCTCATAGTTCGGGTCCTTCATGTTCTTCAGAGAGCCGAAAGATCCGCAAACCAGCATTGGCAGAACCGATACAATCTGATTGGTAGTTGACCACAAAGCGACAGCAGGGGCAATTTTTGGCCAGGTTCGAATCGAGGGAATACGCTTGTACCATCTCTTCTCGCTTGGCTCGGAAATAACGATGTGCACCCAAGCCATGTGCCAAGTTGCAAGAGCGGTTTCTGCGACGATGGCGATGACGGCGACGGCAAGTCGGGTTTGGAAGATGTTTGCAACGATCGAGATCATGAAACCACAAACCATATTCCATGCCAGGAACATGGAGAGACCACGGAATCTGGACAGGTAACCAGCTCGAGCTCGCAGGTGCTGGATGGTAGCTCTGATGGATGCAGTGAAGGGCTTATTGCGGACAAGTAGGATCTCGCCATCCTCTTCGGCGTCGAACTCGGGATCTTCGGGTTGGCCGTTCGTCGGTTTCGGGGCTGGCGTTGCAGAGTAGGCAGGAGGGTCTGTAGGCTCGAGAGTTCCGACAGGTACGTAGGCTTCGGCTTCGGGGCTCTCGACCATGCACAAAACGGGCAGAAGGTGGCCATATGTGTATCCCACCTACAGCCGCCGAGTTAGAGCTTTTCTTGCATGCCACGCTTCGGTTACTCACTGAGAACAGGACAAAAAACATGGCCATGGTGGAGAGGAGAAAGATCAACCCAGCAATGGGTGAGATCTGGACTTGACCATCGCCTGGCTGCTCGGGCTCAGAAGAGGCAGCCATCATTCCATGGGCCGCCTCCATCCCGCGCCGAACGATGTGTGTCGAGATTGTCATGGTGCTGGATCTCAAATGTCGATATGAAAAGAGGGTGAGAATAGAGAGAGTGTGAAAGGAGATGAAGTACGGGGTGGTGGTCTTTATTTGGATTCCTATGCACTTGTGAAACATGTTCGGCTCCGCAGGCACCGAATCGGACACGCGCCGGCAGTGACGGGCAGTCGTCATTCAGGCACCCGCCTTTTAACTGAATCCACAAACACACAGCCTCAACAGCTAGTGAAATGGATGTCCTCATCGTACTTGAGCTTTTCAGTGGCAATGAGTGGCTATGTTTTGTCCAAAATCCAATAGTAGTCATTATTATAAGATTCCTATGGCAAACCCTGGGGAGCGCTCACAACTCATGGCGCGGCTCAAACAAGTATCGAAATGAAACACACCACTGCTGGCCATACCATCTAGTAGGCGCCTGTTGCATCCCCAGTGTTTTGCCGTGATGTGTACGCCTGTCTTTGGTACCTACATCCTGCTGCCCTTGTGCATGCGAGTGCTGTACTCTGTACGTAGCGAAATGCGATTTCCGCACCATCTCCCGGTATCAGGCACTCCGCCACCAACGCCAGTCCCAGCAGCTCTCGAGCTCAAATCAATTTAATCCCGCTGGCCCCAATGCAATTTGCATGCGCTCGTAGACATCGGTACCATTTCGATATGACCATTTCACCATGTCAATGCTCATAATGCCCGGCATCCCAACTCCGTGCTGAGAAAATCCCGAAGCACCGTCGTAAATCCCGAAGATGCAGCCCATGATGATTCTGATTTCGCAGTATTCTCCCGCTCACTGTACATTACTGTTTCGTAGTAGAGTTCCATTCATAGGTGGCCTGCTTGCCCATTCACTCGTCCCCCAAGCTCTCTCTCACCAATTTCTGACATTTCCGCCTGAAAGCCTTGGGATCTTCCCTCCACAACTTTGCTGCGTCCACATTCGCCGGAGATTCGTCATTGGGAGAACTCAGCATACTGATGACTGAGATGAGGATTGTTTCAGGGCTCTGGACGGGAGACCATCGTTCTGAAGCCTTCTCATACCCATATTGGTCGTCCTCCTGCAACCCTGTTAGCTTCCAACCACGTAGCAATTGTCTCAGCTGTGTAGACCCACCGGTGGGTGTAGTATGGATATGCAGACATCTCCGTTCGGGTACACGTTAGGGTGGAATATGGGAGTCTCGAACTTCATTTTCGGCGGCATCAAAGGATATTCAGGTGGAAATGACAGGCGGGCACGAAAGAATCCTCCTAGAATCGTGGTCAGCACCTCTGCCTTGTATATTCAAGACGTCTCTCTTACCACCGTAGTATTTGCAATCATCATTGATCATGAGCATAACCTCCCATTCAAAGACATTGTTATCGACCAATCCACAGCTGATTCCCGGCATGTCCTTGTCCGTCTGCATCTGTTTTAGCTGCCTGCCGAGCAGGACTGCAGCTGAGGAGGTTGTGCTCATGGTGAAGTGTGGCAAAGAGGACTCGGTGGGGGAAGAGAGGAAGCAGAAAATATGGCGCGTGAGCGAAGATGATCCGTGACTTTGGCGGGGTACTAGTACTCGGTCTTAGGGTGGATGTTACCTTTCCTTGGGAAGACTTATTGCTTTCCGAGGAAGATCTTGCCCGTCAGAGCAGAAATAAAGAGGGACGAGAGTTGTTTGTCACAGTAAGTCAGTGAATTACAGCTGTCAACCCCATGGAGTGGGTGGGATGTCACTTGGGACATTGCAAGGATGGCGCATGCGGGATCTTCCACTGACTTCGGATATAGCATCCTTTTTTCACCGACCAGACCGACGTCCGCAGCTGACATCTTCTTCGCCAGGTCCTTCCCGAAATGGTTTTTATATACAACGATATTGACAAAGCCCGGCTCAAAATAACAAAGCACAGTTATCGATGCCAATTCTTCCAATACTTCAGACGATCCGGAATGATGTCCCACTGTAGCGGTATCGCAAGCACGCATAGGCCAATGAAGATAGGATTCGCAGCCACCACCACCAAGATTTGGGCGTCTCGCTCAGCATTGGCTGGCAGAAAGGGTGCCAGTAGCGTCGTGGGTGACAAGCACGGATATGTCGCTTGAAGTAAGTGCCACATTTGCAATACAAAGGCTTGAAGCAGGGCCTCTGCCTGCAATGCACGATCTTGTAGCGAGGGGAAGTACAAGATCGCGAAAATGGCCCCGAAAGTGGCGAACATGATCAAGTTGAGCCGTGTTAAGATCCAGGACCCTGTAGTCCGTCTCTCTGCGACAGGAATGTCTGTACGAATTGTATCATCGGCGGAAAGAGGAGTGCCGCATTCGGGAGTCTCGATTGGACTGGAGTCGCATTCGGATTCCGTCATTCGGCTGGCCTGTGTCATTTTGATGAAGCAAACGGCGAGGATGGAGTTGAGAGGTCAGAGGGAGGTTTGATTTGTCTCCCAATTGTGTATTTGGCGCAATGAATAGTGTTTCCAGAAGTCTCGAAGTCAATCCCATGGGAAAGAGGAGTTCTTTTGAGCTGTCCACGCATGGCTGGTTGCGGCAGGGCTCTTTTTGAATTCCTTTGTTGCTCAACCCGCACCGTGCACAGTCTTCCAAGTCACTTTTGTGCCAATCACAAAGCACACAAATAATTCGTGCTCACAATATCTCTTTGTCAATACGACGATGTTCTTGACTATGTTGGTCGCTACCGGAAAACCTGAAGCTGACGGCATAGCTGCCATAGTACAGCATGCATTGCAGAAGGGGCATTTTCCCGTAAACGATGCCGCCGTCGCTTGTGTAATTCGCCTGACCGATGTAGATGAACAGTGTGCCACCAAAAAGTGCTTCCGACAAGTCGCCAATGTAGGAGGGCCTGGTGTTATTATTCCAATTCGGGATGGAGAGATCTACATAGTAGTCGTAGTCAGGGACCCAGGCATTGTAGACCAGACTAGGGGGGCCGCCAGCAGTGGGTGCCAGATAGTAGTTGGATGTGGCATTTTCAAAAGCCTGCCTGAATGCTGTAGCATTGGTTTGAGACGGCTTTGTACATTGTATTGCAGGCGCTAAGAATTGAAGCTGGAAAGAGGCGTTGCTATCTGGGGGTTTATGGGTAAGATAGCCTGTTGAGCCGCGGCCGCAATCGTCGATGTTGTGACTTGCTACAAAGGTCCTTGTATATCGTCTGTGGGATTACCGTGCATAGTGCCAACAAAGACAGCATACTTGTTTCCATCGAGGCTCAATTCGGGTGGTTTTGTCATTAGAGACGACGTATCGTAAGAGGTTTGAATCGTAAGTGTTCCCGAAGCGATGATAACCGCCAGTGGCAGCATCCTATTATTGTATTAGTCGAGAAGTTTTACGTCCACAAAGCGTCAGAGCGAGCTACGAAGAGATATTTCCATTGAAACAACCAGTAGTCGACCTAAGGCGTAGTGGAAGCCAGGGGGTACGTACCATGTCACTATTGCTCAAGCAGAAAGCGTTGGATTTCGCAGCCACAGTTCAAGATCGCAAAAGACTGTGAGATCTTTAAGGACAGAATACAATCTGTCGACTCGTTCCAAGCGGTAAGCACTACGCGATAAAGATAACTAGAACAGCTGAACGTAGGCCAGAAATGCAAATGCAGTCCCTGCGTTGCTAAGATATTTTTGCTCTGTCGTGTCACGGACGGGTCGATTATCGTATTGTCTGTAGAATAAATGACGGCCAATAGCGGCAGTCATGCCTACCATCAATGAGCCGAGCATGACCGTCGGAGCTCTCCAGTGAATAGTTCTGCCACCTCGCGAGTGATGTGAAGATACCACTGCTCGCGAAGCTATGCCTCGAGGCTTCTCGTGGACTTTCGTCTCTGATGGCAATTTCGACATGTTGGATGTCTCAGCTAGCACTCTTGCAACGCCGACAGTGCAAAGAAAACATGTTGATACAGGTGAAATGGGAATCAGGCTGAATGATATGTAGGGCGTAGGTGACTGATCGCAGTGAGGCTCTGAGGCTAGAGCGTGGCAGAGGCAGAGGAAGAGAAAGCGCCCCAACACCAGAGGAGACATCGAGTCATGCGCACTGGCTTGGGATCTTCGTCGGTTCTATTGTTGCGATGGTCCTAGATATCAGCTGTCCAGTGGTTTTTTGTGGTCGGTCAGCACCACTCAGACGAACGAAAAGGAGGATCGCCCCAAAGTAAATAGAGCCAGATGAATTAGGTTTCAATTTTGGACATTCGTGTAACTGTACCGTGCCTCCGCCTGTATCCAAATACAAGTCTCTTTCTATTTTCTTGGTCTCTTGATCTGTCAGTCTATTATCTGCAAAAAGGTCGCTTTTATCTTTCATGGCCCGAACCACCCACCGAGCCACCTACCAGGAATTCAAACATCTGTTTCGCCAGATCTTCCTTGATACAAAACACGCCCAGCCGCAAGAGACACGCAAAATTGTGCATTTTCCACAGCGGTAGCCCGGTGGGCGATGGTGATGATCGTGCTCTCCGAGAGCTCCTCTCGTAGAACACGCTGGATTTCAGCCGATGTGTCTAAGTCAATGCTAGCCGTTGCTTCGTCCATGATCACAACCGGGCTTCTGCGTAAGATAGCTCGAGCAAGCCCAACGAGCTGTCGTTGGCCTTGGCTCAAGTTCCGTCCTCCGCTGTCAATTTGTGTCTCTAGGGTCCAACCATACTTCCCACAGACTCTTGACACTACAGCCTCACAGGCAGAATCAGAATGATCTTCCAACGGGTCAAGGTTATGGCGCAGGGAACCTGGGAAGAGAATGGGATCTTGGGCGAGAAAGGTGATCCTGCTGCGTAATGCTTGCTTGTCGACTTTTGCAATGTCGATGTCGTCAATCATAATTCGACCAGATTCAGGAGTTACCGTTGCTAACAACGCCAGTGCCAATGTCGATTTACCCGAACCAGTACGGCCCGTGATAGCATTCGTTGATCCACCTTCGAATCGAACTGAAACATCAGTAAGAGCCGGATCAAGATGTGGCTGATAACGAACTGTCACATTCTCAAAGACGACGTCGCTCCCGTATCTCGGCCATGCTGCAGGCGGATCAATAGAACCTTCTGGTTCTTGTTCGACATGAATCAGCTCCACCACTCGCTCTACAGCCACAAAATTCAGCTGGAGTTGCCCGTATGACTTGCAAATCGCATGAGTCGATTGGACAAACTTATTGGCCGAGATCAGTACGAATGCTGTCAGGCCAGCCGACAAATCTGAAAAGATAGCAAGCAGAGTCAGGAGGAATGTCGATATCGCGGACAATGTGTCAAATCGGTACATCAACCAGCCTTGCAAGCTCCAGTAGAAGTGGTCCATCTTCTGGAATGCATCGGTGACTTGTATGTTCTTCTCTTGGAATTGCGATTGGGCGCTAAACGCTCTTACGGTCATCAAGCCATTGAGCAAGGCTCCAAAGTTTGTCATCAACGGCGTCAATGAAACCATTTCCAGTCGTCGCAGGCTTTGTGAAGTCGGCAGGAAACGGAGGAAGATCACAACAAAAGCCAATGTTAATGCCATGGCGAAGGCCAGGAACAAGGGCGTGATGCTGGCAATAACTATCATCGAGGAGACCCAGGCCACTCCGTACCAAATCACGACCAGGAAAAGGTCAGCAATGCCACCATCAACCGATCCCATGTCTGAGGTCAGTCGATTCATCAATCTCCCAACTGGCGTCACATCGTAGAATTGGAATGTGGCATTACTGATCCGGCCCATGATTAGTCGGAACATCCTTTTCGCCGCTGTGTAAGTCACAACGAGCATTGACATTTGGGAGACAATCAGTCCCAATGTCTCACATGACACGATGACAAGAAAGCCGAGAAGCCACGGTTGGACGTCAACGGAAGGGTCAGGGAATTTTTCGAACAGGCCGGAGATGGGGCTCTGCAGGGAATGGACATCGAAGTCGAAAATTTGGACGGTGAAGACCTGAGCTTTGGCTCTGTTGTATGCCTCTCCCCATTCTTTCAGGAACCAACTCTCGGCAATGTAAGTCGCCCGACAAATTGCTGCGGTCAAAACGACCATCAGCCACCATCGTACAGTCCCGGACTTGACATATTCCCAGTAAACGCGGAACTGGACACCACCGTGGGCCCGATATTCGTCTTCCACAAATTTGTCAGGAATTGCTGCGGATTCATCAATGTCTTTATTGGTATCATCGGCAGGCTCTGGATTGATGGCAGTCGCGGAAGTTACTTTTGAGAGATCCTCATCGCTTCGGTGTAGAATAGCTGTGCCATGAGCAATCTCGACAAGCTGCGAAGCCAAATGTTGACAAATGTCGGTACGGTGTGTGACAAGAACGACGACGCGACCGTCCATAATATCACCACACAGACACTTTGTGACAATCCACTCCGCAGTCTGCTGGTCTAGAGCACTCAGAGGGTCGTCGAGCAGAAGTATCTGTGTTCGACTGTATACCGCTCGTGCCAAAGCCACTCTAGATTTTTGACCTCCCGACAACCCGATACCATTCTCCCCAATCTCGGAAAGATCACCATGTTTGAAATTGGCCAAGTCCGGAAGAAGAGCGCATGCTTCCAGGGTCTTCTTATAACGAGTCTCTTCGTAAGGCGAGTTGAATAAGATATTCTCTCGAATACTCATGCTTTGAAGCCAAGGAGTCTGAGAACAGTAGCCTATGGCAGCCTGGGGCTTTGATAAATGGCCTTTACGCAGGTCCAATTCTCCGAGGAGAGCTTGAAGGAGGGCAGTTTTGCCGGCTGCAACTTCTCCAAAGACAACAGTCAGTCCTCGAGAAAAGGAGAGATTCAGATTGTGAAGTATCGTCTCGGAGAAACCTGGCCATGAAAAGGAGGCATCCTGCAGCTCAAGTCGATTGCTGGAAGACTGATCAGCCTCAGCTTCGTCGACTTTGTCCGGTTCTGCAATAAAATCTGTGATGCGGTCGACTGCGACAGAGGCATTCAACAGAACAGTAATGAGGGTTGGGAGTTCTCGAATATTGGACTGCAGGAGGACAAAAAGCTGCAATGCAGGGAATGCTATGTCGATACGTAGTTGATGTCCGGCGGCAACGGTGTAAGCATAAAATGTTGCGACAGGAAGCAAACCGCTGGCAAATGAGTTGAGGAACTTGATTGCTGAATTTAAAAGAAAGGTGATGATCCTTAAATTCAGTTCTTTCTGTCGGGCTGTCATGACTCCTTCCAGCCAAGTGAAGTGCCATCCGTACCATCGCAAATGTCGGATTGCTTCAACATATTGGCTGATCTTTTGTAGCTTGAGGTCAGTGATTTTGCGGCGTTCTTTTTCCCAGCTCATGAGCACGCGAGCCAGAAGATAACTTAGTATTTGCGCAATAAGAACCACAGCAACTCCCACAAAGCTGGACCAGCCAAGCATATTCCAAATGAGGAAGATGGAGAGAATGAGACCGAGGGGTTTGTTGATCAGAGTCTGGAACTCCCAAAATCGTTGAGCAACTTCATAAACATCATTTCGCATAAGATTGAGAATTTTCCCCATCGAAGCCGGCATCTTCTTCTCGATGTCTGTCTTCTTCGCTGGCGTGAAGAATGACTTTGCTTTATAGATTGTCTGCCAAACGTGCATGCCAGATTTCATCGACGGTTTGGCTTGTCCATTGAGAGGCTGTTGACTTTCTGGTAAGACACCTTCTTCTCCCACTTGTGCAGACTGCTCCGGTGGTACCGAGATAGGCTCCGGACATTTTTCAGCATTCTGAGAGATTCCGCCAAGTATCTTTCGATTCAAGGTCTTTTCATACAACATCGTTATCATTTCACCTCGAGATCTCTCATAACATCGCCTTCCAAACCATAGGCTGAACACAGCACTTTGGGCGGCAACAAGTCGTACAACCAGTATCAGAAGAGCCCAGACAATGGTGGAACGTTTTCCAACGTGAATTGTCTCCATTGACTGAAGAAGCTTCTGGAGAATGACCGGAGCCGAATAGTTGGCGGCAAGCTCAATGATGGCCAGAATTGTGAGCAGCGCCAAATCAATCCAGTTTGCTTTCAACAACCGCCGAACAACACTTCCTTGGAGTTCACGGAAAGTATCGTGTAGGTGGCGATGCTGAAACTCATAGGGCAAAAGCCAGACGTCTTCGTCGTTAAGCTGTCGCTTATTCCCAATCTTGATCAGAGGTGACAGCCAAGACACCGTCATCCATTGCAGGAGGGTCAAGTTGTCTTCCGGAGATCGGAGGACGCTCGAAGGAGTGGTAAAAGGCCGGCTAATCTCCTCACGATCGAGAGAAGGGTGGCGAAGAGGCATGTTCAGGTCAATCATAACTGTAATAACAGCAAAACTGAGGCTGAGCAATGTAATAATCGCTTCCGTACTGAGGAGGTCCTGGTAGAGATCTGTTGTAACCAGATACACATCAGTCCCTCCTGCCCCAATAAACAACGTCAATAGTAAAATCGAGCCGGTCTTCGGACGCCATATTATGGTATAACATGCTGCTACAGCCCACAGCAAGGAGGTAACAATGGCCGGTGGGGATTGGGGTGTCAATAAGAGTCGAGCTGCGAGGGCGGCGACCGACAAGATGGAGAGGCTTATTGTTGGCCATGGTGATGATGAGGTCTTGCTCTCGAGATCTGATATATCGGCAGGTTCTTCAATGAACGGTCTCGGCCACAATCCTTGAAATTTCGAGATGGCTTTCCGAGATCTCGAGGCCATCTTGTCCTACTGCGCCACTCCTTGGAAAGGGCCGTTAGTACTCATCAACAAAATCGATAGGTTATCGCAATATCATTTTTATTGACAAGGCAGTCAAGGCAGTCTCCCTTGTCTTCAAAAGATTGGTTTTGTTGGAGCCTGTTGTGAAGGATTGGGACTGAAACTGAAGGATCGGGTAACGTGCCGTGGCTTCCGCACTAAGCCGTTTCCAGTTACTAGGAAGAGAAGCTTACATCATCGCTGCTGATGATTTAACGGAAGTTCACAGGAGCAAACAACATGCTTCTTTGTTTATCACCGTCGCAGCTCAATGCCTCATCGACGAATTTCAACCTTCATGATGTGTACTTCCGGCTCCACCGCTGTCTTTGAGGAGCCAGACTGCCTTGGGCTGTGCCTCCCTGCAAGGCTGTTTGCTCTAACCGCGCGTGAAAATGACCCGTCAAACACCGGGCCAGGCTAAAGGTCTCGCCGTGGCTGAGGCAACCTCAAGTGTAGAATCATTCATAAAGCTCGCGCTGACCTGGTCTCTGCAGATTTGAATCAATTTACCCAGTTCTCCTCTTCTCACATTGCTCATATTCCCTTGTTCACCACTCACCATGCCTGATACCGACCCCAATAAGCTGTGGGATCCTGCAGCTATCACCCCAGCAGCCACGCCTCCTCCTCCTAAGGTGCCGCCCACGACAGCTTCTCTTGATCAGTTCCAGACAGAAGACCAACGCCAAATTCTCGATGCTGTCGCTCAGTTTCGGAAGTTTGGATTAGATGGCGTCCTATCTCTTCCACAACTTGTTGTTTGCGGAGATCAATCTTCTGGCAAAAGCTCTGTCATGGAAGCCTTGACCGAGATTCCTTTCCCGCGAGATGATAATCTGTGTACCCGATTTGCGACGGAAGTCACTCTTCGCCGAGCTCCACTGGACAGTCTCACTCTTTCCATCATTCCAGATTGCAATCGGCCCGCCAGTGAGCAAACTACAATTCAGGCTTTCAGTGAAACTATTGTTGACTTTGCCGACCTCCCTCATGTCATGAATAAGGCGAAAGAAGTCATGGGCATCTCCAGGACTGCATCCTCTGAGTCTACCTCTACTAGAGCCTTTTCTCGCGATGTCTTGAGCATCGTGATTGAAGGCCCCACACGCCCACAGCTGACTCTAGTCGATGTCCCTGGCTTGATTCAGAACGAAACGAAAGGAGTTACTCGCCAAGACGTCGAAATGGTAGCTGAAATCACGCAGTCCTACATCGAACAACCACGTACAATCTGTCTCGCTATCGTTTCTGCCACCCATGACCATGCAAATCAATCCATTTTGACCAAAGTTCGTGACGTGGACCCCACGGGCGATCGAACACTGGGTATCATCACCAAACCAGATAGACTGGTGGCAAACTCAGGCAACGAATCAATGTTCTTGGAGCTGGCACGAAATGAAGATATCTTCTTCAAGCTGGGTTGGCACGTCATCAAAAATCGAAAGTTTGAAGAAAAATCCTGTTCATTTGAACAGCGAAATGCCTCCGAGTCGACATTCTTCCGCACCTCGAATTTCAAATCTCTGCGTTCTGATTGTGTTGGCATTGAGGCCCTCCGGACTCGTCTCAGTGCACTCTTATTTGAACACCTCAAGCGAGAATTACCAAATCTCCGCCGAGATCTCGATGAAGCCGCTCACGAGACCAAAACTCAGTTCGATGCTCTGGGAGACGGTCGCGCAACTGTCCAAGACTGTCGAAACTATCTGACGCGATTGAGTTTGGATTGTGTCGAATTGAGTAAAGCCGCCGTTAATGGGTATTATGATGACAAATTCTTCCAATATGCCAGCGACAAAGACTTCTCTATCGACAACCCGGCTGCGATCAAGCGGTTCCGTGCAGCCATCCAGTATCTCAACAATGAGTTTGCCGAGAATTTTTTCAAGCGAGGGGCCAAATATCGCATAGCATCTGAGTCTCCATCCAAGTCTGATGAGCAAAGCGAGGACCTGGAGACTAATGAGGACGATGGAGAAGTAGATGGAAGCATGTCGAGGGATGAGGCTTTGAAATGGATCTCTAAGGTGATTGTGAGATCACGCGGAAAAGAGCCATATGGAAATTTCAACCCTCTTATCATTGGCGAACTCTTCTGGGAACAGACTGAAAAGTGGCAAATCCTCGGCGAGGAGCATGTCGATTGTATTGCGCGAATCTGTAAGAGATTCTTCGACATTCTGATGTCGGAAAAATGCCCCAAGGATGTCAAGGCACGTTTGTCAGAGTTTCACGTCATGGATGTTCTCAAGCTCCGTCGACAGCGTGCGTGCGAGGAGATTCAGAACCTTATCGTCGACAACCACGAGTTCCCTGTCACCTACAATCACTATTACACAGACACAATTCAAAAGCAGCAACGAGACCGAGACCAGAAGACTCTTAGTGAAGCTCTCGAGAACGCCACTTTCCAAGAACAGGTTCATCCATCATGTGGGTACGCTACCCATCAAACAACACGTGTCAACCTAGAGCAAGCTGTCGCGGAAGTGTATCCCAAGGTTGATCGAAACATGCTTCACTACAGCTGCGAACACGTTCTCGATTGTCTCTTGGCCATGTACAAGGTAAACATCAAGCCTTTTCCTTGCGCGCGTTGTCCCACGCTTACTGACTGCTCGCAGGATAAAATGAAGATTTTTGTTCAAAATGTGGTCACCCAGGTCATAGAACGTCATTTGGTCCGCAACCTGGACAAGATCTTCTCTCCCGTTGAGGTAAACGCGCTGAGCGATGAAGATGTCTTGAAGGTCGCAGCCGAGTCGACATCCGCTCGGCGACACCGAGACTTCTTGACGGATCGCCTGGAAAAGTTAAAGAGCTGCCAGGCAATCTTTCGCGAGGTGGTGGGCAATGTCAGATGAGTGTCATGAAGACCCCGATCGGTTTCCAGAGCGCAGCGTGCCCGCATACACGAATTCATGATGGGTTTGGAAAGGATGACACACGTTGGGGCTGTGCTTGGATTGTCTGTGTTGATGCGATATGCTTGTTGCAGGAATTGGAAAGGGTAATTGGTTGCAACGGGGGGAACAAACGGCGACTTTGGTGGATTGAGTATTAGCTGTCTTTGTGATTGAGAATGAAATAACACCGTCTAGCTTGAGTAACAGCACACAGAAGACATCCCATTCCTTTCAGGCTCATGCCTGTAGCATACGCCCATAGCGTAGCCCAAAACTTGCCAGAGCGACAGATGACCCAGGACCCTCACTCACATCTCGCGCCACTTCGCAAGATGCTCATCCGAAGCATACTTCTCAATCAACTCCTTCCTGACCTTCTCAATCTCCTCGCCCTTCTCGGCCTGGAACTTATCCAACCGCTCCTTCGCCGCGCCGACAAAGATCGTATTCGTCAAATCCCCCAACACACTGTAAAACATCGCGCCCTTCTCGCTCTCCGGCGAGCTGAACTGCGTGTACGTGCCATCGCGCTCCGTGCCGCGCATGATCAACAGCATCCTCTCGAACCCCACCGTGCCGGGCGTGAAGACGACGTGGACGCGCGCCGTGTCGGTGACCAGGAACTTGTGCAGCGTGTTGGGCGTCACGGGCACGGCCTTGCCGACTTCCAACTCGATGGGCTTCAGGTTCTCCTCGTTGTGGTCTTCGGATGTCCACACCGTCATGGATCCCGAGAGCAAAGTGAAGGTCTCGGTGAAGTCGGTGTGGTAGTGCGGAGGCGCGCTCGCACCTGTCATCAGGTCGGATTCGACGAGTGAGCGCACGCCGCCGTTGGAGGTGGTGGATTCGATGATCACGGGGATCTTGTCGGCGGACATGATGGGGGAGGGGGAGGTGATTCCTGGGTCCTTGGGTTGATGAATGGAAAGGTGGTCGGGGTGGTTTTTTCGACCTCTGGATCGTCAAATAACGGCCGGAAGTAGGGATTTGTATTTAATGTGATAGGGCTGGAGACAAGTGTAATCCAAAACCGCCCGGGAGTCGATCGTTTATATTTGCGAGTTGGACGCCTTGGTGTTAACGGCAATAGGTATTCCCACGCAGCTCTGCCGTTGTATAATCTATCGCTGGGAAAGGAAAGCACACCATCCGTTCAGATCAGTCAACAAGCTCTCGGAAGGAATACGAGGCTCGAGCTAAAGGATGCTGACAGCTTGCAGCTCGTCGGCCGACAAGCTGACCAAGAAGAGAAAAGAGAATAATAGACCTACATCAGAAGACCAATGGTTTCGACATAGAAGCATCCATGACTAGTAAGGCTGTTTCAAGGCACGCTCGTTCCACAGGACTCTTCGTGATCCTTGCTCAGTCGAGAAACAGGTACACGCATGGGACACGTACCAAGAACAACGGTAGGGGGATACGGGATACGTCCCCTTTAGCTGTCTTAGCTTCCCATGTTCTGGAAACCATTGTGAGTGTCACGACGTCCCCCAACAAATGATCCATTGGCGACAGGGAAGATAGAAATTGAAGAGAAGGAGCTGAAACGTACTCGTAGATGTTACATCGCATAGAGGAAAAGGATTCAAGTTTCGTTTGAGCCCTGCCGTTGAGACTAGGCTTTGTCCAGCTACCCATTGCCGCATCCGGCGAATAATACGAAGGTAGGTTTCTGCGGGCTTTCAGCCCTGCACGTAGCATAAGCCATGAGCGAATCCAGAACAAGTAGATCTAGAAAAGCTATTCGAGATGCCATAGGGCTAGATACGCAGGGCACGCTTTTCGGAAAACACGTCATTCATAGCTCCTCGTTGTAACATCACTGTCGGCACTTTTTTTTCAGCTCGGTACGTAAACTCGAAGATTGGTGTACAGCATGCAGTGGGATATGCGAAGCCGAAGCAGGCGATCGGTTAGGTCAAGGTACCACATGGTGAAAATACAAGACGTTTAATTGTCGGTCTGCGAAAGCAGTATAGTCTAACGTCAATGGAGCATTTTGTTTCTCCCGGGAACCAGGGCAAGACGCGACCTTCCCATCTAGTCGAATCTAGACTTGAGCACTCTGCTCAGATCCCCGACTGGAAGTTGCAACGGGGTGTCCGCACCTCTCAGCAGGAGCGATGCAAAGAGATACCACCCTGAGCTCACGACAACTATACCGGCAGCTCCTGCAGCCTAGCGCACCAGAAAACGTTAACATAGCACATTGCTGTCGAATACCAGTAGCGGAGACTTACGACTTGAATTCTCGAAGCGAGGTGTATCTGACCATTCGCCTGTGTCCAATAGGTACCACACAGCAAGCAGTACTGAATGACCAAGAACAGAAAGCAAATGACGTTGGGTATGTTGGTTCGCAGCGACGCTATCAATGCGATGAAGGAAAAGACGCCCATGCAGAGAAAGAACCAAGCTGTTTATTCACACTCCCGGTTAGCGTTCCCGAGTACTGCTCGCCTTGTTGAAATGAGTACTGACCAAAGCTTGCCAAATAACCCGGTTCAGTGAGACCGGCATAGGGATCTCGAACCGGATCGGCTGCATATGCCGACCACGCGCCAAAGCTGGGCGTGAGGGTCGCTCCCAGTGTGAACCAGTGACCACCTGGAAGAAAATAAAGTAAACGTCAGTCAGAAAGGAGGTTCGGTTCCATCTCAAGAAAGGCACATTTGGGATCTCGGGGAGAGGGGCCTTTACCAAAGCCACAAGAGACGACGAATGGGACGGTGTGGCCGCAGAAGAACTCCAACACGCCGGCAATGATCATCAAGGTTCCACCGATGAAATAGTAGACGCCGCTAGTAGTATTTATGTCAACGAAAAGACTTTTTCTGTGGTAAAGATCGCGAAGCTCGGTACATACGTTGTGGCTGCTCCTCCTCCCCCGGATCCTCTCCATCCCATCAGATCACAGGAGATGCAGGTCAGGCTCATGCAGAGGCCGAGCATTGTTCTGTTGCCATGTCGACAAATCAGGATCTGTTGTGGACACGTCAAAGGGGTTTCAACTTACAGAGGAGCTGGGTCGGCCCATATCTGTTTGCTGCTTGCGGTGGTGATCTCGATCGGATATCGTGGAGGTTGGTTCTCTGATCCACTTGCTGTAGCTGCGTTGTGCAAGGGATAAATTTTGTCCGACTTTGCTTCGAGATCCATGTTGCTCGGTCAGGGAAAAGACTTGACGAGAAGTAATGATGGCTTTGATGCTTTCGAGTATTGTGACGGATCCATTCTCTTCAAAAGGGCACCTGCTCTTCAATTTATGCTCTCTTCATCAGCGCAGCCGGTCAGGTCAATCAGGGGCGCCATCTAAATTCATCCTTATCTGTGGAGTTGGTTTTTGGCGTCAGATATTTCATGAGATACTGCTCCGCGCATTTATCGATGTGCGCTATGTCGGGAGCAAGAAAGAATGGTCGTGGGCTGAGATTGTCGTTGTTTGGGACAAGATACCAAGATCGCGGGAAGACAAAGAGTCGAACCCCTATCGCCGCCCTGCTGTTGACAAGACCATTCACCAATCATATTCGAATTATTCAGCAGGCGTGAAGCCATGAACAGATACAGCGTTTTTGTAAATCCAGGTACCTTATCGGTCACGCCTTGTCATTGACAGTCCAAATTTCTCGGCGTGGAGGTGTTGCTACCAGCATTCCCCAAGTTCCTTATCAGCAGAAACCTGGCACGCCTTGAGGTTGACAACAGGACAGTATTACTGAAACAACAGTGTTGAATTTCAAAGATTGTCCAGATGCTATTTGGACAAGCACTCAGCGCAATGTCTAGACAGTCTTGCGCTTTTCTGGCTCCTTGCCAATGTTTCCTGGATGCCACGCCGGGCTATCTACATTGTATTCCGTTCCCAAAACACCTGCAAACCAATTCGTAAAACATCAAAACTAATCAACACGGTAGCACACTGGAAGTGGCTGGCTCAATTCCCATATCTCCAGCCTCCATCGATCCTCATACGCTCCCGTTGTTCGCGGTCTGCTCTCACCTCCTCAAGCGTGAGACCATCACCACTAAGTGCCCAATTCGCACTGCTGGTTCGGTCTCGCAGTCGCTTCAGTCGGTCCTTGTTACCCTTGGAGAATATTTCCTCGATCTTCAGAGGCGCGATAGGTCCGAAAACAGCATCCCCATCCATACCTTCCTGTCGAATTAGCTGTTCCGTCAGATGGCCAGGAGTAGCCCAGTCAGGTAGAGAGAAGCCATTGCCGTCATCGTCGGAATCCTCATCCTCAGAGTCGGTATGAATTTCTGGTAGTTGGATGGATTCTCCATTCTGGTATTGTGGAGAAGATTTGACGGCATGTATAGTCTTTTGCTGCATGATGCTGGTGGGCGTTTTCGTGTGGACTGGTGGATTGGATGCATCAGCAAAAGGTATCTTCCCACCTGTGGCATACTGCTGTAATTGAGGTGGTGCAGCTCGGGAAGGTGGTTGAGGAAATTGGCCGGCATGCGTAGATGATTGGGCTTGTGCGTAGCTGGGATGATTAAATATCGATGGTTTCTTTCCGAGCTGAGATTGTCGGATGGGAGCACCAGAGACGACTGGACGCGAAGCAGGTTCAATGACACTCTCGTCTTCTGTCTTCCGTCTCTTAGCATCGCCTTGAGGCATCACACTGCCGTATTTCGTGTTTTGTGGACGCAAATTGTTTGATTCTTCCTCCAAAGGCCTCTTCGCTGGCTTTGCAGGATTGGTCGGCAAAGGGTGGTTAACCAGCGACCGACCAGTGTTTTGAGCAGCAAGACGGGAAGGCGGTCGTGCCTGGGCAGCTTCATTGGCAGCTCGTTCAAGTCGCTGCTGTTCAGCTTTTCGAGCAGCCTCTTGACGCTTACGCTCAATAGCTTGTTGTTGAGCCTGTCGTTTTGCTTGCTCTGCGGCTATTCGTTCACGTTCACGTTTCTCGGCTTCGGCCCGCTGCTTCAGTTCTTGCTTCCGCGCCTCCTCTTGCTGAAGTGCTCGTTTTCGTTCTACCTCTCTCTTTTGCTCAAGCTTCCGCTGTGCTTCACGTTCATCTTGCTCCTTTTTACGCTCAGCGGCGAGAAGAGCTCGGGGTTTGGGTGGTGGACCATGTACTGACGTCTTTAACGCTGCCGTTGAAGTACTGGACTGTAGAGATGCAGTGCTTGCCTTCTTGGTCAAACCTGGTCGCTTGGGTTCTGAAGTCAGGCCTTCCTGGGCGTGGGGACCATTCACCGGCATGCGTTGGGAGAGAGTTCCAACACGAATGGATACAGGAGCAGGCTTTGCCTTGTTAACTGGATGCTCTCTTCCTAGCCGGACTGGTCGGGCGCCCCTTGTTGCATGTTCAGCCGGATCCTGCTGTACTTCTTCGGATTGCTTAGGACTCAACGGAGGTGGCTGAGTATCTTTTTTGGCCATTTTCTCTCGTGCCAGTTTCTGTTCTGCGGCTTTCTTTCTCTCGTCTGCTCGTGCCTTTTCAAGCTGTTCGTCCATTTGCTGTTTCAGCTGAATTTCTTTCTCTTTTCGCTTCTCTTCCTTTTCTCTCTCTGTTGAACTACGAGTCTTCCGGGTTTCTCTCTGCGGGTGCGGTGGCAGAGGCTTATCCTCGATTAAAGAATTAAGACTCGGATACATTCCCGGCATTGTGTTTGACGCAATCTTGAGAGCATTGGGCGACAATGTCTCCAATTTGGCAGCAGCTGAGACACTGGCACTGCTCGTGAAGAGGCCTTTCGCAGTCTTCATTATGGATTGCAGCCTTGATTTTGATGCACTGAGGTCTAGGTAACGTTTCGGCGAGCCTTGCGGTGTGGTTGTCGCCCGAGCAGGATTCGAAACTGAGATTGATTTAGCAGGACTTGCAGGAGGTGCCATAGCAGCTTTCGCAGGCGAAGCTAATGTGACTGTCGAAGCAGATTTCGCATGGCCAAATCCCGGTAACATTCTACCCGGACCTGGTGACATGCCAACTGGTGTTCTCATGCGTTCTTCGTGGGCGATTAATTCTGGTGCTCGAAGATCGAATTCTTCATCGTCAGATGATTCGTCAACTATAGATCGAACGGGAGATGAATGATGTTGCGCTGGAGATGTCAATGGTTTGATCCAGTCGTCGTCGTCATCGTGAGTTACAGACACTTGCTTAATACCTCGTGATGGTTGCTGTTGATCATGGGACAGTTTTGCATCGGCAAGGATGGCAGCCGAAGGGATGGATTTCGACGGCCCAGCAGGCCCTTTTCCAAGCATATCGATCTTTTCATGTAATCTTTGCGTTGATGATTTAGAGTGATTCTTTGTGGTTTGACTCTCAACATCCGAGTCGTGCCCTAAGACTTCGAGATGGGAATCGTCTTGATCTTGAGCAATGTCACGCATAGCAACATCGTCGTCCTTACTGGGACCTGGCTTTTGTAGTGGTTGATGGGAAGTCATTGTTTGTCGAGCGCCGTAAGTTGTTGATCCTCGTTGCCGAGCTTGGTCAACGTGGCTCGTGCGTGAGATTCGTGTCCCAAGACTTGACTTCAAAGGTTCTCTTGCAGGTAGAGCAGCGAAAGTTAAACTACTCTTTCTGACCAGGGGTCTGTCAGGAGTAGATTCATCGGACGGAGAGCCCAGATCATCTACATCGTGATCGTGAATGTGACGCTCTTCAATGGGTTCTTCCTGAGCCTGTCGTTCATCGCGATCAAGGGCAGTCTGCTGAGTGCTTTCCTGTACTGCTACTTCAGGCACAGCGACTTTTGCTGTTTGGTCTTCTTTTGCAGAATGGAAAGATCCTTCAGTTGTGCGGTGGCCTTCCTCAATTACATCCTCCATAGCGTGGTCAGGAATCGGCATCATAACATTTGAAGGCGCTTCCTCCATAGCATCAGCAGCAGGAGTAGGCTCATCTTGCGAGTCCAGGCCCATGTCCACATCATCCTGACTGGCTGTGTGGTGACCCGAATCGGCGATTGATTTGAAGGTTTGGCGTGTCTGATCGGAGGCGATCTCGAATCGTAGTTTGGTGGGGTTGGGTTGTTTTGGAGGGCTTTGGCGTGGTAGCGGTTTTGATGAGAACACATCACTTAAGGGCTGGGAAGAACCTTGTCAGCGCAATCTCTTTTGGAGAAATAATTGAGCTCACTATTCTTGCATCATGTGCGTTTCGTTTCCTCGCAGTACGAGGGGTCTTGCCTCGGATTTTTCCGGGGGTTTTGAAAACATTGGTAACATCACTATGACCTGATCAGCTGTTGCACATATTGAAAACACCTCGAGGCACACATACAGATGACCTTTACTGAAGATCTCCGCCATATGCTCGTTGAGCCATTCTAATTGATGCTGAGCAGGATAAACCACCTCTTCTTTCTCATTCTGAAGCAGATGCAGGGCATTTTCCTTCTCTGCAGCTATCCAGGAAGCTGTTCCGACGGCGGTGGCTCTGGCAGCCATGGTCGTTGTTTGGAAAGGTAGGCTGGAGTTGAAGTCGAAGTAATAGCTGTGCAGTGACTCTTCAAACGAGTCAGAGAGCTAGGGACATGAATGTGCGAAGAACAAGCGAGCGCATTTTGATGCAATGGAAAGTTCAAGTGTAGTTACAGAAGCATTGGAGTCTCGAGTTGTGGACGCGGATTGCTAGAGCGGGCGTGTTTTGATCCTGACTCGATTGGTTTAGCGCGCGACACAAAGTGGGACGACTTCACGTGATCATGTTAACTTGCGACAAAGCTGTGGAGTACCAAGTATGCGCAGTGCCTCGCAGGTCTCACATCGATTACTAGTACATCAAGCCTGTGTCAGTGGTTAAGTTGCTTCCTACATGTCCCTAAGATGCAGCGATGCAGTCTACCCAATACTTGCTATCAAACAGACACTCCGCGGGTGGTGTTCGAGCCTGACGTTGCATTTTCGAGTCCGAGAGCGTCTCGAAACTGCCCGTCGACTTTCCGAGACGCTAGAATGCCTTATCACGATTGGCTAATGTCGAGCCGATCGATCCAAAAGTTGGAGAAGACTGCGATCTCGGAGACTCTCCGATACTCCTCAAAGCTCCTCCGTCGGTCTGCTGTTCTCGAATTGATATATAATATGCCCAGCCACTTGTGATCTCATAGCGGTGTCGCTTCTATTTAATCCAAAGGTCACCTAAAACATAGAACCCTTCCAACGTGTTGCCTCATGGCGTCTAAGACGGCTGTTTTCCAGCTTTCAAACCACATATCCAGACCACGATCGCTGCTCTCATCACTACCTCGGCTATGTCAGGGAGCATCACGCCGTCAAAGACAGCGATGCTTTGCGACGACGAGGAAACAGAGTCTGATGGAGATGAGCGGATTTACTGAAGAGCAATTGACGGTGCGGGATGCCATCCAGAAGATCTGCGCTCAGTTTCCCAATGAATACTGGCAAAAGCATGATCAAACCGAGACCGATCCCAAGGAGTTGCATGCTGCCCTGGCAGCTGATGGATGGCTTGGGATTGCACTGCCGGAAGAATTTGGGGGAGCAGGACTAGGCATATCAGAAGCCACTATGATGCTCCAGACAATCTCACAGTCTGGAGCTGGAATGGCAGGCGCTCAATCCATCCACGCCAATGTTTACGCAGTGAGCAAATATTGTTCGGCGGATGGTCGTCTTCAGCTTGCTAACTTCCGCAGACTCAACCATTGGCCAAGTTTGGAAATAAAGAACAGTTAGAGTCGACCATTCCAAACATCATCAACGGCACGTGGCGAGTCTGCTTCGGCGTTACTGAACCCAACACCGGTCTCGACACACTGAGGCTGAAGACAACGGCCACACGCAAGGGCAACAAATATGTCGTCACAGGTTAGGACAAATCAATGATTATGGAGGTATTCAGTTTTGCTTACTGTTTCATAGGGCAAAAGATATGGATAACGTGTGCCCAGGTGGCCTCAAAAATGATTCTTCTTGCTCGGACGACGCCTTTGGAAGAGGTAAAGAAACCAAGTGAAGGCTTGTCAATGTTCTGCATAGATATTGATCGATCAAACCCTGCACTCGAGCTCAAGAAAATCAAGAAGATGGGCGGGAGGGCTGTGGATGCTAATGAAGTCTTCTTCGACCACTACGAAATCCCGGAGAGCACACTGATCGGCGAGGAAGGTCAAGGCTTCAAGATCATCTTGCACGGAATGAACGCTGAGAGATGCCTTTTGGCAGGGGAGGCACTGGGACTTGGATATGCAGCTCTTGAAAAAGCTGCGCAATATTCCCGAGAAAGAGTCGTCTTTGGCAGACCCATCGGACAGAACCAGGCTATTGCGCACCCTCTCGCCGACGCATATATGAATCTTGAAGCGGCGAAATTGGCTTCGTATCATGCGGCCAGACTCTATGACCGAAGTAAATCAGACTCCAGCATTACTCAACATGACGTGGGAGTGGCGTGTAACAGCGCAAAATATGTTGCAGCAGAAGCGGCCTTCAAGGCTTGTGAGAGAGCAGTATTGAGCCACGGCGGTATGGGATATGCAATGGAGTACGACGTCGAACGGTATCTGAGAGAGTGCTTTGTCCCAAGAATTGCTCCAGTCAGCAGAGAGATGATCTTGAATTTTGTGAGCGAAAAGGTGCTTCGGTTACCAAGAAGTTATTGAGGGACTCGAGATGCGCAATGGAATCTCCATCGTTAAAAAAAGAAATATTCCCCGCATTTTGTGATGTGTATTCTTTGAATCTCGTTCCCCGTCTTCTTCAAAACTTTCAAGTTCACATTTCACATTTTACCGCAGCTGCAAATATGTCTCGAATAGAAGAACTCCCCGATGACTTTGAGGAGGGTGTCAACCTCAACGATGCACCGAAAATGCCATCCGTCGATGAGCTGTACAAACGGCATCTATCGTCTGCCGGCCCGCGACAGAATCCCATCACCCCCAAAAGCTTTGAAGAAATAGTCCAGGACATGAGCAAAACGCCGCTTTTTATGAACAATCTCGACGAAGCGACTACCGACGGTACGCTCGATACTCTCGTGGCTCAGATTATTTAGCTGAGCAATGGCGTGCAGGCGAAGAGAATATCATGCTGGAGGCCATCAAGGCGCTGCAACACGAGGGCACCAAAGCAGAAGTCGCTCAGGGCTTCAAAGAACGTGGAAACGAAATGGTGTCGGAGAAGAAATGGAGCGACGCCAAAGAATTCTACACAAAAGGACTAGCTGTCCTTGCAGATAAAAGCGAGGATAAATGGGACAAAGATGAAGATCAGGCTGCGGAAGAGAGGCAACGCCTGCTGCTCGACGAGCAACTTTATGTCAACAGAGCGCGATGCAATCTCGAGCTGAGTATGGCAGCAGGTTCGAGGAGCTAGGATTTTAGCTGACATGATTAGAAAATTACCGGTCGACTACGATGGACTGCGCAGCAGCACTACGTATTAACCCATCGAATATCAAAGCACACTATCGCTCGGCGTCCGCTCTGATTGCGCTAGACAAGGTGATTGAAGCATTGGACGTGGCATCGAGAGGCGCAAAGCTGGATCCCAATAATGGAGAGTTGAAGAAATTGCTGGACAAAATCAGAGCCAGGATGGAAGTGAAAGAAGCCGAGGATCGTCGTCGCTTGATGGAGTTGAAGAGAAAACAGCAGGAGACGAAGGTGTTAGAGACGGCTCTGAAGGCACGGAATGTGATTCTTCGAGGGACGAAACAACCACCAGACCTGGAAGATGCGTTGATCCGACTATCGCCAGATCCACTGTCTCCTACTAGCCTTTTGGAATTCCCAGTCATGCTTCTCTACCCTCTCCACAATCAAACGGATTTGATCAAGGCGTGGGCGGAAAAGGATGCGATCGTCCATCATCTAAGTTACATCTTGCCACTACCATGGGACACCAAGAACGAGTATAAGCAGTCGACAGTGGATTGCTACATGGATACGATCACTGGAGGACTGATGAAGGTCGGCAAGAAGTTGACATTGCTGGAGGCACTCTCGAATGGAAAGACTGAGATCGTGGACGGGCTGGTTAGGATATATGTGGTACCTGTGTCTTTGGCGCCGCAATGGATAGAGGAGGTCAAGAAGAAAAAGGGTAATAAATAGATGATCCAATCGGCCAGTTTCGAGCACTGTTAGGAGACTCGTACAATATGCAATGCAACGTCCATGTGGCCAGGCGCCATTGCAGCAGGGCTGGGGAGTCAATGACTCAGGCACCCGCCTTTTCCGACCTCCAGGGCTTCCCTCACCTCATTTCCTTTCTCTCCTGGTCACACGCACCCACACAGGCCGTTCGACAGAGATAATCTCGCTCTGCCTCTGCGTCTCTTTCGCTTACCAGTGTTTGAGCCCCCTGTAAACGGCCCCTCTTTGCCACGAGCCGGGTGATCCCTGGCACTCACTGGCGCCGAATTTTGGCTTTATTTGGCTTGAGATTGGCGTCAGTTGGCGGCCGCTTCTGCAGCAGCGCCACTCCTCCCAGTCAAAACACTGCACACCGCATCACCCACGTTTGCTTCAAGGCTACGCACGCTACGCTTCGCATCTTTCACAAAGGTCTCCTAGCCACCTAGCTGGCTTCAGTGCCCACTACCCAATCAAACTGCTGCTGGATCTTCCAGAACGACCATGAACAACCCCGCCCTGCCCTTGTATGCTCCCCAGAACGCAGGTCCATACGCTTTCAACAACCCCCCTCTCAATGCTGCCTACTCCGTCCCTCCCGGGAATGCCTTCGACCATGCCCAGCCTGCATTTCAGCCGGGCATGATCCCAAGCCACATGCAACGACCCTTATCTCATCCCCAGCAAGCTCAACACCCGCAAAATTTCTACCAGCAACAGCCTGGCCAGGTCGGCGCGAGCCCACGTCCACAGAGTCGCTCAAGCTATAGTCCTCAATCTCAAGGTTAGTCAGGTTCATCTACCATCATGCGCCTCTGCGTCAGAATGCTCACTGTTGAACAGTTCGTCCGTCCAATGGGCCAACCCCCGGTCCAATGAACAAAGGAACTCCTCCGGTCCTTAATCCGAGTCAGCTACAGCTCGCTGCCTCCTCAAGCCAGGGTCTACCCTCTGTGTCAGCGCCCTCCGAGATGAATATGGCGGCAAATATGGCTATGCAGGGCCAATCGAATCCCACGTTGGCTCAACAAGCCCAGATACAGAATGCGACGCAAGCCGCACGAGCTGCTATGCCACAACAACAGCAACAGCAACAGCAGTCACAAGGAGCCGTTGCAAATGGGACAGTGTCCCCCCAGGCAGCTGCGCGCGAGCGAGCCAGGGTCACAGTATTGCTAGAGATCAATACGCAACTTCTACAAGAGGTGGTATCTTTACAGGCACAAGGGAAGGCTGGTTCTACAACGAACCAAGGACAACAGTCCCCGACATCACCAACCTCAGCGACAGATCCTGCGAATCCAATCACAAATAGCCCAGGAGAACCGCCGAAATCTGCGGGAGGATCAAGTCAAACAAAACCACCTTCACAGGAATATGCAGAATGCATGCGTCGGCTACAGGCGAATTTGTCCTACCTTGCGGCGATTGCTGATGCCAAAAAGAAGGCCAACGGAGCCTTGCCCGCGGGACCCGCCATCATGATTCCTCCGCCTAATTTGCCACAAATTGCCGACCTCTACAAAAAGTTGAATACTTTGTTTCCCGAGGCGGCGCAGTCGAATATCAACAAGGCCATGGCCCAGGCAGCAGCTCAGAACCAGAATAAGCTACAACAAGCTGCACATACTGCTGGACAAGTGCAGGGTTGAAGATGAGCGAAGATCTGTGGCAATTCTATGCGCTTCATTTAAATGAGATCGCCAGCTATCTCCGACAATCAAGGGGAACATGGTCGGCAGCTGCTCATTTGCAACGGCTGGGAAGCGATGCGATAATCTCGTCTAAGTCGATCGCTGTCATTTTTCCACTCGTGAGATTTTTCCAGGCTGTGAGGACTCAACGCGATACTCGAGCTGTGAACGTGAAGACAAAAAGGGCCCAGTCGATAAGATCAAGGCTTTGGTCGCAAACGCTCGTCCTCGAGTGTTCTTACATCTCCACCCATTTATCTCTATGAAACTACCAACATTGTAAATTTAGGCTAGAATGAGTTTGACGAACCACACCACGAAGACGAAAGCGCCTTTGAAAAATGCGTTAACGGGGTCATGCCATTGGGAATACAATCAGGATGATATCCAGAGCTTCAAGTTTGTTAAATCAGTTAAGTGTTTGAATACATTCTTGGCGGTTGAGCTCTGATGATTTGTCTGAAAGCACGCAGTATGGTGTTAGCGAAAATCATGAGGTTGTTTGACAAACTTGCAGCACAACCACGATATTACTATTGTGGACTGCTGCTGCACCGTGAATAAACATTACATTGTTAAACGTCCCTGTAGGTTGATATTTGATGCCTACCCAGGTAGGTATGCCACTAGTGCAAAGAGCAACGACGTCGCCGCCAAGCCGTGGGTGGAAGTCGAGGGAAGCGCCTGCAGTGACTTGGACAGACATGCACTTCAGCCTCGTTCGCTGTGTTGTGACTCTCCTGTCAACATTAACTGCAACATTGAAGTGCATTTTTTCCTTAACAGTGCCTTCAGTGACAATCCTTTGTCCGGTTCTTGTTTTTTTCTGAATGATATTAAGCACTCGCCCCAAGTTCATCTGGGCATCTGCTTCTATACCTTGTAATTCTTTATTTGAACTCTTCAAATTCCGCCTTCAGCTCGAGTCTTTCTTACGCGCCGCTCGACCATCCAGAAATCCTCGAAAGCTGTCGCTGCTTGATCTAGTCCAGCCTACTTGCCCACCCTCACCAGCTGTAGATAGCATTTCATGCTCCCGATCTTCACCCGTTCATACTAGCATTCACCTTCGTCACACTCCGCGAACCCTTCCACAGCGCCGTCCTTTCTCTACCATCACTGCCCGCACCATGTCGGCTAATGGGGAACTCCGATTGAAACGAAGAACCAGTCCAGCTTCAGCTCTGGAGAGACCCAAGAAACAATTAAGACAAGAAAATGGAGTCCCTACACCTGGCGATGCCACGCCACAGAATGGCTCCGTGTACGACATTGAAGCCGAATCGAGCCCATTTCCAATCATGAGTACTGTCCCAGCTGCGGGAGACTCTCCAGAATGGCAGGCTACTATAGAAAGAGTGATCAAGAGTGTGGTGTCGATCCACTTCTGCCAAACATGCTCCTTTGACACGGACCTATCTCTCTCGTCTCAGGCTACTGGGTTTGTGGTGGACGCTGAAAATGGCTACATCATGACCAATCGCCATGTCGTCTGCGCTGGTCCGTTCTGGGGCTACTGTGTGTTTGACAACCATGAAGAAGTGGGTTACCCTGGTCTACTCCCTGTGCTTTTCTGACAGTTTGCTAACAATCGCCGTAGTGCGACGTAAGGCCCGTCTACCGCGATCCCGTTCACGACTTCGGGATCCTCCAATTCGACCCGAAAGCGATCAAATACATGCAGGTCCAAGCCTTGAAATTGCAGCCTGAATCTGCAAAGGTTGGTGTGGAAGTTAGGGTGGTTGGAAATGATGCCGGAGAAAAGCTCAGTATCTTGTCAGGAGTCATTAGTCGATTAGACCGCAATGCTCCTGAATATGGCGAGGGTTACAGCGACTTCAATACAAATTATATCCAGGCAGCTGCAGCGGCCACTGGTGGAAGTTCTGGCAGTCCTGTAGTCAACCTCGGTGGACACGCGGTTGCTCTGCAGGCAGGCGGCCGAGTTGACGGTGCAGCGACCGACTACTTCCTCCCCCTTGACAGACCCTTACGAGCTTTGCAGTGCCTCCAACAAAGCAAGCCAATTTCGCGCGGCACTATTCAAACACAATGGATGTTGAAGCCTTTCGACGACTGCCGAAGATTAGGACTGACGCCTGATTGGGAGTCGGCTGTTCGAAAGGCTCATCCTAACGAGAACAGTATGCTTGTTGCCGAAATTGTACTACCGGAAGGGCCCGCAGACGACAAAATTCAGGAGGGCGACGTTTTGATCAAGGTCAACGGCAACCTGCTAACCTCTTTTGTCGAGCTCGATGGCATTCTCGACTCCAGCGTGGGTGGGAAAGTGGACCTCTTATTCCAACGCGGCGGAGAAGATCATGAAGTGACATTGGAGGTGGGCGACTTGCACGCCATCACACCAGATCGATTTGTCACGGTAGCCGGGGCCAGCTTTCACGACCTTTCGTATCAACAAGCCCGCCTCTACGCCATTGCCTGTAAAGGGTTGTATGTATGCGAGGCTGCTGGTTCGTTCAAGATGGACAATGCTCTATCTGGATGGATTATCGATACGGTAGATCAGAAGCCTACCCCAGATCTCGACGCCTTCGTGGAGGTCATGAAAACGATCCCTGATCGATCACGAATTGTCATCTCATATCGACATATTAGAGATCTTCATACTCGAGCTACTGCTATTATACATATCGATAGGCACTGGCACCCTAAGATGAGGTTGTCATCGAGAAATGATCAGACAGGGCTCTGGGATTTCAAGAATCTGGGGAAGGCATTGCCTGCTGTCCCCCAAGTGGCCAAATCCGCCGACTTCATCCAGCTTGACGGTGTCAATCTACCTGCTGCGGCCGACATTGTTCGCTCTTTCGTTAAGGTCTCGTGCTACATGCCGGTCAAGATTGATGGGTATCCTCAAGCACGAAGAACGGGATTTGGATTGGTGATCGATGCGGAAAAAGGTCTTGTGGTGGTTTCCCGAGCCACAGTCCCGTACGACCTTTGTGACATTACCGTGACTGTTGCCGACTCAATACAAATAGAGGGCAAGGTGGTGTTCCTCCACCCACTCACAAATTATACGGTCATCCAATACGATCCCGAGTTGGTGCATGCCCCTGTGCAGACAGCCAAGTTGTCGACCGAGATGATCAAACAGGGTGCCGATACCATATTTGTGGGGTTCAACCAGAACCATCGAGTCGTCGTGGCGAAGACCACAATCACCGATATTACCGCTGTCGGTATTCCTGCGAACGCAGCCGCTCCTCGGTATCGTGCTGTTAACCTAGATGCAATCACGGTCGATACCGGCCTGTCTTCTCAATGTTCATCCGGCGTTCTGATTGGCGCAGACGGCGTTGTGCAAGCCTTGTGGCTGACCTACATGGGAGAACGAAGCCAAGGCAGCCACAGAGACACCGAATACCACCTCGGTCTAGCCACGAGCATGATCAAACCCGTGGTTGACCTGATCCGCGCAGGTACCATACCTAAACTTCGAATTCTGAATATGGAGTCATACGTGGTGCAAATGGCGCAGTGCCGCATTATGGGAGTGTCAGAGGAATGGATCTCGAAGGTCGCCAAAGCCAACCCTGCTCGACATCAATTGTTCATTGTCCGAAAGGTTGATTGTGGTCCAGCCAACGGACCTAGCGATGGACAGCTACTTCAGGAAGGGGATATTATTCTCACCCTGAACAACCAACTCATTACTCGTATCAGTGATTTTGATATTATGTACGACAAGGAATGGCTGGATGCTTTGGTGGTGCGGAAGGGAGAGGAGATGCGACTCCGAGTTCCCACCGTACCGACAGAAGACCTGGAAACATCGAGGGCGGTTGTTTTCTGTGGTGCGGTCCTTCAAAAGCCTCACCACGCAGTTCGCCAGCAGATCAGTAAGCTACACTCGGAGATTTATGTTAGTGCCAGAAGCCGAGGATCGCCTGCGTATCAATATGGACTGGCTCCCACCAACTTTGTGACCCACGTCAATGGGGTCAAGACGCCAGACCTCGACGCGTTCGTGGCAGAAGTGAGCAAGATTGAGGACAACACATACTTCCGATTGAGGGCAATGACCTTTGATAATGTGCCTTGGGTGGTGAGTATGAAGAAGAATGACCACTACGTAAGTATCCCTATCGTCCCCGCATTTGTTCGAACGTGGTTTGGCTAATGGCTTGAAATAGTTCCCCATGTCTGAATATGTCAAAGATCCAAGCAAGCCGAACGGTTGGAGAGTGATTTCATACGATTCACAAGGCAAAAAGCACAAGGGCGGCGACGAAGGCATTCCAATCACAGCAGATGCCATGAGTGCAGAAGACGATGCAGCGAGTGACGGCAATGAAGAACCCGACTCATTCAGCATTAGATCCAGGCTGTAAAGGGATGTTTATGGGAAATTGGATAGTCGCAAGGCAACAGAAAAAGATGAAATGGGCAAAGACTCGACACAGACGATAGCGTGAAGACTTAAGAGATGAAATTGTAGCAAGTAGAGTGGTTGCCGGTACAAAAGGCATTGTATTACCAAATGATTTTCACATGTCATTTCCAGCTGGGGGTTTACATCATGATCAGCGCCCACAACTGGGAGGCTGATCTCGAAACCAAGCTTTTACCACCAGAATGGCCATGTCGAGGGTGGGCGAGTTTTAAAGCCAGCCATCAGCAGAGACACGTAGTTGACGTATGGAACTCATTGACATGCATAAAGCAGGTACAAGGAATATATGGGCCCTCAGAACAGTAAACGCAGCAGGTGCAAATGCGACGATGAAGCGGTAGGCGTTGTTTGAGCACGCGACCAGAATTTTAGGTGCAGGACAAAGGCACCCAAAGGCAGGCCAAAAAAGAGGAGAAAGCCTGTTACTAGTACAACTGAGTGCAGGCAGTTGCGTCAGAAACATTCACCAACGAGCGCGTCGGACAGGTGCAGGCGCAGAGCCGGTGCCAATCAGAAGCCGGAGGGATTGTTTGAGGCAGCTCCCGCAGGTTTTACGCACCCACGCACCACGAACCCACCGTCACTTGCAATCATCATATTATCTCAAAACCGACACCTTGTTCCCATTCCAATTCATCCTGCCTGCTTCCTCCATATCTGTCCTCGACTCAACCTCAATCCCAATTCCATTCTTCCATCTACCAGTGTCTGCCGGCAATTCTCTACACTCGTGCATTCGTACTGAGAAAGTTGGTCTTGTCCCGTCCTCCCTGCTGTTCCCGCTACTCCTGATTTCTTTTTGCGCAACTTCTGCCATTCCCACCACGCCCAGAATACCAAGGCTTATCTCTTTGGTTCATTGATAGATCTCCATCTGAATCCCAAAATGTCTCTCATCGATGACACCGCCCCTACGACCAATGGGTCCGAGCCTGGTCTCAAAGATGTCTTTGTTAACAGTAGGGTGAGCTACGCTTTACAAGCATCCAACTTCTGTCATGAGACTCTATACTAACCAAGCACAACAGTCTTGAAATCTCCGTGTCGACGTTTACGCTCTCTAACAGAACAATAGACGCTGCATCTGCGGCCAATGCTGTCGGACAGCACCCGATCACACAAAACATTGTGAATGGTAGGAGCCATTCAGCAACACAAAGAGCAGGTCAATATACTAACATTTCCCCCAGGTCCTGTTGCTACTTCGGCTAAGAATCAAGCTGCTACCACCAAGGCTGAGTTCAGTGACTTGGCTGGCGCTCGCCAGGTTCCCGAACACAAACCCAACGATACTGAGTTGACCCACTACCACAGCTTCTTCTACACTCTCTTGAGCGTGAGCACTTCGCCTCTTCATGTCAGAATCCCGCTAACGTGTAGCAGTGGAAGAACAAGCGAGCTACCGGCATCACCTTCGTCTCCCTACTTGCCTTCATCTTCGCCTGCCGATACCTACCCATTACTCGATACCTCATCAAACTTACCTGGATGAGTCTCGGTGGTACGTGAAAACATCTTCGCATGTGAAAGAAAACAACTGATATGAATCCAGTCGTCACCCTCGCTGAGGCAGCAAGCAAGACTCTCATGGGCTCTAGCGTTGCCAGCTCCCTGAGACCCCGAAGATACTACAAGATCCCGAAGGAAACACTCGAAGCCTCGCTTGACGATCTTGAGAACTTGATCAACTTCTTCGTCATTGAGATCCAGAGAATTGTGTTTGCCGAGAACATCCCTGTCACGGCAGCCGTAAGTCCAGCTCCAGGAACCATGACACGATGCAATACTAATCGTTCATAGGCTTTCTTGGCCACCTTCCTCACCTACTACCTGATTAAAGTCGTTCCTTTCTGGGGAATGGCCTTGATTTCCACCTCTATCATGTTCCTCGCTCCCTTGGTCTACATTGAGAACAAGGAGGCCATCGATGCGCAACTTGAGCACGCCGGAAACGTGATCGGCCAACAGACCCATCAGATTCGAGAACTGACTGCCCAGCATACTAGCAAGGGTTTGGAATCCGTGAAGCAATATACTGGAACTGCTGCTGCCAAAGCCCAAGATCTGGTTGGAAGCGCTCGTCAGAGAATCCCATCTCCCACCACCGCCAAAGCCCCAGTTCAGGAAAATGATTTCCCTTCGGCTCCTAAGACTGAGCTCCCGGAAACCAAAAGCGAGGTGCCTGTTCACGAACCTGAAGCTGTCCCAGCTATCTAAGTAGCTACCGTGCAGCATGGACATGACGCTGAGATTGCTCAAAGCTGCCAACGACAGAAATGGATACATATATAAGCACGCCTCTACGGAAGGATGAAACGATTCAGCGATGGACACAACTTGAGTACTTGCTCTTCGCACAGCTTTGTACTCTTATGACATGCCTTTGACAGCCTCAAATGACTGGTCGGAAGGAGGGCGGCAAGACAGCCGCGTACGGGGATCCTCCGGGTAATGGGAGGGTGATGACGATGGGAGTCTTGTACCATATGATAGACAGCAGTATGATTTGGACAGACGCAAGCGCGGAGTACCTTATTGATTAGTTCTTTTCACCCAAATTGCATTCAAGGTTGCTCCAATCCATTCCAGTGTATACCAAAAGGTGGCGCCTTTTTATCACGTGACCTAGTGGAACACCTCCGTGAGATGAGCCACTGCTTCTGCATGTGAGAGTCTCAGCCGTGCCATCCTCGTCATCTTTTGAGTCGCTAGGTTCTTAGCTAATCGATGATTCTGAAGTCGGCGAGATCGCAGCTCACACCGATGCCCTTCTACTTTTTTTTTCTCCGCATTTCGAGTTCAGACAATAGCCGAGGATTTCCACAACCACTCGGCCACTCATCCATTGCAGGTCTCGGAGCAAGCTATGTCCCCGGCACTGTTTGTCCGAGGTTCCTCAGGTGGGAAGTCATAATTATGGGACTCGCTGTCAGTGCTGCAATGTAGCTCGAGGGAAAAGGTGCTGGAGGTAATCTGCAGCTGCGACATGCCCGCGGTTTTTCATGCATGTTGTCTCTTTTGCTGTCTATGCACATATTGCTTTCCATTCCCTCTCCTCTTTTGACGACCTGAATTCCTGGGCATCTACCTACCGAGTCGGACTAGTAAACTAGTGCGCCCGTCGTCTCGAAAGTCAAGAGCTGGGAGACTGGTGCCCAAAAATGCCCATCTTCAAGTCGCTGCAGCCGCCGATTGAGAGTTCGTCTTCCCCCACTGAAATATATGTTCTCTCTGCTCTCATCTACTGTCGATCTGAGAAAGCTTAACTAATGACTTCTTCGTGTCGGAAACAATAGTGCCATGGCATCTCCCGGTGTGGACGTGGCTGTTCGACTCCGAGTATAGTCCGATGCGGCACCACAAGCCGGAAGATATCAAGGGATTCACGAATGCGGCGACGAAAGAGGTGAGGAAGATATATACACATGGGGTCTGTTCATGGGAATGAGTAGTGGCTAACGATTCTCTCTCCTGGCCTAGCACCTCTCCTACATCGACCTCAAAACGCACACGACACACCTCTCCACCACGCTGGCAAAGAACTACGGCCTGCTGACCGGCCAGACCGTCGCGCTCTTCTCCCCCAACACAGTATGGTATCCGTGCGCGATGTTCGGGATCCTGCGCGCCGGCGGCGTCGTGTCGGGTGCCAGTCCCGCCTACAACGTCGAGGAGATGACGTACGCGCTAAAGACGGCAGAGGCCAAGTTCCTCTTCACGGTCCCTGGAAGTATCCAGATCGCCGCGGCGGCGGCCAAGAACGCGGGCATTCCACAGAGTCATGTGTTCTTGCTAGAGGGTGAGCTAGAGGGATTCACGACCATGAAGGAATTGCTCGCCATGGGGGAGAAATATGGCGAGGAGGGTCAGATCGAGCAGTTCCGTCTGCCGCAGGGCAAGAAGAACAAGGACGTCTGTGGGTTTCTGTCGTTCAGTTCCGGAACCACGGGCCTGCCCAAGGCGGTCATGATCGCACACTCGAATGTCATCGCACAATGTCTACAGATCCAGCAGATCTCGCCTGACACCTTGCGTAGGATCCTAGCGGTGTTGCCATTGTTCCATATAACAGGTTTGGTGCATCAAATGCACTTGCCCGTCCTGCTCAACGCGAACGTCTACATGCTCCCAGCCTTCTCCATGGACAGCATGTTGCAGACTGTACAGGAATACAAGCTCGAAGAGATGCTACTAGTGCCACCAATCCTGATCCGCATGGTCCGCGACGACAAGACCCTCGCGAAATACGACCTCTCCTCGCTCCGCCGCTTCTCATCCGGCGCGGCACCGCTCTCCGCCGAGATCCTGGAACTACTGAAGAAACGCTTCCCCGGGACGGGCTTCAAACAAGGCTACGGAATGACCGAGTCCTGCAGCTGCATCACCGCGCACCCGCCCGAGAAATACGACTACAAGTACGCGTTCCGCGTCGGCACCATCGTCGCCAGCACCGAGGTCAAGATCGTCGATCCAGACACGGGCCGCGAGTGCGGCCTCAACGAGCCCGGCGAGATCTGGGCCCGCGGACCCCAGGTCGTCATGGGATATCTGAACAATCCCAAAGCGACGCGCGAGACGTTCGACAAGGACGGGTTTTTACACACCGGCGACATCGGCTATCTCGACGAGGAGGGCCTCATCACCATCTCCGACCGTCTGAAGGAAATGATCAAGGTCAAAGGCATCGGCGTCGCGCCCGCCGAGCTGGAAGACTTGCTCCTCGGCCACGAGGACGTCGAGGATGTCGCTGTCATGGGTATCGCCGACGACTATGCCGGGGAACGGCCCAAAGCGTATGTCGTGGTGAAGGAGGCAAAGCGTGGAGATGCAGAAGCGGTGGGGAAACGTTTGATCAAGTACGTGCAGGACAAGAAGGTGCGCCATAAATGGGTCACGGAGATCGAGGTCGTGGATGAGATTCCAAAGTCGCCGAGCGGGAAGATTCTCAGGAGAGTGTTGAGGGATCTGGCCAGGAGTGGGAAGAAGGGCGTCGTGGTGCGGGATGAGAGGGAACGCGCCAGGTTGTAAATCAATCCTCTGCTTGTGGCGTCGCCAACCAAATGGCCCATGCTTCCTGGTTTTCGTGAGAGGAGCATACAGAAAAGAGAGGGGAGAGGTGGGTGGGTAGGTTAGGAAATCCATATTCAAGGCCGCTCGGGTTCAGAATGCAATGCTACGATCAAGATCCAGATTTTCATTTCGCCTGCGACAAGTAAAGGCTGTATTATTCGCACCCTGTGGGTTTTTCTATCTCTCGACTGAATAGGCCCCAGTGCGATCGCCCTTCCCTTCCGCTAGACCAAATAGCGGGTAGGTATCATGCATGGCATAGCACGGGGCAAGCGTTGTGTGGTAAAATGTACAATATTCTCTCGAAGCGGAAGCCAAAAGCAAGAAGCAGAAGCAAAGGTCAACGGTCCACCATCACCTCTTGCTCCGCCTCTCCTCATCCCTCTTCTGTCGCTTCCTCGCCTCCGACGAGATCATCTCGGTCAAATCCTCCTGGAAATCCCAGTTGGGGTTCTGTTCGGCGCGACGGGCTTGATCGTACGCACGACGCAGCTCGTCTTTACTCATCCCGTCGTGGGCGGCCAGCGCATCGGGATTCATCGACACATCCACGTCGCCTGGCTTTTTGCGCTTGCGAGAGTCTTCCTGTCCGAGCACGGGCAGGTTTGCTGCCGCTTGTTGTTGCTGTCCAGCCTTGAGATCGTAGACGCGGTCGCCGCCAAAAAAGCCTTCCATGCGCGTCTGTCGCTCAGGAATGACTTGATATGCAGATCGAGGGTGTGCGGATTCTTCTGTCTCGGTGCCACGTCGTTTCCGCAGGTCGAATTCAGAGACTGTTTCGGTACCGCCAATTTCTGTCGGTACGGCTGATGTCATGCCGCTGGGGGTTTCAAGGCCAGCTGAAGTTTCAATATCAGCACCGCCGTCTTCGTCGTCATCCTCATCGTCCTCTTCTTCTTCCTCTTCCTCCTCCGATTCTTCTTGTTCTTGCAGCTCGCCCCATAGTTCTTTTTCAACAGGTTCACCTTGCTGAGTGTTTTGCTGCTGCTGCAAAACGCCGAAAATGTCACCGCCATAGAGAGGTCGGTTGGTAGCTTCGTCAACGGGCGGCTTACCCCATTGACCAGGCGCAAACCCCCAGCTCGCGCCAGGTGGAGGAGGGGCATTCACTCCGGGGACTTTCAATGCTGGATACGATGGCGGTGGTCCATATCTCTGCATATTGATGAGCCACGGAGGTGGAGCACCCGGTGGCATGTTGAGTGCTTCTTTCAACTCATCCGACAAATCACCAGGTCTTAAATGTCGCAAATTCGTCTCAAATTCCTTGCCTTCATAGTACACCTCTCCATACCTCGTCAACTCGGGCTTCGTTTGAAACTTAAAAAATGCGTCGTATAGCCTCTGGTAGTCAATGTCCAGCTTGCCCGTTTTGCCCTGTACTCGTTCTCTTTGCCTCTGTTTTAACGTCGCATTCTCTTGTTTCTCCAACACTGCATCACGCATCTCTGCGATCCCCGTTTCTTGGATGAATTTCGGTAGTGCAAAGGGCGGCTTCTCGATACCACGTTTTGACGACAGGTATTCTCTCTTAAGAGACCAGTGAGTCGGCACGGGTACGACGTTTCGATATGATTTCATGTGCACTAGGAGTCGCGGATCTGATGCTGATATGTCTGTCCATTCGACCATTTCGGGTCTCTTGACAAGAGCCTTTAGCTCCGCCACGGACAGCTTGGTCATCTCTTTCCGCTTCTTTTTCGAGACCTTCGGAGCCGCATTCTCTTCCTCTTCGTCGGGAATATCGTCGTCATCGTCGAAATACATCTCGGGCTTGTCTGGTTCTTTCAGCGCAGGATCTTCCTTGTCCTCTTCTTCGAATTTGCCCATGATGTCTTTGTACATGTCGAAGAGAGGGTTTCCCTCGTCGACAATGAGGGGATCAGATAGGGGGTCGCCATTTCGCTCGTCATCTTCTGTCTTTACTTTCTCTCGACTCGACTTAAATGGGGCTGGCTGTTCAGGTTCTGGAGGTGGTGCTGATCGATCCGCTGCAGAAGTGTCTGGTGTGTGCTCCGGGGCCTCCTGCGCTGCATTAGAATCAGTCAATGACAAGGTGGGGGATAGTCGCACCTTGTCTTTCTGTTTTTCTGCCTTCTTCTTCGCTCGTCTAAGCTGGTTCTTGGTCGGCTTCGCAGCGGCTGCCATGTTTTGAAGAATTTACCTTGAAGACTGCGCCTTGGCAAGTAGACGCGAGTTATAAGCTTTTGGGGGCCAGTTCGACAGGCGGAAGCGTCGTAAGTGAGCCAATAAATATCTTGAGAGGACTGGGGAGAGAAGAAAATGTCACGGTGAAAAATGCAGGCTCTCTATCTTGAAGTCGAAGTCACTCTTGAAAACTGCTGGCGGCTGGCTCCACTTGGGGACGCGGGTGACGCCGCCTTGAAAAGCGCCGTCGATTAAGTGCCTACACGCAATAAAAAGACAAGCAGGATTAAAGCAGCGCTTTACCTACATTGGTCTTCTGGCTGGCCAGCATTGACACACGGATCACGGTTTAACGCTTCCGCTGAGCTCTAGATGCACAAGATAGTGGAGGAATAGAGCGGCCGTGCCTTAATTCTGCAAGCTCGTCTACATCCCTTGTGAAGAATGAGATGTATTTTGGAGAATCTCAAAAGAGGGAGGCTCTGCAGGCACTGTCTATGTATGTTGAGATTGTCGGAACACGACCCTAAGACTGGCAAACAACTGAGACACCGTTAAGGATCACATAGAACTCAACCACATCCAGAACATGCTTTCGGTATGGGCACCTGCCAGGGGAGCAAGAGACTCTATACTCGTATGATCGCAGAACCATTTTCGTCCACGGCTCAGGCCTCAAGAGTGTGTCCCTAGTCTCCCAAAACTTCGAGCGCCAAGAGGCACATGCGGTGCCATCTTCAAATCTCAATCCTCCAATTTGGTAAAAGGGTACCTGATCCCATTCACGACGGTGGTAATCTCCCGTCTTGCGCCCCTGCGCTCCAATTCTTGCATATATCCGTAAAAGTCAAGAACACCTCCGTCACCCGTTCCCGACGAATCGCTCTTACCAACCCCAACGCTCATATGCAACCCAACTCTGGCTGCAAATGCCTCGAAGTCGACTCCAGCATCAATGCCGCGACTTTTCAAATGGCCCTCTTCAAGCTCCACGAGCACCGGCTTGTCGAAGAGCTCTTCGTCGCAGCAGAGAGTCCAGATGCTTTGCACGAATTTAACGAGTTTTTGCGCCAACTGTAACCGCGGATATTTGTCCGCGAGACGATCGAGGCGACTGCACTGGGATGAGGTGGTTGAATCGGGTGCGATGCAGAATTCGGAGAGAGTTTCGGTACGTAGAGCCGTCCATTGGATGTTCTCAGAGGAGACTGTTTGAAGGGCAGACGCGGATTCGGTGGTATCAGGAGATGGTGTGGGTGAGCGAAACATTAAGTTAATCAGCTCTGCTATTTCTGGATCTGAGGTAGTTGTCGTGGTTATTTTATCGTCTTCGTTATCATCGTAGAGGACGCTCGGCTCAATGTAGCCCCAAGCGAAACAGTCTTCCAGCGACGGCAGAGAATCTGACCCAAGATTCTTCGTTCGAAGCTGTAATACTTCGATGCTGGCTCGAAGCATCAATTCACACGCCACGCTCATCCAGTTTTCATTGGGGTGGACGTCAGACTCATCCATCATGTCCCAGAATTTGGCTGAAATGATCATGAATCGAGGCAGTAAAGAGAAAAGGAGTATTGCGTCGGTGATCTGTGGCTCAGAGCTAGAAGTCTCTGTCTGATTGCTCTTCCATGCTGCACATATCTGATTCTCGACATCTCGGGAAACGTTGGCTTGCGAAATAGAAGATGTCGTACTAGCAGGCTGCTTCTCTAGCCTACGGAAGTGCCTTTCCCTCGTTGCCAACCATCTCCGGCGTGCTCTGACTTCCCCCTTTGCGCGTTCTTTGACCTGGCCACTCGTGGTATCTGTCAAAAGAGGCCAGGAGGGGTACGCAACGGCACATAGGAGGACCAGAAACTCCAAGATATCCAATTGCCAAATAATTTCCGGAGAGTGTTCGTGGTCAGGATGGTGTTCATTGAATATCTGGATGAAAGCGTTGAATATGAGTAATGGTCTGAGAAGAGCCTTTTCTTCTGGCTCAGCGCCGGCACCATTGGAGAGTCGTTGAAACTGTGCCTCGATGGCTCGGAATAGCGTGTATTCCAGAATCATAGTGTCCACATCAAGTTGCAGGTCTGGGTCGGCGCAACGAGTGTCGTCCATCTTTGCCGTCAGCCTTTCGTAGACAATTGACTGCAAGGACAGGGTCGCAATCAGTTATCTCTTCATTATCATTGTTTTGGTTTTGTGGGATAAAACCTGAAACCAGCCTGCGGCGACCCGGCCGGTCTGGATGACTTGAACAGGGTCAAGGCTCCTTGACCCTTGACCTGGACTTACAACGCATACATTGCATCTTAGCTTCTGTACTCGAAGATCCCCGCAGATGCAGACTGGACGAACGTCGATTTAGTGGCGAAATGAGGGCAAATGTGACAGCAGAGTTGGTCAAGTTCTTGGGAGGAGCTGCTCTTCGTTGGCAATCCGCAGGCTTGAGGTTCACGAGGCTAGTCTTCTTCCAAGGCTGGTGGGCCGCTCCAGGTCCCAGATTTGAGCTTCCATTTGGGTGGCTTTTCACCCGGAACTTTAGCCCTGGGGGAGCAAGGGTAGTCGGAGGCACAGCCCGAGGGCCTTCAAGCTCCGCATTACCTTGACTATTTGGTATGAATCGCAACCCCAAAAACTTCCGCGATCTGCCCAACATTTAATGAAGCAGAGTTGAAAACTTCCGACCTTTCATCTATCTACCGCTCTCTGATTATAAGCCAAACATGATTTTCAAGCAGTCTCTTCAGGGGCTTTCTCGTGATTTAAGACTTACACTTGAAGATGCAGTGGCTCATGGTCACTTGAGTGGCAGGAGTCCAGGCGATTCATTTTCCCCGCGCCCCGCGATATGCGACCTTGGGAGGGGTTGCATTTTCATTTGACGGTGGTGTGACGCAGCTCGTATTGAGGCTCAAGACGTTCAAGTTTTTCTGGTTACGCAGGGTTTGCCCTAGATCAAAGCTTAGCAGCATGGGTAGGAGTTTCTGACCGATGTCAACGAGCCTGTCAACTCATCACGCACGAATTCCTGCTGCAAATCAACCAGTACGAGGGTGCCGCACAAATGGCGAATGCCACAACGCAAAGTCGAACCCCTGGTGCAAGCATTCTCGCCGATGATAACGATGATAACGATGACCTGATGATCTTGTCGTCTACGATGCGTTGGAGAAGGTCTCTCCACCCGAGACTGCTGTCGCAGCAACTATTGACGGCATCCAAAACTTTGTCTCTCAGGCTGTTAGACTCACGGTCAATAAGCCTACCAAAACCAGTGCCCCACGAGTTGCCGTGAATGTGAGTGAGGTGATGGGCGTCCGCTCTACAATAGCGTCTCTAAACATAAGCCGCGCTGGAATATCGGGCCGCTTTGTATCGCCTTCGGGCTGGGGAACCTATAATGGGAAGCCTGCAATCCTTTTGAAGATGAAGTTTGAGTTTTCCTCGCCTCCAGATTGCATACTGAAAAACGCCCGTGTCGAAGTTATGTTCGAAAATGAGAACATTTGGTCTCTGGCTGACCCGCTACCTCGAATTCGGGATAGGGCACCGAGCGAGCTTCGGAGTGTCAATCCCACAATGAAGCAGGTCTCCAGCGGCAAGACATTCGCTCCAAAGATCGATGCGGGTGGGTTTGGTGGCGGCGAGATTGGGCAAATCCATAACGATCAAAACTTCTGTCAAGTCGAAGGTTGGTCGATAATTAGCAACATTGGCGCCCGCATCCCTGAGCACCCCGAAAGCAAAGTATGGTGGGACCTCTCGTCAAATGTTTTGCAGAATCAAGGCGTGAAGCATCACCTGGCCGTCGCAATTATTGTGCAACATGAGAACCAGCCATTCGCTGCCACGTTCAGGCTGTCGGGCAACGAGGAGAAGGCCTCATGGGTCAGGAAATTGATGGGCAAGAAGAAGGAAAACAAGAACGAGGTCGTGGCTGTCAAGTACTTCAATCCTGCGGACAAGGAGGTAGATCTGGACCTTGCGGGTCTTGATCTAGCGGACCTGGTGAAGGAGAACTTGGTGCCCACCCCCGGTAAGCTGAGACTCTTTATACACAATATACACCTCACGGTGGTCTGACAAACGACAGGGTTTGTATAACGAGCAACGACCGAAGTACCCAAGACGTTTCACCTAGGCACAGTTGATAACTCTAGGGTAGTGTTTACATCCCCAACCGGGTCGAGGAATAGGTACCACGATTTTGTACGAAGTATTGCGGAACTTGTTTGGCAGGTCCCGGCGTCAGCACGCGTTTACATCGCCTGAGACTGTCGGAATACGCGCCTACATTATTCTACAGAACCAGGCAAGCCAGGATAAGTCAGGAGGAGCTTGAGACTTAACACACACGTACACGTGATCACTGGAGTCTCCCAGATGAATATCGCAATGCTGTGTATTCATTCGTGCTAGCTATTTTGTCTACCAGCTCGCCCATGTTGGCTGGCGAGGATGGTTGAGCAGCTCCCTACTCTTCGCCTAGTAGAGAGAGCTCAATCTATCTAGATAACTCCTTTTGCTTGACCATCTACCGATTCGGTGCCAATAATCATCTAGGTAGAGACTTCAACAGCGAACCATTCTATGCAACTGATCTGTAAAACTCCTTTTCCATGCGACGATATCCGGGGTATCTTGTCCATCATACACTCATAAAAACAAAGAAATCAATCACTTCACTTCTTCCTCCTACCTTTTGCACTCTTGGAACCTTTGAATTGTGCCAATAATTCAGGATGATCCTCCTCCAGGTGGTTGAAAAGCTGATTCTTTGAAGTTAACTGTATACCACACACGCGACAACGAAGCTCCGCAGCTGTCTTGTCCTGCTGTCCTGCTGCTTTCTGTGCAGCCTTTTTCGCTCTTTTCTGTTTCGCCTTGCCGAGCTTGGGCTGTGCAGCGTCTTCGGGGTCCGAGGTTGCTGGGGTTCCTGACAGACTGAGGTCTTCAAGTGCCACTGTAGCACTCTTGTTCGGTTCTCCGGCGAGCCGCTGCTCAACGTCAGATCTGGGCGCATAGTCATCATCTTCATTCGAAGATGGATCAGAGCCGTCCTCTTCTGAGACTTTCGCAGAGGTGGTTCTCTCTTTCGGTCCCTTGGCATCATCGCCTCCGAGCTCATCTTCAGATAAAGAGTCCTTCTGAGAAGGGGGTTGATTAGGGCTATTAGCGATTTGGTCTTCGACATTCGCCTCGCCCTCATCTTTCACGGGTGTGGGGCCTGTGTCCAAATTGAACTCGACACCTTCGGCCTTCATCTCCTTTTGTAATTGCTTCAGTAATTTGATATGCTTCTTGTTCTTCTCGTGTGCCTTAAATTGTGCCTCGCTCTTGAAAGTCTTGTCACAGACCACACAGTCATATACATGCTCCTCAACGTCAGACTCGCTAGAGAATCCTCCTTCATGGTCGTCTCTTGTCCTTGACTTGGCCCATTCTGGGATGGCGTCTTCTCCGGCTTGGTCAAATTTGGCTTGTCGGGCCGCTCTTGATCTAGCCGCTTGGGCTGCCGCGGCGTCTCGAAGAGCTTTTTGTCGTTCAGCTTCCGATTTTTGATTGTTCTTCACCCGGGGATCTCGTTTCCGAACGAAAGCGACTAGTGAACGAACCGCTTCGTTGTATTCTTGAATGGCATCATCTCGGATTTTCTTGTTCTCTTTCTCCATCAATCTGCGTATCCTTCTATCTGGAGCATCCGATAGCCTATATTCATCCTTCCAGGCAAAGCTCTTTCTCGTGGCAAATCCAGTCCATGCAGCATAGAAAGGTCGCACCATATCTTCGTATTCGTCTTCTTTCAAGCCGAAATCAGGATAGTCCAACGGCTCTTGATCCTCCCACTGGCAGGCAATATCCTCCTCTTTGGCCAACTTCTTGAAGAAATCGTTCAGACCTCCAAAGAAGCCACTAGGCGCATCGCTGAACTCGAGGCGGCCATTGAATTTCATCATCAACTTCAGCACATCCTCGCTGGTTGTCAACTGAATGTTGTATGAAAACTCATCTCCTCCTTTTCCAGCGGGCTGATCGCCTCGTAAAAGGATATCTTTATGGGAGTCATACCATGCTCTTTCTTGAGGATCTGAGAGGACTTCGTAGGCAGACTGGACTTCAGCGAACAGTCTCGTGGTCTCTTCGACGTTGCCATAATTTCGATCAGGATGTAATTCGAGGGCTTTCCGGCGATAGGCTTTCTTGATTTCTTCGTCAGTCGCGGTCCTTTCGACGCCAAGCAGGTCATAGTAGTCCGTTTTGGCAGGAGCCTCGTCCTGGGCAGCGTTACTGGTGGACTGGCGTTGACCCATGTCGAAAGCGGGGGGGAATTTTAGGGATTTGAGGAGAAATTACAGTGGCCAGGTCCATCAAAATATATAGACCTGAATACCAAGCGCCTTCATCGGCCATCACTAGACGGGTGTGCTGAGCAGAATGGGGAACCAAAAGGTCAAATTGAGGGGAGACTTGCACGCAAAAATCATATCCTCCGTCTTCCCGTTCTGATTAACCGCTTTGCCGCTTTGCTCGCCCTCGGCCCACCTGCCGCACCTTGACCCTGTTCCTCTTTATTCACAATATCAACTTTCGTTAACTTCAGACGATGGAACCAGTTTGGAATACCAAATTCATATTTTTACAGTCACACATCCCATGAATGGAAGAGGAAAGCGGTGCTTGTTGTGGTGACATCCATATTTGGCCTGGACGTGCACACCACGTTAAAGCCAGGGTGCATAAGCCGTGGACCTAAAACTTCGGAATCAACCTTGAGATCGTGAGGGAGGAGCATTTCATCTTCTTCGGCGATAGCATATGTGACCACTGGCCGTTGAACTAAGGAGCAAGCACTCGAACCCTGATACTGATTCCGTAAGGCTAGATATCGAAGAAAGAAAATTCAGAGAGCCTTTGGCTCCGTTGTCCAGCTCATTTCTATTCCCGCCACTAAGAGCAATTTGCTCTTTTGCATTATATTTGGGTCTTCGATTTCAAGAATGACAGAGAAGATCTGGAGGCCTGAGTGATCCTCTGCAAGACACTCGAGTCTCGGCTAGACCGCCAGGCAACAATCACGGCGAATACCAAGAAATACGTAAGCGCGCTGGTCGTCCTCAACGTCCTGACGATCCTGTTCAGCAGCCAGAAAGGTGAGCCACCAGCCTTGGTCAACAGGCCCCATCTCGGGATCAATGATTCCTTCCAATACGTCGAAGCATAGCCTGGCCACGACGCAGCGTTACGGCCGAATTCGTTGATGTACCAGTTCGAACAACCCGCCTGGAACACACTGCCGCTGAGTTCGCCGTGGATGCGGTTGACCCATTGATCCTCGGCCAAGGAGGTGACCTCGACAGTTGCGGCGCGTCCGTCGAGGATGGGCGCAATCATTTCCCGTGCAATGTACTCGACTTGCGTTTCGCATGAGAACAAAGCCGAGTTGTGCGCTGGGAATGTGTTGGGACCGAACCTGGAACAATTGAGAACCTTGGTCAGTATTGGTTTGGACAGAGGCAAGGGCAATTGTCTATCAATAGCGATATTCAATGAATATCTTTCACTCACAGGATGGCGAAGTTGGGGAAGTTGTGAACGAAAGAGCCCATGTAGGCTTGGGCGCCCCGATTCTCCTTCCATTGCTGCTGCAAGGTGATACCGGTCTTGCCGAGTACTTCCATGGGAGTCAAGAATTGCTGGACTTGAAAGCCAGTCGCCAGAACGATTACGTCGAATTCGGTCTTCACACCAGAAGAATCAACGATGCCCGTTTCGTCGAATGCTTCAATTCCAAGAGGGACAAGCTCGAGATTGGGATGGTGTAGCGCCTCTAGGTAGTTTGGGTCAAAGATCCGACGCTTGCAACCTGGCGTCCATGAATTCACGAGGATACTGTTATATAAAGGGGCATCATTGGGTGGCTTGGACTAAACTTACCCAGAGGAAAATCCGGCACCAAGAAACTGTGGTATTTCTTCGGCGCTGTTGCATAGATATACTTCTTCGCATGATCTTCGACCTTCGCTCTCTTCTTCGTAGCGCTGACGCCCGGCATGTATGTCGATACTAGGTCATCATTCTGCAGGAACAGGGAGAGGCGTAGGTATCTTTCCCAGAGCGGTACATATCTGAAGCACCACTTCTCAAAAGCTGTGAAGAGGCGGTTGGGCCTTTCATGATACCATTGTGCACTGCGCGCGTATTGCTTCAGATGTGCTACCTTGGGAATCACCGCTGGCACCACTTGAGCGGCGCTGCATCCGTTGCCGATTATCGCCATGCGCTTTCCCGTGTAGTCGTAATTGTGGTTCCATTTGGCTGTGTGAAACATCTCCCCTTTGAAAGTCTCCATTCCGGGGAACTTGACATCTCTCGGGAACGAGATGCCTCCAACCGCTGAGATGAAGATCTCGGCTGAGCGAACGTATTCGATCTTCGTTTGAAGGTCTCGGAACCGTACATTCCATTGCAATGTTTTCGCATCCCATTGTGCGCCTAGACACTCGACACGGAAATGCATATGTTGTCTTAGACTGAACTTGTCAACCGTCGCATTCATGTCTGGAAAATGCTTCTTCGTTAGCTGAAATTCATCCCTGCTGTCTGTTAATAGGAAAGGATTTTACGGACAATCCAAGATCTCAGGTCCGTCGCAGAGTTCTTTTGACCAGTTTGGATTCAGATTGAACGAGAACGAGTAGAGTATAGTAGGAACATCGCATCCTCTAGGTAATTGATCAGCTTCAACTCAAGTAAGCAAAGATGACACCACTTACACGCCAGGATACGTGTTGGTCCGCCAGGTGCCACCAACTCCATCGAGCTTCTCGTAGACCTAATTCGATAATCGAGTCAACTAACGCCCACTCCCACAACTGCAACAGACGAACAGAGTAGAACCCACGGTGAAATCGTTGCAGCCGAGTTTGTACTTCAACGTATGCGCAAGCGCAATGCCTGACGGGCCCGCCCCGACAACGATGACTTCGGGCCTCTTCATACCTCAAAAATGCCGACCTCAGGGTGACGAAGATCCAACAGTAGTAACAATGAGAAGAGGCACCACAGCGAGGGTCTCAACTTTCTGCCCCAGATCGTGCCCGACCGCGACGGCACGCTGGTCTCGTCGTACATCGAGCCTGCTCATTGCCAAGACGGCCGAACCTCTTCTCCAAGTCGTTCGGAATTCGGTTTCCTTGAAGACATCGAGGCGAGGTCTCCACTGGGCGGATTTCGCTAGGACTTGAGCAACTCCGTGTGAATTCCCATCTCCTGTCCTTTTTCCACGGGGACATCCTGTTGCCGAGCTAAAAGGATACGTGTTGACCTTGCAATTAGAAACACTAATGATTGGAAACCAAGATTGCGCCGCTGGTCACAAGATGTCGAGCTCCGCAAAAGCGCCACCAAGTCTACTCGCCTGGAACAACAAGAGGAGTTGAGGGGTCCTAGGAATTCGCACTGCCCCAGCCTCCCCTAGACCTATCCTCATACTACTATACCTACCATGGATATGCAAAAATTGCCCCGGACATTACCTATCGGTCCAAGCGCCAGAGGCAACTAGATATGTATAAGCATGGATTTGGTTTTCCGGGGTTCCTTGTCCCGGGTACAGCAGATGCCTTTACATACCATTTCATAGTGACACGAGAAACAACATGAAGCACTGAACCCGGGTGGCCTACTTGAGACATCCCTCTGGCTTCACCAATTTGCAGTGGTACGAGATGGAACTGTCTCGAGCTTTCAGTTGCGCATTACTTGCTGAGAATGCCGGACCTAGACACATGTATAATATTTTCTGCGTATCAGCTTAACTTACTATGCCTTAGATCTAGGGGTTGAACGCACGATCCAGAGCTCGAACAATGTGTGCTGTCGCTTCTTTCAATCACAAAGTGATAGACTATTTGGTTTCCATACTTCCTTTGATGACCTGCTGTCCCAACTTCTTTAATATCAAAGGGCTCCCAGGTCGGTTCACGACTATGTTGATAAAACATCTATAGCTTTTGTCCTCCCTCGAGTTCTAGAAATTCGCCTGAAAAGGGGTAGTCCGCGTATCCTTTGGCCCCCTTGGGAGTATAAAATGTGCTGCGATCATATGCGTTCAGCTGTAGCTCTTGACTCAAGCGAAACGGCAGGTCAGGATTGGAAAGGAAGGACCGTCCAAAGACCACCACGACGTCGTCATGGGGTCTTTGTTCGTTGACAAGGGTATGCGCTGAACTGGGTGTGAATCCTCCTGCGATGAGCTTTGGACCCGACCAGCTTTGCACGGCAAAATCCAGTTTTTCATCACTTTCCACGTCCTCATTCCCCGCTATCCTGGATTCGACCAGATGCAGATAAGCCAGACCTAGAGGATCTAGGCTTTTAATAAAATGCTGGAACTGTGGTATGATGCCATCCATCTTCATTCCATTAAAGGTGCTCCACGGGCTCAGGCGGATTGCCGTCTTACTGGCGCCAACGGCGTTGACGACCGCCTGCACCGCTTCAATGCCAAAGCGAGACCTATTCTCGATGCTGCCTCCATATTCGTCACTCCTTTGGTTCGATTTGCTCTGTAAGAACTGATCGATGATGTAACCATTGGCGCCATGAAGTTCAACTCCGTCAAAACCAGCCTCGATTGCATTTCGGGCAGCCTGAGCGTAATCTTCAATGGCAGCCTGAATCTCTCCGCGGCTCATTTGACGTGGAGTGCGAGCATTTTGGTCCACAGCGATGGGACTGGGGCCAAGAATTTCAATCCCTTCGTCCAGAGCAACAGAAGGATCTGCTGTTCGCCCCAGTGACCATAATTGACAGAAAATGTATGACCCTTTCTCATGGACAGCCCTAGTGACTTTTTGCCAGGCAGCTATGTGTTTCTCTGTGTAAATCCCCGGCACATTCGCATACCCGCCTGCCCGTCGTGAAATGAATGTTCCCTCGGTGATCAAAAGCGTTCCAGGTATCGATGCGCGTTGCTTGTAGTATTCTATCATCATCTCAGATGGTGTGTGACAGTCCAGCGCTCGGAATCGTGTTAAAGGTGCCATGGCTATGCGATGTTGGAGCTGCATGTCGCCAACCCTTAGAGGCTGGAAAAGCCGTGACTTTGCCATTGATAGCGGGCTGTCGCAGGCACTTCCAAGGCAGAAAGATCTGGTCACTTAGAATGGAAAAGTCGCGGCCCCAATTTACAGAAAGGAGTAAGTGTATCGACAATATGGTAGATTTCTCCCGGAAAGCAGGCACACAGGGTCGCGATCTCGACGCGGCAGGCGACCTTGGACAATCAACCACCTGTCCATGTGCCGCAAATGTCAGCGATATCTAGCGTTCCTGGGGAACGCTCCGGCCTCGGGGTGTCCGTGGATGTAGTGAATACGGACCCACTTAATCGGGGTAAGCTAAGATGTGAATGATGCTGCACGCCCGAACGGATATCCATTGTCAACACGAGTTTTTATGGTCACCAAAATGCGAAAGCACATAAATCCTGTTCATCTTCTGCTCTTGGTGCCTCTTTTGCGAGCCAGGAGTCTAAATTTGCATACTTAGTTCTTGTTCTGACCTTGTCCAATGAAGTCGCGCCTGGAGGCAGATTGCTGCTCCCCGGACGACTTAGTGCTACCCTCTATAGATCGTTGGCTGCCATTGCTCTTCGCATCGTCTCGTTGCACCAAGGATGCTGCTCTCGGAAATAGAAGTCTCCTTGAACAACCTCGGCTGCCCTTCCTTGGAGCTCATCTGCCTTGTACTTCACTCCATTTGAGTCTCTCATGTCCTTACCATCCACAAAACGCAACACAATGTCCACAATGGCCGAGGGCGGGGTGAACAGAGTTGAGTCAAAGCCTGACCATTCCTCCTTCGTGATCAAGTTGGTCATCACTGGTGCAGGAAGTACGCAGTTGACTCGAATTCCAAACTTTCGCTTGAAGATCTTTGCAATGCTGAAATTGAATCCCAAAACCCCAAATTTCGAGGCGGCGTACATAGGCGCTGAATCAAGGGCGTACACACTACCTGCACTGCCAGTCATGACTAGGTTGGCGCCATTTCCCCCATGCGGCGAAAGCTGCATGTAGTGACTCGCCAAATAGCTTTGGTTGATCACTGAGGTGATGTTGAGCTCCATAGTAAGCATATTGAGAGGCCTAGGTGGTTTCGAGTCCGTGGCCACCGCATACAGGTCATCCGTCTCTTTGATGCCAGCGTTGGCGTAAACAAAGTCCAAACGACCTTCTGTATTGAAGACAGCCTCGAAAGTGGCCGCAAGTTGACTGTAGTTGGTGACATCGGTCTTGTGGAAGATAGCGCTCGGTCCATGAGTTTTGGCGGCCTCCTGGCCTCTTTCCTCTGAAACATCCAGAAAGTGCACCTTCCAGTTGCCTCTGGCCACGAGCTGTCTGGTGCATTCGAAGCCCATTCCACTTCCTTGAGACATTGTTAGTCAGATACAGGCCATGGGTTGATCTCATTTGAGCTATTACCACCCCCGGAAATGATCGCTACTCTCGTTTCCGGCATATTGTACCAAGCTTCTTGTTGCGCGCAGAGATTAGAATTCCAACATAAAATCAATGCCGATATGAGATGGTTGGAATGACCTGTGCTATAGAATGTTACATGTTTCATAAGCTCGTGTGAACATATCTCACTTCTTGTTATGTCCACAGCCAGGATCCACTTTTTGGTGGTATAGCGCTCTGGCTCGAAAACCCCCCCGGAGATCCTCCTTGGAGACCCCAGGTGGGACCTAGACGCAGAAAACTGGAGAAGGGATTACAGTTTCCTCTTCACGATACCGTGGAGGCTCCAATGACGGTCAACAATCCTCCTTCTGAATATTGATACCCCATAGCTCAGACTGCCACGGACATAGGACTTGAGGAGGCCCGCGACTGGTCGACAGGTTCATCAGATCAATTGCTGTGGAAAAATCTAGTCATGTGCAGACATCAGCATTGCACGTAATTCCAAGCACTTAATGGTTCGTGGGCTTCCACGCGAAAAGGCTGGTCAAGCCCACCATTGAGAGTATCAAAGAATATCACAGCTGTACATTCTCACCTTTCGATCATCATGACTTTCTTCTCACGGGACAACCTACCCAGAAAGTTGTTCATCAACAATGAATATGTTGACAGCAAAAGCGACAATACTTTCTCTGTGTACAACCCTACAACCGAAAAACTGGTCGCAGATGATTTGCCAATAGCTGGAGAAGAAGACGTGGATATAGCCATTGCGGCGGCCGAGAAAGCTTTACCAGCATGGAAGGCCATGAAAGCAGTTGACAGAAGGGCCATTATGCTCAAATTTGCCGATCTCCTCGATCAACACAATGCAGAGTTGGCCGAGCTGTCCCGTATCACAATGGGAGCGCCCTATGTTGCCTGGGGCAAATTCGAAGTGGGAATGAGCTCGCAGGTCTTCCGATACTACGAAGGCTGGATTGATAAGTTCCCCGGCGAGGCATACCCACAGGAGGACGGATATCTCAAGTTGGTTCGAAACGAACCTTTAGGCATCACGGCTGGCATTCTGCCGTGGAATGGACCTATGGGCAATTTCGGCATGAAGGCTGCTCCGGCCCTAGCGACAGGGAACTGTTTTATTCTGAAACCTTCAGAAAAGGCACCATTTTCGTCCATGGCTGTGGGTGCTTTGGCGAAAGAAGCCGGATTTCCTCCAGGTGTGCTTCAGATCTTGCCCGGTGACGGGTCCACGGGAGCTATTCTTGCTTCACACATGCGAGTTGCAAAGATCAGCTTCACCGGATCAATCCGAACGGGAAAGAAGATTCAAGAACTTGCAGCAAAGAGCAACCTCAAGCGAGTCACTCTCGAGCTGGGCGGCAAGTCACCTGCTGTGGTGTTCGATGATGCTAATCTTGAAAATGCCGTAGAATGGTGTGCAAACATGATCACAGCCAACACTGGGCAGGTCTGCATCGCCGCATCGCGACTCTACGTCCAGGAAGGAATCTATGACAAATTCATCAAAGCCTACAAAGAGGCCATCGTCAAGCGCGCGGGTACCATAGGAGATCCCGAAGTTGATGCCACCAAGATTGGCCCCCTGGCCGATAGACTCCAATTTGAACGCGTCATGGGCTTCATCCAGCGGGCACAGGATGGCAAGGCGGGAGAATTGATCACAGGTGGAAATCGCATCGGCAATACTGGATTCTTCGTCGAGCCCACGGTTTTTACAAACATTGACATCAACTCGGAGATCCACCAGGACGAGGTCTTTGGGCCAGTGTCTGTTATCCGCACCTTCAAGACCGAGGAGGAAGTTCTGAGGTTGTCGAACAACTCAAGCTTTGGCCTGATGGCAGGTGTGTTCACTCAAGATATCAACCGGGCCATGCGTATTGCGAGTGAGTTTGAGAGTGGTATGGTGGGCGTAAACTGTGTGTCCCTTTTCGCGGTGTCCGCTCCATTTGGTGGAAGCAAGGAGAGCGGGTTGGGCCGAGAGTGTGGCATTGCCGCACTGCGGGCTTATACTGAACCAAAGACTTTGATGATCAACTTAAACTACAAATAAATCGAGCCAGCGAGGCAGAACGTCTGATTGAATCAGGCAGATCGCCACATTAGACACCTTTTCAACCCAATCCCCAAATATTTCCCTTTATACATAAGTGCCATCGAGTAATCGTGATTGTGGCTATTTATACCGTCCAATGTGTAGTAGTAATTCAAGTCAAAAAGAGAAATTACGTATGCACACAGTGAGGCAACTTGACAAGGGTGACGCAAGCATGATATAACTTATAAGATTGTTGGGTGTCGATCTATATGTACTTGTCCGTTATCGACACATTCTAGCGATCGAGTCTAGATATCTCTCTTCAAACTATACTCAGATACTACCAACAGACTTTGACGAGCTTCCTCACTTACGTATCGTTCTCGCTTCAAATGGAGATATCCGGGTAAAAGTAATTTGGATCTCGTGGATGAATGCGAGCATCAAGACCCCGTTGAGGCACGATCCAACCAGGCTGGATCTTGTACTGGTTCGGGTCGACGAGCTCAATTTCAAACCGGCGGAAAAACTCGGGGATGAATTTTGACATCTCCAGCAATGCAATGTGTCTCCCAATGCAAATTCGATTACCCGCGCCAAAGTGGAAGCTCAACGCCTCCATACGGCGGATAGTTTCCTCGGTGTTGTCGATCCATCGTTCTGGTCGGAAGACATCGGCATCATCACCAAAGACACCCTTGTCTTGATGAATAGTCCATGCGTTGCACCCAATGACGGTACCCTCAGGGATAAACTCGCCGCAGAGAGATACACCGCCTGGTGGGACGACACGAGGCAAGACTTCACCCAAAGCGGGATGGCAGCGAAGGCATTCTTTGATGACGGCCTGTAGGTACTTCATGTCTTTGCCCTCGTTCCAAGTGATTTGTTTATATTGCGATTGTGAGTCACCGCGGGCCACGATGACATCCTTAAGTTCGTTCATGAACTTCTTGAAGACGTCGGGATGCGTCATCATTGAGTGGATGATCTTCCGCAGGGCAATGGCAGTCGTATCCGAGCCGGCGGCGACATTGGTGTTGATAAGCTCAGTGAGTTGGGCATCGTCGAGAATTTCCGGCCACTTCTCGGCGGACTTGTGAAAGCGGGTGAGAAAGTCGGCAGCTTTCGAGTTCGTCCGCGCGACATGGTCCGAGATGTTCTTCACGGTGAAGAGCACGACATTCGTGGTCTGTTGGCGAAGTCTGTACAAGGGGTTTTTGATCCGCAACCAGTAATCGATTGACGGCAGTTGTCCCCACTGCTCGAGGACTCAGTAAGAGTATACTTATTTCAATCTTTTGAGTGGATAAAACTGACCGTTCCTATATAATCCATAGCCTTGCCTGTATGGTGCATCATGTTGTCCACATCTGAGTCACTCTCGATAAACCCGAAACGCTTGCTAAACGTCAACTCGCCACTAGGTGCAAAGTCAATGATCACAGCGCCACTTTGCCATCAGCGGCTGTGCACTTACATGATGTCAAATGCATACATCTGCAGATACTTATCCAGAGGGCAGACTTTGCCGGTTTGTGCAAACCGGCTCGAAATAGCTTCCATAAACATTTTCGAGGTCGAATCGACAAAGGGCTCGAATTCTACGATGGTCGTCATCGCATACGCATTTGAGATAGCTCTCTTCAGCTTTGAATGCCTCTCCTCGTCAATCACTGCAGAGATGTTCTCAACGATTTGGCCATCCTTGCTGAACTGGTTCTGGCAAATGTAGTGGTCACTCTGGTTCTCGTAAGATGACGGCTGGTGTGGGACGAAACTAGACAGATCTCACCTTCAAGAACACCCTTTTCCAACCATATATCACGCGAATCGATTCTGGCTCTGAGCATGCAATGTAATTTGGGCCCATCCGAATCAAGGGAGACTTGTATTTCTGGTGTAGTAGCTTGAACTCCGAACAAGAGTTTCCTCGGTAGCAATGGATAAAATTCCAGAGATCTGACACGGAAGCCCAGAAAGGGCCTGGAATCCTGTTCAGCCCCTTTTGATATCGATTGCGCACAAAGCGGATGATTATGAGAAGTGGTAGCAGCAGCAAGCCATATTCCCTTAGGAAAATGGTAGCCTGTGCGAAGAGCCCCATGGTGCTCTGATTGAGATCACGAAATGAATGTGTTATAGAGCCTTCGAAGAGAATCCAGAATTGTTCTGGATGGCCAGGTAGAAAAACAGGCGAGAGTACTGTCGTTGTCCGCTCCTTGCTATTCTGGACGAGTACCAGTCATGCAAAATCTTTCCGCTATGTATCTCATTTCGTCTGCCTTCTTTTCTGGCCGCTTGTAACTCCTCAAATAAGCTCTTATACTGCGGGGGGGGGGCATGTGAACCCCGTAGACTTGGTCCAGATCGTCCATGGCATATTCGTGATATGAATCTCCGGGCCCGCGATCATAGCACAAGCAGGATAAGCACGCCGCTGGTGACAAAATCAATCGCCGGGAGTGAGTGTGGGAAAGTGGTTGGAGTGGAGACTTTGTATCTCCGTGGGGATATGAAGCTTGGTTCGCCTTCTCCGGCTCCTTTCAAGGACCTGACAATGAGAATGCTTCGCCGAGTCTCCACAATTCAAATTGGCACCACGCACATGTTGACCTGGCCACGTCGAAAAGTCTGTCTTGAAGGATAATCGAATTAGAAGGTTGCTCATATTGTCAGTCGGCATGGTCCACATCCCCGTGGCTGGGGCCCCAGATCTGGGGTAAAATTGTGCCTGGAGTGCAAACGTGAACATACAACCTTCACTTATATCACATGCCATCTCATTGTTGACCAGCAAGGTGTGGCCAATTCTCTCGGTCGACTCTGAAATTCGATAAAGGTGGCCGATCTGCAATCATACCACATTTCTATCCCTGCTCTCGTCTTCCCTAGAAGCTGGCTATTAATTCTTTCCAAAGTTTCTCACACTGCTTGCTGCCACTATGGCGAAAACGCAACATAGCCCCGTCGAGGTCGAAGACTTTGGCAAGCGGGCGCATTATCGTCCTTACCTGGTATGGATATGCCTCTTCATGTCCATGGGCTCCATTACCTTTGGGTTCTCTGCTGCCAACATCGGCATTACTCTGACCCAACCTTCATTCATCCACGCCATGGGCCTCGACACTGCGACCAATGTTCCAGACCTTATCTCTGCCATGAATGCCACTTGGTACGGCGGAGGCGTCATCGGAGCAGCCCTCCACGGGTGGGTGGCCAATAAATGGGGACGCAGGGCTTCGATCGCTTGTGGCTGTACCTTTGTCCTTGTCTCCAGCGCCATCCTGACGGGCACTGCAAATGTGGCCATGTTTATTGCATTTCGATTCTTCAACGGCCTTGGGTGAGCTCTTTTCCGGACTCCTCTCATCGTGTCAAGGGTTCTTTTGATTCTAACAAGTCTTACTCGTCTAGATGCTTCCAGTGCACGGCTGGCGTGCCTTTGTGGATCACCGAGATCGTCCCTCCAAAGCACCGCGGCATTCTAGGCGATATCCATGCCATTGGCCTCAACGTGGGATACTGTATCTCGGCTTATGTTGGCGTGGGCTTCTTCTATACTGACCAGCCCAATGCATGGCGCCCACCCATTGCCTTGCAGATCCTCCCGCCCTTGGTTGTTTTGCTCGGCATCTACTGGATCCCAGAATCCCCAAGATGGCTCCTCACCAAAAGCCGCGATGATCAGGCATGGGAAATCATCCGTCGTCTGCATACGAGCTCGCATGATGCAGATGACAGTTTCGCACAGGCCGAGTTCCGCCAAATGAAGATCCAGATCGAGTTTGAGGCTACTCTAGAGAGCTCGTACATGTACATTCTGAAGCGTCCTTCCATGAGGAAGCGCGCTCTCATGACGATGTTTCTTACATTCTCCATGTTCTCGACTGGCATCCTCGTGGTCAATAGTGAGTTCATACATACCCGCCAACCTGGCATGGCATGTTATTTTCCGAGCCACTAACGCAGATTCGCAGACTACGGATCCATTCTCTACAGCAGTCTTGGATACGGTGCCGCTGACAGCTTGCAATTCCAGGCTGGTAAGTGAAAAACCCGTAAAAGATCTATCTAGACCAGAGCCGCCACTTACTGATGGGGCTCAAACAGGCTACATTCTAAACTGTCTTACCTTCAACATTGTCGCCATGTTGATCGTCGATCGATTCAAGAGAAATGTTCTGATCTCGTTTGGATTTGCTGTCGTCTGCATCTGCCTCTTGGTTGAAACCATTTTGCAGTCACAGTACATTGGTACTACGAACCAGGCGGGATTGGCAGCGTGCGTCGCGGTGATCTACTTGTTCGCATTTGCCTTCTCCATGCTCCTGGACGGGCCTTGTTATTTCTACATTGCCGAAATCTGGCCCACGCATCTGCGAGCCAAGGGATACGCCATCGGCATCGCAACCCTGGCAGCCACCAATCTCTTGTGGTTGATCGCGGCACCCACTGCCTTTGCCACCATCAGCTGGCGATTCTACATCCTCTTCATCGTCTGTTGTGCCATTGCGTGTGTGGTTTCGGCCCTCTGGTTTCCGAACACATTGCACAAGCCACTGGAAGAGATTGCCGCCATGTTTGGAGACCATGACCTGGTCGCTGCCCAGGAATCATTTATGGCAATCCGCGGAGATGATGACATCAATGCTGAGGAAAAGGGGGGCCATGCGAGTAGCGAGGTATCTGACATGTCAAATCACGAGCAGAAAGCCGCCAGAGAACGAGTCAGCACCCAGCATGTGGAAAGTGCATAAGGTATAGCTAATACGCGGATATAGGATATGTAGGCTATCAGGAAGGCGTGGTCCAGGTCGCGGACGAAGTGTTGTGAAATGGAGATAATTCAATACCTTGTGGCTATATCTGGATTGAAGACCTTCACCTTGTTTAATGGTCGGTCCACTCTAGGCAAATATCAATGTAGGGGTCCATCAGTGCTTGCAGCCGATGTTCGCCAGGAACCTGCAGCGGCCGAGATCCTGGTCTCGACATTCAAGACCTAGCAAATTTTCAAATACAAGGTGCTCTTGGGGATCTAGATCTTCGTGCAATAGCAGCTGCCAGTCATTCTGATCTCGTCCTGGTGGCGCGGCGGAACGGACACATGTAGACTATCCTATGCTACGGGGTGTCATGTGTGATGCCTGATTGCCCCAAGCCCTAGAGGACAACGTCTTTTTATAGAAGAAACAGAGTTCCAAGCAGAAACGAAACTTTCGTTACAAGTAGACATTTGAAATTGTCCAATGTTCCCCATCTTCATCCAATAAGATATAAGTGTTCGTGCATCCTACAAGACTAAGAGTCATGCAAATGCCGCAGGCTCGGCCCATCAAATCCTGTGTATCTGTTTTAAATTTTCCCCCGATCGAGGAACTTCTTTGGCAGATCCACAGTCGTGGCTCTCAAAAATTCAACCACATTCTTGCCAAGGGTATCGAGGGTCGAAGTCGACGAATACCCACGCTCCAAATGATCATGGAGCAAGAAATGCACGCATCTCAGTTGGGGCAGCTCAAACCTGTCGATCGGCTTGCCCTTGTACTCTGCTCGCAACAACTCCTTGATCTTGTCAATTGTCAAGAAGCTACGCAGCCAGTCCCACTCGTCGTCGTGTCGAACGAACAAACCCATATTGGCGTCGGTAGCTTTGTCTCCACTTCGGCCCATGACGATGTAACCGAGAGGAGCTCTGACGGTCTCGCCGAATTGGGATAGGTCGACAGGGTTGGTAGTCTCGTAGGACTTTTGTTGTCGAGGATAGACTTCTGTGGTCTCGGGAATGGCAACGTCGACGATTTTATGGTCGCCCCAGAGTTGGTGGATCTTTTGTCGGATCTCAGACTGTGGGAAAAGAGTTACGTAGTACTCCTGGAATCGTTTGGGCTCGATTTGTCGCAGGTCGTTGCTAAGCGAGGCTCCCTAGGCAGCATCAGTAAGTTCTGTTTGAGCCTTCCTATAGAGATGGTATATATGATACGTACAGGAGCACTTTCGAGAATGCAGACCATGGTCTTGCGCCCGAAGCTGTGGGGGTTCGACATGTCGAACATCTCCAGGTCACGTCCCTGTGCGACAATGCGCAGATCGACAGTAGCGGCATCTTGATTTGGAGCATCAATCGGCGAGGTGCCGTTGAGATGGAACTTGAGCAAGGACAATTGATCGGCTAGTGGGCCTAGCGACTCGCGAACATGTTCTTCGGTCCAGCGTGATTTCTCTTCCATGTCCAGACCGACGAAGTATACGTGGTATTCGGCTTGATATCCAGCATTTGCGGTAATTCTGCGGGGGCAATCAGCACACGGCTCAGAGGGTATAAAAGGGGACTACTTACCCAACTTTAGTGGTAGCTGGGGCAGGAAGTCCTGTAGACATGTTCAGTATTGCGCACGGGATTTCCTTCGTACGAGAGCATGGGAAAACGTACCTTTGACGTTCCATACTCTGACCCTGTTCTCCTCCAGCTCTTCCATGCCGATGTTCTCAAGGTCCGCAGTTACGTCGGAATTGTAATACAATGGTCCTTGGATCTCATAGATCAGTTGAGACGTGGTCAATCCAAGCTCAACCAGACCACCGGTATTCTTCTCTTTCGTGATGACACATTCCCCGTTATATTCGACTTCCGCGATAGGAAACCCCATGTCAAGGTGCTTGTTCGCGTTTAACATCTTCTTGAATCCCGAATAATTAGCTCCTGTGACATAACCAGAGCACTCGATCAAATCTATGCAGTTGTTAGAGAGGCCGTTGGCGATCGGAACAGCTCGCCAGACTTACGACCGGCGACCAATGATCCAGCAAGGCAATCTAGGTCATCAAAAGTCCAGCCATGCCACCAACTGTCGGAGTGGTCAATTTACGGAGTATCCTGTAGTGGACAGAATTGGACTCACGCTGCGGCACCAATAGTAGGAGCGGCATCCGCAACACGCCCACAGACAACGATTTGTGCCCCGGCGCGGAAGGCTTCAGCAATACCCATTCCTCCCAGATACGCTTGAGCGGAAACTGGCTCATGACCCCACTCGGCCAAGTTAATGTCTTTACCTCGATTAAGGCTTCGGAATTTCTCTCCGTTCTTTGTTAATTCTTTGATCTTTTCAATCACATCATCGCCTTCGATCCAAGCAACGTTCATGGGGTGACCATGGTCATCACACATTTGTTTCACCAGCTGCGCCAAGATTTCTGTGTCGCAAGACCCTGCGTTAACTGCCATTTTAATGTTGTTGCGCTTGAGATCTGCAATTGCAGGCTCGAAGCAGTCGAGAAAGTTGACGGAAAACTGAGCATCCTTGAGCTGGTCGGCGAGTGTTGCCGCCTTTTCTGACTTTGCTTTGAGCTGCTCTTCCGCTCTTCTGGCCTTGCCCACGCCGTGTTCGGTCATGGTCATCTCTGCCAGCCAGTCACCGACGATGACGTCGACTTCGGCTGTCTTGGCCATTCGTGGGATGGCATGTCGTCGGTCAGAGAACCCTCCAGAGCCGCCGCCAATGCGGATGGCACGTTTGTGAGTCAATCCTGGAGACATGCTGGGCAACACTGGCTGGAAGTTGTGGGAGATGGAATATTGCAAGAATGAAATCCGAAGGTCTCTGTTGAAAATCTGGAAACGTTGCCTTCTACGGCGTAGATAATCGTGAGACCCTGCCGGAGGCTTATAGTGAGGGTCAAGTAAGGCCTCAGGACGCACTGCAGTACTCAAACACGCTTGACCATCATCCTGCATGGCTTCGCCGAACCGCTCGGAGATGCATTGTGGAGACCCCACATAAATACCAGAGACCCATTTTGGGGTCCCCGTCAAGTCGGAGATGCGCCATCCCGGTCCACTTCAAGCACTCCAGTCTAGAACAAGCCATTCCATCTGAACTCGTTAGGCGCAGAGGGACTTTTGCACTACTCGGTAGTCAAGCACGGAACAGAAGATGTTCATCTCCGTGGGCAGTACGATAGTTCGATAGTTTTCCACAAAAGCCGCTGAATCCGAAATCCACGGTGGACGGAGGTGTACGCGCGATTGGTTGGATCACAGCTGACCTGCACCGTGAGGTTTGATCAATGGTCACCGCTGAACAGTGAACCCCATAATACCGGAGCCGTTTTCCTCCTGCAGGAAACATCTCGTACAGTCGATGTCAGCAAGGAGAGATACAAACGGGGAGGCTTGTGGGCCCAAGTGTGAACGCGATCTCGCTGTGATGATGCTCATGCATCGGAGCATCCAAATGGGTGACACGTGCACGCGATCATCCACTTGGGCCAGTATGATGTGGGAAAGTGGATAGGCGGTTTGACGAGGCAATTCCGTCCTCGCCCATCTCAACGGTGGTGGTTGCCAATCTGCAATGTCATCTGACTGGTTGACTGACTAGACCTCGAGCCCTTTTGGCTCCGGTCTGGAGCCAGCGCTTCGCCTGAGATTCTCGTCTGATGGCAGCAATCACCTCGTAGCCTCTCATGCTACTTTGAAAAGATTGACCCATCTCCGCCAGGGCCTGGACACAAACATTCAACCCTTCTTGGGCCTGTTTCCCTCGCTCGCCAGGGAATGTAATAGAGTCATACACGTGAATCACCCCCGCAATCGTAGTATTGTGAACTGACTGTAGGTGAACATAGCGCCAGCTTAACTGGCGTCTAAACAGGCGCAGTAATTCGCTGATTGCGGCGGCGGATCGGCTGCACACACGGCATGCGTCGAGATTCATGTCGTTCATGTTCTCACGACTTGCAACGTCCCCCACGAAGGGGCGGTTGAGGAGAATCATGATTCCGTGGTACTGCATGTGAAGTTGAATGACCACCACAGAGGGCTTGGGCTGCCCCTCTCCCTTCTTAGCTGATAGATCGATTTGAAGGGTAGGGGGCAAGGTGGCTTTCCACTCATCTAATTCTTTCGACATGTTTGCAACAAAGGATCGAATGTCTTCGGTGGCGGAACGTACTCCAGTATAGCTTTGGCTTTTTAGTAAACCGCGAAAAGGGGAGTGATATTCGACTCACAGACGCGATGCAACGGAGCGCATCTTCTTCGCGAGATTGGCTAAGTACGCCGGAACCAAGTCTAAGCACTGATTCTCGGATGTCAGGACAGGAGGAGCAGGAGCATCGGGGATAGAGTCGGTGAATGGTATCCATGGATATGTTCCGGTAGAGCCAGGAGCTGCGACGTTGTGTTTCACATTAGAGAATAGCGAAGGTCGACCGCTATAAAATCCCCAAAATCTGTGTATATCCGTGGGTAAGTATCTCGTCACATATAATACCACCACATAAACAAACAAATGGCGCAGCGCCAAATCTGGAATGCAGCAAAAGGGAGTTAGGTTGATGGCTTGCTTACACTGATGCCGTGTATACGGCCCAGAAGAAGTTCTTGCGGCGGACCGCCAGATCGCGAGCTGAAAGCTCTTCGGTGATATATCTTGGTTCAATGTCGCAACTGATATGCAGTCCTAGGTCTATCACAATCTGACTCATCATGCCTTCACCGCGGTCAGCACTCCTCACACCGCCTTCATTCGAGGTCTTCGGAAGATGGTCGACCTACCAGCGTAAACCCAGCCTAGACAAGAGTGCAGCTGTCAGTTCGGGATCAGGAAGACATTCAAGTTTTCGGCAGCCAATCTTACCACGAGAATCTTGACCCATCGCAGCTTCATAGCAAGAGAGGGCCAGGGCTGCCTGCGCAGTTGCGATCGAAGGGCTATCCATCTCGATGTCGAGGTATGCCTTGGCACGTGCTGCGAAGAATTGTGGGGGATCGGTATGGAATCTGTCCCTGTCGGGAAAGGAATACATCGCCCCAACTGCAAGACTGCAAGCATGGTGGTGTTAGCAGGAAATCCTAGTTACCATTAGAAACAGGGAACCCCTCACATGGCATTCTCCAGTGCCAGAGAGTAAAATGAGACGTCTTCACCGAGCTGATACGCTTTCCTACCCTGGAAGAACAAGGTCTTTGGGACTTCCTGCATGAGGGGATCATGCCAGGCGAAGTACAGGTTGAAGAGGCGATTTTCGTACTCGGGATCTCGGGTCCAGTCAAGGCCAGCTTGTGTGATGGCTTCATCGGCATCATGTCGTGTGCTTCGAATTGTGGGTTGAAATAAGGAGCTCAATTGATCGCCCAACATATGTAGATTGCTGGTGACGCCATAATATCGTAACTGTCCGTTATCCGCGATCTTCAAGGAGGAGTACCTAGAAGTCAACTTCATAGTGAGCTCATCGTCGGAGAGATCCTCAGAAGATTCGAGTCGTGTGCGTGATAGTCTCGTTGATGGGTCTGGAGGTATTTCTGCTGGTCTGTCGCTACTGACAGCAGGCGGCTGCCCACACTCGGTGGTTGGATGGTAGCCATGATTATCGAAGCCGGATAGGTGCTCCAAGTGTACTGAATCCAGCGCAGTAGGGTTGTTGTCCGTTTCGAAATTGTGATGGCCGTTCTCAAAGTCGACATGGCAATAGACATTTGCAACGTCCATACCGTCTCCGGGAAGAGTGAAGAACTGATCATCTTCCAGGTTGAAGGTCTCGGCGTCTGTGGCGGAGAAGTTGAAGTCGGTTCCTGACGAGGAGTGCATAGGAAGCACAGTCTCTCCATTGATCTCCGTTGGACCTGGGAGCTCTTGAATATGATCCAGGAGAATGTGACCATTATCCAACTCGGTGACCAACTGCGAGGATCCTGCGCCATTGGGAGCAGTGGGTGATAGTTTGCTCGGGTTGCTGCTCATGACCAGATGCTCTTCCCCATTCATGTTGGAGTTTCTCCTGACATTCGATCAACATGTGAACCCGGGTCTAGTCGTTACTTACCTTCGACGATCCTGCCCTGGAAGACATTGTGTGGAGTAAAGCTGGCAATTGGAGCACCTCGGTTTCGCATTATCGCACTGCAAGCCGCATCAGCTAAGCGGAACACGGAAGACGGTATTAGCAAAGCGAACATACTTTGATCTTCTTTCGTCGACAAGCCACACAGGCCACGACACCAGGCTTGCGTTCAGTCTTTCTCTGCATCTGCAAAACACCAGCTGAATTGGATTCCGATCTCAAAGACTGCGACGATATAGATATGCCGAGCTAGGTTTTGGCAGGTAGTGTGTTTAGATTGACAGTGGCAAGCTGCGATGGGGTTGAAACAAGATGGCCTCGGATGGGTATCGCTCGCTCCTCACCTGACCACATAGATTCAAGCCGAATCGGACTGGTCTGTGGCTCTTGGCAGCCTTGATCAGAGCAGTCAAAGCAGTCAGGCTCGTCAGGGTACGAGGGGGGATCGCGGGGGGATTCGCGGGGGGTTACCTAGTAGGTTGTCCATACCCCAGGCGAGCCCAGCAAACCCAGCCGAAAAAAGGCGCTAAGAGCGGGCTAGATCATTTTGGGCCAAGATGTCGAGGAGACGGTCACATGAGGGAAAACGGACTATTGTTGTTCCAGACCGGAGCCTCGCGCCTGGTCAGGTAATGCATGGCTTGGCGGATGGTACCTGGGGGACGTGTGCGCCATTTTCCTGTTACTCGCTTATGTCCGACTTGGCTTGTGATTCGGTACCAACTGGAAAAACTTGACCTTTAATCGGGCCTTTGAGTTCTTCATCCTGAAATCCCACATCAGGCACGAAGTCCGTCATCTCAGCTCACTGGCACTTAGCAGGCTCTGGCAGTACCTGCGAGCGTCCACCAGCATCATAAGTGGCGAATTCTCGTATCTGGGGCAGCCTAGAAACATAGTGAATATGGTTAAACATTACACCCATTCCCCCTGCACTTCCCGCCCTGCGAATAGCGGCCCGGGATTGGAAAATGACCACGCGACCACCCTAATCCCTGATCGTTAAAATATCTACCTCGCCCGTTTGCAACACAATGTTCTCTCCCATAATTCTTTTATTCTTGTCGCCGTGATTAAGTTGACCAGTTATCATGAAATTCGGTCAGGACTTCGAGGCGGCTCTTGCCAAGGGTGAATATCCTCCTCGCTGGGTCGAGTCTGCCATCTCGTACAAGAAACTCAAGAAATGCATCAAGCGCGTCCAGCGAGAGCTTTTGAGCCTTGGTTTAGACAAAGAAACACTGGATGCGCTGTGGAATCATGTTGGCACCAGTGGCGCTGATACCGCAGAAGGAACAGCTGATAGCCTGCTGCAGTACACCGTCGACGATGGCGAAAAGGTCAGCTTCACTCCAAAACTCACCATCGTCATCGATCCTCATGACGGATCACCCATGGACGCATGGCTTAGTCACGATACCCGAAGGATATTGCAAAGACTTGCCAGCTCCTCAAAAGCTCGCACAAATCGCAACGTACACCAAGACGACTCCCCGGACGTACCGCCACTATATACGACTTCGTCCGCTGTGACAGAAATCCACGGCGACTCAGCCAATGGAGAACAACCATTTCAGACTATTGAAGTGCCTCTGACCGCAGATTCGGAGTTCTTCCAGACTCTGCGTCAAGAATTGGCCTGTCTGGATGATCTTCAAAACGCCGAATACGCTCGCCTCCAAGACGAAATCGACCGCCTAAGCAAAGAACTTCGTGCCTTGCGGGCTAGCAATTCTAAGCAATCCAAGAAAGAAGTCGAGACATGGCGGAAAATTTTTGAAATGTATTCCGATTCCGAGGTCTTCTTGTCTTCTCATGAGGTAGATGCAGGTGCGAGGGATGCAGCACACGCTCAAAAGCAATTACAACTGTTTACCCAATCGCTCGGTACATATCAGAAGCAGACGGCCTTCAGAGTCGGCGAGGATGCCAATACTGCATTATCCCGGTTCCTGCAAATCAACGTGAAATTACTGCGCCTAATCAAGTTTCAAGAGATCAACCGTACGGCCCTCAATAAAATCATGAAGAAATTTGACAAGCGCACCGCACTGCACGCAAACTCGTCGGTGGGGAGATCCCTGACAGGATCATCGCCACTGATGGTGCAGGACTTGGCCAAGGCGACTTGCTTCACCATTTCGGAGGAGATCTTGAGCATCATACCCCAGCTCAACGACTACCTCTGCCCAATCTGTTTCACCATCTCGTGGAGACCAGTCCGTTTGCTGTGCGGGCACTTGTTCTGTATCAGATGTCTGATTGTCCTGCAACGGGAGGAGAAGGACCATTGTCCACTATGCCGAGAGGAAGTCGTGCTGGAAGCGACAGAAAAGAATATCGACCAAGAGATGGTGAAGTTTCTGAAGGCGAACTTCAAGCGCGACGTCAAAGATAAGCAGAAGCAAAATGAGATTGCTGCGGGCGTCGATCGCTGGGGGGAGGCTTATTATAATGTCCAGAATCAGCGATGCGAGGTAATGTAGTTAGCAAGAACATGATGTTGATGTCAGCGGTCTGCTCCCAGTCAGTGATATATAAGTATTACAGTAATAGAATCGAGCCACCGGACAAAATAATTGGCACGGTGGTTTTTCTGACACATTCCAGTGCCAACACTCCTTTTCATGTGCTGAGACCTTCGGGACACCACTTTACCGCTGTCATTGACAATGAAGATAGAGGTCGAGGTGAGCCTGAGACTCAACATGTACACGAGCGTTGACGCCGGCACCTACCAGAGGAGCAAACACCATGCCAATTAATTTTTCCCGCGGGCTCGGGAATTTAGAGTAATCGAACTACTTCATCATAAAGCGGACCGATGCGTTTAGTTTCTCTGAGGTTCTGGAACCGGCGAAGATCATGGCCAAAACGTGTGATGCCGATCAGGCCCATCAACGTCGATCGCACCCAAACACCACGACTTCCCACTCACCCTCTACACATCGGGCAAATAATCGAATGACACCCTCCTAATCTCGAACCAATCACCCCAATGGCTCTCTCACTGTCAGCAATCTTGGTGCAGAAATCCTTCGAGACCCTTATTCCCTTTCTAGTTCCACCTATGTCATAGCTGTACACAATTTCTCTAGAATTCCCCCGCCATGTTCATAACTATCGCGTGCTTCCGTTCCTTATCGCAAGCGAACTTTTCCATCAAGGGAAGAAATATAGCCGTTGATGCTGTCGATAACAAACTCCTCCACTCAATACTCTCACATGCACCATGGGTGTACAAGACTTTGTGCGCTTTGACCCGGATGAGTACCGGGCGAAAGTCCGAGGCTTCGACGACCAACAGTTGCAGAAAAAAGAGGTGGTCTTAATTCGAACTATGTACTCAAGTACAGCTGGAGTCATTTCTGGGGTCGTCATGGCCCCCGGTACAGGAGGCGCTTCACTGATCGGGTCGGTCGCTGGAGGTAGAGCGATGCACCTTGTTGAACAAAAGCTAGAGATCATCCGAGCCGAACTCGTTCGACGCGGCTTGCCCCTGCACGAAAAGAAAACCCGAGATGCAGCCATCCCTACGGCCACTGGTGGTTTAGCAGGAGCAATGGGTCTATATGGCGGACTGGAGGGACATTTCATTGGAACTGCAGCAGGTGCCGCAGCCAACTTGGTCGGCGTCGAAACCCAGAAACTCGACCGCGTTCATACCGCGCCCAGCCGTCCGACTAGCTCTCGAAGTGACAGCAGCTTCTCGAAACTCAAGAGAACACTGACCGACGCTGCCTCGTCCAAGACCCGATCCCTCCAATACCCCCTCTCCTCCGACGACAAAGACATGTTTCGCCAATATGACAATCTGCTCGAGCGCAAGAAGTCTCTCGAAGAACGGTATGGAAAGCTTCGGGAGTCCACACTGGGAGCCGCGGGCGACAAGTGGTACTGGTACGTGGTCTACCACCACCCCTGCAAATCAGAGAGCCTGACCATTCCCACCCACGCAGGCTTTTGGATCGATTCGCTGCGGCGTAGAGACAGCCTTGGACAGTGGGATAAGACCATTCAACGAACGCATCGCCAACGTGCCAGAGACGGCCTTCACCAGTTTCGCAAGGAACTGGACGACACCGAGGCACGTCTGATTAAGTGGCAGCATCTGGTTGACACCGTAAGTATCTGAACAGCCGTCCGCCCGTGGGGGGATCTGCTTACCATGAAGTAGTGCCTTCCGCCGGGTCCCATCACCGCCCCAAACGCCAGTGCAGAAATGCGTGTTGCACTGAACCGCGGCCTGACGATCTGTCTTGCTCCTGTCATTTGTTACTGGATCCTGACGATGTCTTGGTTGCGACTCCCTTTTCGGCTTCTCCTCGTGATTCTTCTCGGATTCGGCGTTCATGCTCGAGTCTTATGGGACTATGAAATGTATCCTTTTCCACCATGACCATAAGACACGGTGTACAGCGGGACGACCTGCGCTCTCCTCACGTTGATCTGTCGCTCCATGTTGCTCCAATTCCACGGCCGTGTCGCAGCTGACCATGCGTTGATGAGATTGCTGATCCTCCTTCGGCTTCAAATTGACGGTGTACCAGTAAAGCGCAATCGCCATCACGATAGCCATCAGAATGGTGTCGAAGGCGTACGATGGCCATTCATGAGAATTGAGGTAACCATCATCGCCTTGCGCATACTCTATCAAGCGGTAGACGCTTCGGACTCCGATGAGGACACCAATCGAGTATAGCGACGACAAAGTCCAACCCAGAGGCAACCCCGACTCTTCACTCTGTTTCCAGAGAGGCAGCGATTGAACTCGATACTGCCAGACTCCTGCCACCAGGATGAACAATATGAAACAAATGATCTGCAAAGCAAGACCTGCAAGGACGAGATCTCGAGCACCGTTGGCAGATGAGACGCTCTTTGCGTTTTGCAACCACGAAACTCCCGACGATTGGATCTGTAAACAGGCCCAGTCACTCAAAAGGAACAATTTTGACAATATCTTGACTCGTATCGGGGAATATTGCTGTCCATCCGCAGCAATGATGATGCGTGACAGTGACATATACACCGAGGCGGCGAAGAGAATGGGCGACAACAGTATGAAGAGGATATTTATCAGGTACAGAGCGAGGCTGTCGACGTGGTAAGAGGACACTGCTCGCGTAGCAAAGCCAATGATTTCAACTTGAAGAGGATATCAGCAAGGCGAGCTCACTCGATACATCCGACCAGCAAACTCACAAAAACCGCCAATTATAAATGCGATGGTAAACTTCCGTCTGGGGTTGGACTTGAGTAACAACACCACATGTACTGTGGTCAGAACGGCAAAGACCACTGCCGACACGATGGCAGCCGTGACGGAAGGATGATAATGCTTGTAGAAGTTGTCCACTTTGACCATGGTTGGATTGGAGAAGCTGTTCCCTCGAGATGAGGTGTTGTCAGGCGGGACTCTGATATGCTGGACAGAGTTTCAAGCTCTTGTATCTGCGCACGAAGAAAGGGCAGTGGTGTTGTCGCTATCGTTGGGTTCAAAGGCGCAGCTGGGCGACGAGGATAGGGAGACTGGCCATTTTAAACAAGTCTTTTGCTTCTGCCTGAGCATGAGTGGAACGACCGACATGTGGTACTTGATGCAAAACCGTATTCATTTTTAAAACTCAGGAAAGTTCATAAAACCACTGGCAATGCCTCCTGCAGGGTGCACAGAGGAGCTCCGGTGGGTGCCCGTTAGTATGTCCATTGTCGACCCTTGGCGAGACCGGCATGTTGACTATTGTCGTCGGCGCGGGCGATCTGATACGGAGACAGTCTTTGAAACGAGCCACTGACTTCAGATGGAAGGGGAGCAGCATGACACCGATGGCATATGAAGTTGGAATGTAGCAATGCAAGATAGAGACCCGCGATGGGGCTCAGCCCACTTAACACTGCCCAGGCTTTGGCGATGCTCCACCCCTGCAAGAAGCGGTTTAGCTTACGCCGTATCCCATCTTGTCCCCTGAATGATTGCTGCCTGGGGGTTTCCTTCCCAGGACTTATACGCCGTGTTGACATGCATTCCTCATCAGCAAGTGCTAACAATACCAGTACTCTTCCATCACTTCGAGTTCCTGGAAGGAGCGGGGACACCGAAAAAAGCCACCAACAAGCCGGACCAACTCGCACTCAGCGCCTCGAGTCTCCCTCTGACAGGAGCCAGTGGTGAGATAGACCAGGGTAGTATCTAGGGAGTATGCCCGGTCGGAGGACGCATAAGAAATCAAAGACCGGATGTTATAACTGCAAGAAAAGAAGGATCAAGGTAACTAGTTTGCGCCTTTAACAACATCCCTCCTCTTCTCGACCCCTGTCAGTGTCAAACTATCCTCGAGAATTCCTTTGGCTGACCTTGGACCGTCTCTTAGTGCGATGAACTTGGACCTCCTTGTGGAACTTGTATCGCTCAAAGAGATAAATGTGTCTACCCTGCTGGGAGGCTGGCTCCTCCACGTCCTAAGCCGCATGTCTGTACCTGCCAGCATAACTCTTCAATCTCTCGTACCTTGAGGAATGCCACCACGCCTCAGATTCAATCATTATGCGCGACTCCACGGATTGACACCCTGGAACTTGAGCTATGGCACATCTGGACTGTCGATATCCACCAGCACTTCATCGGTAGTGGTAACCGCCATACCTGGCAAATCCTTATCCCAAAGCTGGCCTTGAACTGCGACTACCTCCGAAATGCCATTCTTGCATTCTCATCAATGCACATGGTCGTGGATGCTCTCGAGTCCTCTCAACCAATCTCTTCATCTTACGCCTTCTCCGCCTTGGAATACCACAATGCAGCCTGCAAAACCTTCCAAACCTTTGGCGATATCAACCGGACCAATTCCATCCTCGTCCTTGCATTTTCCTTCTTGAACATTGGCTTCATGCTTGGTCTGTCGTACTACCAAGCTCTCAACCAGGTGACAAGAAAAGAGGGGACACCCGTAATAGAAAACATCGCCATGCTCTTCGACCTTCTCCAGACAATCGCATCTGTGATTACCAACAACATGGACGAATTTATGAAGACTCCCGTTCCCCTCGACAGGAATCTCTTCTCGGAACCTCGTCGACAGGGGCTTGACGAAACCACAGAGACTGCTCTTACAAGACTACGAGGCATCATAGACCGAGCGCGGACATCACAAGACAATGAAGGGGTCAGTGACAGCTTCAATTCTCAAGCAATTGGCTGGTTGGAGAAATGCTTTGAATTTTACACAGAAGACCACAGAGACATAGCTTTGATATGGCCCATGATATACGGCCACTATCTAGCTACTGCTCTCAGGAATGGCGAAGACGATGTGTGCCGCCTAATGGTGTTACATTGGGCAGTATTACTCCACCGATTTGGCCGCCCGTCAAAACTCGCCAAAACCTTGGGCGCGAGGCTGGCGGAAGAATTGTCTCCGTCGATACCACGAAAGGATAGACAATGGGAAGAGAGCATTCGATGGGTACAACAACAAGTTGAACAACCTTGGACAGTAACAAACTTTTATCAGACATAGAGGCGCAACTCCCATGGAGCCTCATGACGTTGGAATCGAAGATAGCTCGTATCAAGCGGCCTTGATAGCATCTTCGACATCCTTGACGATGATCCTACCCTCCCTCATGAATGTCTTCATCACCGCCTCCGCCTTCTTCTCATCTCCACCCTCCATGACCTCCACCACGACCTTCGGCACTACCTGCCAACTGACGCCAAACCGATCCCTCAACCATCCACACATCTGCTTCTTGCGATCTTCCTCGGTGATGCCCACGGTGAGGCCGTCGAAGTAGTGATCAATGTCGTCCTGTCCTCCTTCACAGATGATTTGGAAACTGACGGCCTCGGTCATAGGCATTTCCTTGGGTCGCGAATTCAAGGCCAGGAACTTTTGTCCGTTGAGCTTGAAGACGACGGACATGACGGTGCCGAGTTTTTGTTTGTGCATGGATTCGCCTGCTGAGGTGAAGTGGGCGATGTGATCGATCTAGGTGTATGAGAGGGGTGAATCAGACGGATTCCAGATTCTCTTGCTGTGCCACCTCGGGCAAGTAAAGGGAGAGGGAGGTGGAAGAGCCACGATCAGGGATTCACGTGATTTTGGCAAGACTCACCGAAGAGTTGGGGAAGATAGAGACATAGGCCCGGGCAGCTTCTTCGGCCTCTGTCTCGAAGAAGAGGCATGGCATAAGACTGACGGACGAGATGGACATGTTGCAATGTTTGAGCTCGGAGTCGGATTGCTGTGACGGGTGAGTACTGGCTCGGGAAGGAAAAGAAGGAAGGTAAAAATCTTTGATATCTCAAACGAAGAAAACTAGGTCGTCGACTTGATCTGGTTGCACATCACTCTCCATACCTCTTCGCATGGTACTTTTATATCTGAACATTCAACCTCTTCTCTAAGCCTCAACGTCAAGCATAACCGCGTTCGAACCTCAGCCCTCCAGGCGTCAACTCAGGCACCAGCTGCGCCAAGGTGCGCCCCTCACGACCCCTATTGGAGGCTCTGGGACCGCCCAGGTTACTACTCTAAGTGCCTGAGTACCTAAGAAGGTTAAAACTTTCGACAGCAAATACGAGATGAAATGCGAAGAGATCATGGTTTTCAATTGTTCCGCATCCCGACTTGGGGACGTATTTCTTTACTACGCGTGGAAAGGGAAGAGATGAGCAGGATACAGAGCAGGTCTCTCGATACGAGTACGAACAGAAACCCTCAGATTTCATGCTGGGATCGACAAAGGTTCTTGCTCTTCTTTATCTTGGTAAGCGGTGACTGAAGGCAGCCAGACAAAAAACTCAACTCATTCACTTCTTGACCGCCAAAACACTCGACCCGTCCGGCGTCCCCGTCTTGAGCGTGACGCCCGCGCGTTCCTCCCACCTCTTCAAGAGCATCGTATGATCCGCCGCCTCACCCTCGCCCTTGCGCTCCAATGATTCGTCCGCGTCCCTGAAATACTTCAATACGAGCTCCGGCAAGTCTGTCTCAAAGCCGCTCTTCTGGAACACTTCCTGCGCGATGCCGACATCCTTGATGAGCAATTTGAGTTGAAACCCGGAGTTATAGAGACGCGGCAACGCGTCGGTGCGATAACTGTCACTGGTGGAGAAATTCTTCCCGGTGCCCACGTTCAGCACGTCGAGCATCTTGACCGGGTCGAGGCCGAGTTTGGCGCCCGTGACGAGCGAGTCCGAAAGCGCGACGATGGAGGCTGCGCTCGTGTAGTTGTTCAGCGTCTTCATGATGTGTCCGGTCCCGAGGCCGCCCATGTGGAAGACGTACTTGGCCATGGATTGCAGCACGGGGAGGGCGCGCTCGACGGCTGCGGGGGAGTCAGATCCGACCATGAATGTCACGTTGCCCGTCAGCGTGTCGCCTAGGTGCGCTTGGGTCACGGGCGAGTCTAGTAGGATCAGGTCCATGGCGGACAGGTCGTGGCCTAGAGATTGTGTGTCGTAGGGTGAGGAGCTCGAAGTGTCGATTATGATGGTTCCTAGGATTTTAGAACGAAGGAAGATGGAAGTTAGAATATACACAGAACCCCCTTTTTTCTCTCTTTGAAGTGGCCCGACGTGAACCAAGTTCCTAAGACGTTCCATCCCATTTCACGTAGCCAGGATCCTTTTACAACAAGAGACAAAACTCACCAGGCTTCAACGCCCTCGCGATCCCTTGCTCGCCCAACAAGACCTCGCGCACCACTTTGCCCTGCGGCAACATCGTCACCACAATATCACAGTCCTTGAAGCCCTCGGGCCCGGGAGCCGCGACGCTCGTGTTTTGGCTTTGCAAATCGGCCACGAACTGCTTCTCGCGCTCCGCGTCCGCGTCCCGCACGACCAGGTGGAAGCCTGCGCGCGGGATGTTGGCCGCGAGCGACCCCCCAGCTTTGCCGAGGCCGATGTACCCAACTGTCTTGACGGGCGTGGAAGGGGGGAGGGAACCCATGCTGTGTGTTTGTGGTGTGTGGTGTGTGATTTGGTGGGGTGATGAGATGTCTAAACTCCGTTGGCTGTCAAGATGGACTCTGTGATAGTTGAAAGAATGTTGAAGCCAAGTCTGTGTGGTTAGAGAGAGATGATACGAGGTTTCAGACACGCGACGTCAGTTCAAGCATCAGCATCCATCCAGTCTTACATGAATCTCGATTGTATATTTCAGGCAAACTGTACGCGGGGAAGGAAAATGGCACGTCAAACCGATTCCCATCGCTCGATCGGTTGAGTCGTCGTACAGCCAGACGGTACATCTTCGTAAGGGGCCATTCACTTCTCTCAAACGTGTGGTCATAGCGATGATCGCGGTAGTGAGGGGGCTCTCTCCTCCACTGCCTAGTGCCTGACACGGATGAGAGGCAAGACATGCACAAAATTGACTTCTCGGCAGGTGTTTTTGACAAAGAGAGGAGGATTGAAGGACCCCACACGAAAGACACTGGCAAGAGTCGAACTTGACCGCGTCCAAGAAAAGTTGGGGAAAGGTTTTTGGTTAAGAGTTTAGACAGAAAGATAGGGGGCAAATAGGCGGTCTTCTAGACCCAAAGGCCCCAGAGAGCCCAGCTCGGTGGGTTCACTCCGTGGCCCCCCATGCTGTATGTTCCTCTCTCTCCACTGGGATTTTCCACCTGCAAACTCAGCCTCTTGCTACCCGAAGTCAACTCCGGATCATGGGACATATGCTGATAGCTCTTATCGAATCACTGAGCAGCATACAAATCAGTTTGCAAACCTCTGAATGGATCCGTGGCAAAACGTGGGATGGGACCTTCCCCTGCCCCGAAGCGAAGCGTGTGGTCCTTATTGCAGGTGGTACCGTGTGAACGAGGAACGTCCTTCCGCGTCCTTGAATTGTTTCTTTGCAAGAGGGACCCGTGTTTCTGGTGCTGTGACTTCCTCTCTGGTTCATCCTAGGGCTGTGGGATGATTTAGAACCAATTGAGTATATTGCGAGGTGTTTAATCGTCAATTCCAATTCCAATCACAGAGAAGAGGAAAGAAAGATCTCATCTTCCATCATGGGTTCACTGGCGCCCGAGGCCCCTCTGAAAGGTATGTACATCACGGGGGTAGCCCTCCAACCTCAAAAGAAAAGCTTTACTGCTTCAACACTGCTTCTTACATCTTAGCCCCTTAACTCCCGTATCGTCCTGTCTACCTAACAACACAAATGCAGTCATAATCGTCGGCGCCGGACTTGGCGGCTGTGCCACCGCACTGGCCATGCACCACGCCGGCTTCGACGTGACCGTTTTTGAAAAAGTGCGTCAATTTCAACGACTAGGTGACTCGCTAGGGCTAGGCGAGAACGCGTTCAAACTGCTGGATCGATGGTCACCCTTCCTTCGAGACAGACTGATCGAAATCGGCAATAAATCCGAATTCATGCAGATTCGTCGATGGCATGATGGAAAGCTACTCGCCAGGCAGCCCCTGATGGACATGGCGGGTTATATTGGACACAGAGGCGATTATCATACGGGGTTTTTGCAAGCTGTGGCGGAGAAGGGGATTCCCGTCCATATGGGCATGGAGGTGAGGAACCAGACTCGAGAGCTGGGAGGGTGATTGTCGTTGACGTTTCTGAGTCCAGGTCATGGAATACGACGACACGACACCTTCAGTAACGCTGAAGAATGGTGAACGGCATTCAGCAGATATCATCATTGCCGTTGACGGTAAGACTCTTACTACTTCCAACGTTCCATGCCCTTTTTGAAACCCCAATCCTCGGCACACACACCACTAAACTATCGACAGGAATAAAATCCCGCGCCCGCGAACTTGTTCTAGGCTTTTCCGACGCTCCCAAATCCAGCGGCTATGCCTGTTTCCGTGCCTTCTTCTCCGGCGAAAAGTTGCGCGGCGATCCCGTGACGGCCGAGTTCGTCGAGCACGAGAGCGTGAATATCTGGATCGGGAAAGACATGCACTGCGTGCAGAACACGTTGCGGGGAGGCGACGAGTTCAACTGGATCATCACGCACAAGGACACGGCCGACGTGCGCGAGTCATGGTCCCAACCGGGCGACATGGACGAGGTGCGGCGCCTGGTCGAGACGCTGGACCCGCGCATCGCCACCGCCATCCGCAAGACCGACGAGTGTCTCGACTGGAAGATCTGCTACCGCGACCCTATCCCCACGTGGGTCAGTCGCAATCATAAAGTTGCGTTGGTAGGTGATTGCTGTCACCCGCATCTGCCCACATCGGCACAGGGCGCCAGTCAGGCGACCGAGAGCGCCGCTGTGTTGGCGCAGTGTTTGCTCTTGGCGGGCAAGGAGAATGTTCCTCTGGCGGTAAGAAAGCTCTCCGTGTGGCATTCATGTGGGAAGATGAATTCTGTAAACTGATCCTCTTTGAACCTCTCGAAGACCCGCGTGTACGAAAAGATCCGCTTCCCACGCGTCCGCCGCGCCCAGACCAACGGCGAAGACTTGCGCGACCGATGGCACAGCGCCCTGGACCGCATGGGCGAAGGCGACGAGATCGATCCCGACAGTTTGTTAATAAGGGTGAGTTTTTAAAACCCTTTTCGTTTATATTTACATTCTGGAAAGCCTGGCCATGTGACGGATGTTTGCTGAAATGAAATAAATATCTTTGTGCAACACAGAACGCCGTTTTATACGACTACGACGCAGAAGCAGAGACGAGGAAGCGATGGGCGGAAATGTCGGCTCTCGTGGGCGAGGAACTCAGGACGGGGAAGATTACGCCTTTATGCTGATAACGTGATGGTTTGGGGAGGATAGCTAGAGAGATTTCAGGCTGGTTGTTGGATGGTTATGAGAGTGGTTTTGTGCTGTAAAGCCTTTGTATACGACTGAGACTTCTCATCTAAAGACGACGACAATCCTGTGTTTCATCGATTACTTCCCCATCCCTTAACATTATCTATCGGGATTACCAACGACGTCCACACCACTCAAAAGCTACAATTTCGGACTCACGCCGTCCTTGAGCATGTTTCTCTTATCACCCTCCAAAATCTCCCACCCTTTACCCCTGAACCTCTTGCCCCAGATCCCATTCCTGCCGGGCGCCAAGATACTATTCGGATCCAGCGTGTCCTTGATACTCTCGTTGAATTTCCGCAGGGCGCCGTTATTCCAGCTGTAGGATTCGGCCACCTGGTCTGCAAAGAGGAGATGTGTGCGATACTCGCCGTAGCCTTCTTTCGCCGCCGCGGAGATCATCTCGCGCATCAAGCCCGTGGCTCTTCGTTTCGCGTCGTGGTCGGAGCGGTCGTAGACGATGTTGGCGATATAGTGCATTTCCCTTCCGGCGACACACATAGTCGGAAAAACGTCGAACCCCCACTTTGCGTGCAGTTTGGTGATGGTGCTGTGGATGAGACTTGCATCCTTGCCTTTGGTCGGCGAGATGGGTGAGAAGAATAAATGGGCCGCGTTGGGAACCCAATTCAACCAGTCGAGTTCCTTGAGAACGGGTACGCCGCTGCAAACCTGGACTCGGGAGTGAAGATAGTGATCTGATGGCACATCCGAAGGTAGCATGAACTTGCTACCCTTGATCTTTCCGAACTCCGCCCGAATGATCTTCAACTGAGCTTCGATGGACGCGGGATCGCCGTACTGAGTGCCATAAAACACCCATGAGACATCACCGCAAGCTAATTTGGACGCCTTTTCCCGTATGACTTGTCGTGGCATCTGACCTGTGCCGTCGTACCAGAATGATCGAGGCTTGCCCATCACGGCTAGCTCTTGGATGACGTGTCGTAGCTGAGGTATATTTCCCAAAATCCGCCTCTGTGCCAATGGCCGGATGATCTCGACAATTTGTTCAAAGTCTTCTTCGCGCGGAAATGTAATCATGTACGATTGGTGTCCGGCCTCAGGCATCAACCAGAAGCCCATCTTCGTGATGATACCGTAATTGCTTTGACTAAAGATTCCATCGATGTAAGGGCCGTAAGCTGCTTGAAAAGATTGCCAGGTAGGATTATCCGCCCCGTCCTTGCCTGGCATAGCTCCCATACCAGTTCGAAGTAATTCTCCGGTGGGAAGAACAATCTCCATACCACAATGGTTTGCAAAATGGTCACCGTAGGGCGTGTATCTAACGCGAGGTCAGTCGAATTCATACCAATTGGGCAACAGAATTTACCCAACACCCCGATCAATCGCGTTTCCAAGTACGGAGCCTCCACCAAGGTCAGGGCAATCAATCCAAAGCGGCAAGGCTCTTTTCTGAATTTCCTCATATAGCGCAAAATATGATACTCCAGGCTCAACGATACATGAGGCATTGTCGGCATCAATATTTAGAATCTTGTTCATCCTTCGGCCCAGATCAACGACGACCGACCCGGGAATGCGAGGTGCTGCTCCTCCGTAACCGATGTTGCGACCCATGGAGATAGGGTAGACGGGAATTTTGTGCTTGTTCGCCCACTTCATCACCAACTGGACCTCTGCAGTGGTGGAAGGATATATCACAGCACTGCATATCAATTCTTCTTGGTCGGCAATGTGATATGCATCGTGAGTATTCCTACATCACTAAAATTAGAGAATGGCTGTAAGCTAACAGCGATAGTATAATGAAACTCACGGATGTTCCATGTACCATCCATCAACGAGAGGCTTGTCATTCAGCTCGACATTGTCGCCACCAAGAGAACCTTTCAACTCGATCACCGCTTGATCGAAAGTCTCCCGCGACACGCCCGGCGGAAGAGCAGTTCTCCGTCTGGGGACACTGTCTGGAAGAGTCTTCTGGGAAAACAGTTTCGCCTTAGCGTCGACGGCTTCTCGTGAAAGCCTGGAAGGCACCCCGCTATATTTTGTTGTAAGATCTGGGATAGATCCCTGAGTAGGCGAGGCTGGGAGAGACATGCTGTGCGCTCACGTGTCAGAGCGTTGTGCCGAAGAAAAGCCTGCGTCGTGTTTGGAGCGATCAAAGTCCTCTTGAATGCTCCAGAAGAACTCAGACACTCCGGCTTATTTCGCCCCACGACATCAGTAGCTTTGGTGAAGTGACCAACCCTTTGAGTTGATTAGATCCCGCCTCGGAGCACCCCGCGGAAACCCCTCATTTTCCCAATCTAGCTAACGAAAGCGTGCATTGCTAAAATGTGGAGGATGTGTTAGATGGGTATTCTCCCCGTGATTGTGGATAATCGACGTTTGCTTTGTTCTTGGCCGCATATCAAGAGGCGCGCCGGCAAGCTGGCACGCGTGCCGACGACATCGGATACTGAGTAGCTGTGGGGGCTATTCCGACGACAGTCCTGTATGCCGACTTTACTTCGAGTGCTCGATGTCATTTGTAAAGCTGTCCTTCAGATACTGTACGTAACCAGTCGGTGAAGCTGAGGCTCGGTGCTGTGGTTAATGCAGTCTGACGTCGACCATCACCTCTGCAGAATCTTCCTCAAGTGAGCACCTTGATTGTCACAATCCGCTTCGAGAGGTAGAAAGTCTAGACTGGGACTGGAGCCTCCTGCTCCTCTGCTGTTCATGCTGGATTCGCTCATTCCGTCATCGAACGATTTTTGTGCCGTGTGTTGAACGGACGTGCCATTGCTGCTGCCGGCCGCGCTACTGGGCCGCTTCTTGTACTCGAATTTTCGCACAATCATTCTGACAAGGGTCCAATAGCTATCGGCAGAGGTCTCGAAGCCCATTTCGCCAACATTATGACGAGACAGCTTCCAACGAACATCGTCCCAGAGAGTTTTCCAGTTTGCCAGAGCAATTTTGATTGATGCGTACACCAGTGGTGGTTCAGGTGCCAGAGAAGTAGGTGATACTCGATTGAGAAGATTTCCGACAAGGTTTTTCCAGCAATATGTGTACAGTACTGCAGTAGATGTTAGTAGACTCGCCTGGCAGCCAAAAACGGAGTCTGATACTTACCATGGATAAGATACTGCATATCCCAACAACACAAGACCTCATGCTGATAGGCAGACTTGAGCTCACTAGGATGGACAAATAGTTTTTGGAAGGCATCGATTAGTTTCATCCGTGCACGAGGGAATGCAGAGCGCTGCACCATTTCGGCATGGCTCGTGAGGTCGAAGGCTTCGGGATGGGAAGGGAGTTGTATGTCCAGCTCGGACGGATTGACACGTGAAGGTACATTGTTGAATATACCCATGGCAGCGTCAAGGGCAAGCATTACATTCATAGTCCTAAACCAACTTGTCAGAATGCAAACGCTTTAGGTCTGGCAGCATCATGACTCACCGGATGCGTGATTCGGTCCGAATCCAACGCTGAAAAGCACTTTCATCTGGTATAGCAACAACCTCAGGATGCTGGGCTGAGGGCAGACCAAAATACCGGGCCATCTGCGTCGCAGTCAGCAGTGATTTAGCACAGATAAAAGTTGACTGACACTTAGAATGGTAGAAAAGCGATGTCTCCTGGCCCTCCTGCGGGCTTCTGGGTTCCCGGAAAAGTATTGGACAACGACGCAAAGGTAGGCTCCCTGAAATGTTTGGAAGTGGTAGTTTAGAGCTTCTTCGTCTTGCACCTGTAGAGAACCCATGGGGCTGAAGTACTCGTCCTTGACGCTCGGAAGCGAGAAGATAAATGCCTCAATAACATCCAACAGACTCTTCATCCATGCGACCTTGGCTGGGTCTGAATACATTCCGCCTAGTGCCGCGCATGTCAACAAGAGAGACTCGGGAATGAGTGTAGGCTGGAAGGTCGGTCGATGGAGTATTGGACAATGTCTATAATAGTTGCTGAAGAAGAGGCCGAGACAATGATCGATCTCGACATGTGTGAAGAGCTCGATGTTGGTTGCTAGCATTGGCAGCTGGGGGTGGTCTGGATATTCCATTGCGAGCCTGTCAATTGCGCCAAGTAGGAGCTGTCTGATCTCGAAGGCACGGGGTTCGAGCGCCATTGCAGAGGCTGATATAGTACCGGCGGCACCGATCATATGTGGCAAGTCGTTGTTCAAAGGATACGAGCCAAATGTTAAGCTTTCAAACCCGCCGAAGAAAGAATCGAAGTTGACCCCTTCGAAATCTGGCATCGGCGCACCCACAAAGACATCATTTTGTTCGTATCCCTCACTCCAATGCGAAGCCTCGGAAGAATCATCGGCTTCATTGCCAGTGAGGGTGGTCTCATCCTCTTCGCCTCCTTGCCCCGGGGGAGTGTCATGTATGGGGAATCGTGGTGCCAAATCATCGCCGTCCGGGGCGTTCAGGAGATGGTGGATTGGTATGGCGTCTCGGTTCTGACTTTGTGGTCTTGGATCTTCCAATATCGTTTGAGGATTGGCAGCTGGGAAGGTCTTAGGTAAATGCGATGGTCTATGGGGGTCACAACTCACATCGAATGCACTCCTTTCCCAACTCCTGACAGCGAGTGCATGGGGTTTCTTGGTCGCATTTGGTCCTCAGCTTGACGCAGGAAAGGCAGGAGGATCGTTTGCGACCTTTACTCTGACCTTCAGGCACGGGGGCATCCCCTCGTTCCTTGCATCGAAATTGATGTGCTCGAAGGACATCACTGCCTCGAGATTAGGAGAAGTTGTGGAATCAGAGACGAGGGTTTATTACCTTCGTTTGAAACATTTGGAACAAAAGGTACAACTAAAAGGTCTTTGTGCGACGTCTGCAGAACGTCAGCGCGTGCGTTCGCAGGGGATTTACTTTAGCAGACTGACGCTGCTGCTGATGGCGCAACATATGAGCCTTGCGCACAAAAGACCGAAAACATGAGGGGCATTGGAATCGCTCCTGCCATTGCCGGGCTTGATCCATGCTCGACACTGTCATCGGTAGGCATACGAGCTGCCAAAACGTCAAAACGTCAAAATGCCCGCGCACCTGGGTGATCGAATGGAATGAGGTAATGGACGATCAGATGGGTGAGGAGGCGGTGTTGTCGCAACTTGAAAGTAAACGCCTACGCCGTAGGATTACACCATGATGATGCGGAGGGCGAGCACATTTGATCTTCATGTCATAGAAACATGCATATCCAGCGTGACAGCTAAGACGCTCCCGCTGCCTCAGAACTGGGTTTAGGATGGCACGAGATCCAAGCCTTGGAAATGATTCGGGGAATATTACGAGAAGCTCTGTGAGGCGGTGGCAAGACAATAGGATGAGTGGACGAGCACAGGATTTTTGAAGTTTGGACCTCGTTTTTCTCAAAAGTATGATTTTTCACAAGCGCGGTGCGCACGCGGGGTGGAACAAAAACAAGAAGGTGGAAGTGACAGCAGATCTTTTGCTGAGAATCCCACACTTCTCTTGAGCTTGAAGACCACCTAAAAGGCCACCGCTAAACTGGTTCTATCCTGGTGTCCGGGGTCTCCAGTCGCCTAACGCCAGACGAGATAGGATGCTGCTCATGGGGCTCCGGCTTTCTGACTTCTCCATCCGCCTTGGCGAGATCCAGGCTCTCGCACCCCTACAAATTGTGCGCTCTGAAGCCCCGACGTGGCTCTTTACAGGCTTCGTGACGCCTATAAGTCCACCCCCTTTGGCTATCTGCGACGGGACATCCAGTTCTGACAAGGAATCGATTCATTGAATAAAAGCGTAAGACATCATTTCAACTATCTAAACACTTTGCCCACAATGTCCACCAAATATCACGATCGACCCGTAGTGGAACTGCTAGTCTCTTTCCCCGTACGGATAAAAAGCACACCCAGCTAGCATCATCCGGACTCCATCTCTGTACATGTACCAGTATGCACGAGTCTCGGCATGTGAAAGGGTCCTGAGACTCGAGAGCCAGGAGACCTGGGACCTTGTGACCAGAACTTGAAGAATCAGGGTTAAACCAACACCGCCTCGACCTGCAGAACGGTCGGTAGGGTTTTGTTAGGCCGATCTCTGTCTTACCCCAAGATCTCGCTTCTGGCTAGAGGGGCTGGAATTCAGGCCACTAGAAAAGCCCTTCAAACGCCTCCTCGCATAGTCGTCGGTCAATTATGCTACTGAGGATCCTGGAGTCGCAGTCATGATGATCCAGCACGGCCACATACTTGATCCACACTGGCAACTCACCCCCTCGCCTCGTCACCTAAGTTCAGAGCTTGACGGAGCCAATGACCTCCTTCTCCAGCCTCTGCGTGTTGATCATTTCTGGAACAATCTCAGATATCTTAGTCGCTCCGACCAGTGCCATGTTGCCCTCAAGTTCCTCACGAAGAATCTGCACCATTCTCCTGAACCCGGCTTCTCCATAGCCGCCCGTGAGACTATAGAGAAAGGGCCTTCCGAGACCCACGGCGCGAGCCCCCAAAGCTAGAGCTTTGAGGATGTCTGTACCGCGACGGATGCCACCGTCGATAAACACCGACATTCGGCTATCAATTAGATGTGGCGCGTATCGTCGGATTTCTAAAAGCGTGATGAGGGGTGCTTGAGCTCTAGGCTAGGTTAGAAGATAATTGCCTTTTCAAATGTCTCCTGCATACTCACGTATCTTGGGAACGACCTCCATGATTCGACAGGACAATGCCCTCGACTCCGTGTTCATATGCAAGCACGGCATCTTCCACACTCTGAATCCCCTTTAGCACAATGGGTAAGGCGGTGATTCGGCGGATCCAGGCAATGTGGTCCCAGGTCAATTTTGGATTCAGAATGCCAGAGGAGCCCGCTCTGGCCACTCCAGGCTTTACTTCTTGAACAGCGGTAACCTGGCCAGCTTCTTCGTCCGTTTTCGTCTTCAATCGGTCATCAGCTTCCCGCTTTCCCAAGACGGGAGAGTCAACTGTCAGCCATATTGCGCTAACGCCAAGTTTCTCCACTCGACGTATCAATGTTTCTGCCTTCTGATGGTCCCGATTCAGATATAGCTGGAAGAACACGGGTTGATCTTCGCTGACACGAGCATTTACAATTTTCTCAATCGACATGCTCGGACTGGTGGGGATGACTTGAATCAGACCTTCCTTTCCGGCTCCGGCGGCGAACGCGCACTCTGCGTCCGGATGTGCATACTGGTATCATTTTACATATTAGTTTCCATGAGCAGCATTCTCGACGCCGGCAAAACGAGAAAACAAGGTGGTGTAACACAAGAACACGAACCTTGCCGAAGCCTGAAGGTGACACGTACACTGGAAGACTACTGCTCTTCCCAAGGATAGTGGTCCGGGTGTCTATCAAGTCAACACTTCGAAGGATCCGAGGCCGTATGGCCAGTTTGCGATATGCTCGAGCAGCATCGTGCTTGCTGTACTCATCATCCGCTCCGGATGAGTAGTATGCCCATCCAGTGGGACTTAGGTACTGCTTCGCCACAGCCTCGAAGTCATTGACATTTATCATGGAGCTCAATGGCGGAAAACGGCTCTTCGGCTGGTGCTGCTGTCTTGACACGGTTGTCTCGTGTGATTGGCTCATAGACTCTGGGTCGACGAAGCCCTTGATCGATGTGGATGGAAGCGTTTCTTCTACCAGGTCTGGATTGTGTACGCTTTCATACTCGGCCGTCGCATCTCGTCCTGAATTCCGTAAGATGATTTGTGCTCCTCCTGGATGTTCGTCGAGAAAGTCTGCAGAAGACGCATCAATTTTCCTGGCCGAAAGTGAAGCTGAATATACTCACCAGTAACATCATAGACTTTATTATACAAAACAATCCAGCATGACTCTCGGCTGTTATGTTTGACAACCTCGACGCCCTTCAATTTGTGCATATTGCAGAGTGCCTTGCTCTTGAAGCATTAGATTCCTTTGCGGAGTTGGTCAAGTAACGCCTTCATTGTAGAACCCTCGAAGCGAGCACTTGCGATGCTCATCTCAACGCCATATCAAGAAATTGCCAACACCTAGGGAATTATTTAGGCACGTTTCCCCACGACACGGAACAATGACTGCCGGGGGCATCATGGAAATGGGTGCATCGCCGATCGGGTAACCTACCTCCAGGACCGAACCCCCACGACCAAAATAGGCTACCTTCTCTCGCATACAGAACTCGCAGCTCGTATTTTGCTGTCTTTGAAGGGCGTCAGTCTCGGCACAGAGCCTCAGAGGGAGTTTAGAGCAGCTGGTCCATTACACCAGAACTCATACAAACAGCACCTAAACAATCGTCGAGGTCAAAGTTAAACCGCCGAACGTGAAAAAAGAACTCGTGGGAGGGGTGTCAACGCCAATACTTTCAATACGAGTCTCTGCTGCAAAATATGGCAGATATCAATGTTATGCTGTATGGACTTGGCGCGTAAGTCAAGAGCTTCTAAGAAAGACCAGAGTGCTTGTGCTGATGGGCTCTAGGGTAGGAAGTTTCTATGCATTCATCTTGGAACGGACAAAACGAGTGCGCTTGACCGTCGTTGCCCGTTCCAATTATGAGGCGGTCAAGAAGAATGTTGGTGCTCTTGCTGCCGGATAGAGAACAAAAAGTGCTGACGCTGGGTTGACAGGGACTGCAAATCAAGAGCGAGAATCATGGCGAGCATCTCATCCACCCTGCGAAAAGTAGGTATTCTTGTTCCTTGGTATAATTAGGAGACACTGACTTTTCTGTTGTAGTTGTCAAGACTCCGGCAGAGGCAGGGGAAACTTACGACTATATTGTCTGTGTGCACAAAGCTATCGATCAGGCTTCGGATGCAAAGAACATAGCTCCGGCAGTCGATGAGAACAAAACATGCATCGTCATAATCCAAAACGGCGTTGGGAACGAAGAGCCATTCCGACAGGCTTTCCCAAATTGCCCGATATTGAGTTGTGTTGTATGAGAAGTCCTCGAGACCTCTTGTCATCAGCTAACAGGCGTATAGACTTGGGTTGGTGCCAGTCAAAGCTCCCCTGGTATCGTGAACCATTGGAAGTCAGAAAACACTGAAATTGGTATTTATCCAAATCCCAAGCTCGATGCTGCGTTGGAAAAAGCCAAGCTGGATCAGTTCACATCGTTATTGCGTGAAGGAAAGACACCATTTTCAGTCGAAGGCAACGTTCAAATTCAGCGGTGGTCAAAGGTTACATGGAATTGCGCCTGGAATGCCCTCACAACGCTCACCATGCTTGACACCCATTCGTGGCTGAAATCCTCACCTGATTCGATGCCAATGACACGAAAGCTGATGCGCGAAGTCATCGATGTGGCGAGAGCGTCCGGCGTACCAATCGAGTACAAGTTGATTGATGAACTCATTGACAAGATCCTGGCTATGCAGCCCATAGGATCCAGCATGCAAACTGATTGTAAGATGGGCAGGCCGATGGAGGTTGACGTTATCTTGGGCACTCCTGTGTTGAAGGGAAGAGAATTGGGAGTTCCGACGCCTATTTTGGAAGTTTTATACACATTACTGTTGGCAATCAACACAAGGTTCAAGCCGAGCTGAGGACGTGGCTAGGACTTGATCTTGCATATAGATAATCTTAGAATGAGGAGAGTACAGCTTGAAAAAAGGTGATCCTGGCTTTCCTGGCGGGTAGACCTTGACGCGGTCAACGCGTCTTCTTGACCAACGCGTCAAGTCCGCGGTCACATGACAACGAAGCTATCTTCGCACCTTCCAGCCACCAGCTTCCGGCAGCATTCCCTCTGTTTTCTACCACTCGCCTTACCTAGTAGCAGTCGAGCTCGTCCTTGGATCGTTTTTAGGGTCGAGGATCAGGATCACGCATTGCATACGCACTAAACCATGAAAGAAGAAAACCCGCATCGATTGCGGGGAAGAATTCAAGTTCGCACCCCGACGGGAGTTGAGGATAGGATGCGCTCCCGCTCCTCGCTTCTCCTCCTCTTTCCCATGGGCTGATGCACTGGAGATTTGAGGTGCCTTGTCTATCATTTCTAACCTGGGATATGCGAGGTAGCTAAGCACTCTACAATCATTCTGTGGGGGTTCGATACTCTCAAATTGCCAACCCCCAAGATTCCACTATCCTCTACTTCTTAGTTAAACTTATTTTGCTGGAGAAATGGATGTCGAGTCATTGATACCTAGGTGGTTCCCCGTGGGGTCTCGGCGGCGCGTTCCTGCACAGTCCAACTTCCTTCAACAGAGACGTTGATATGTTTATGACTTCCCCTACAATCCGAGCCTTCCTGTCAACATCGACTCGAGAAGGACGCAACCTCTAAAGTGACGACAGAGGGCTTCATAGGACTCGCGAGACTCTTCTTCAGATCCTTTCAAAGGCAATCTCTTCTCTAAATTTTTATCACCTGCCTTCGCTACCAGCCATGGATTCAAAAGAAGTCATGGAAGACACGAAGGGCCCCGACACCTTGTCGTTGAGGGTAGAAGATGTTGGAGCTGAGAAGGTTCGCATTGAACATTCTCACATGGTCACTCCAGACTCCCTCGTTGGACTACCAGAATCGGAACTCAACGCTCTCGGTCGAAAAGCTACCTTCAAGCTAGACTGTTACATCATGCCGTGCGTGGTCATCATGTACATTCTCAACTATCTTGATCGACAGGTTCGTCAAACAGCGTCTCGCCTGCCAATATATAATCTGACGTTTCTTCACAGAACATCGCATCGGCGAAGTTGGCTGACATTGATGACGACCTTGGACTTTCGGCTGTGGAATACCAGACTTCGGTCTCAATCCTCTTCTGCGGCTACATCCTGTTTCAAATTCCATCAAACATGATTGTTGGCAAAATCAAATATCCTGCTGTTTACATCTGCGTCGCCATGGCTCTCTGGGGTCTCGTGTCGGGTCTGATGGCTGTGGTCCACAACTTCAGTGGTCTCTTAGCATGCAGATTCTTTTTGGGTATCGTCGAGGCGGTTTTCTTTCCAGGTAAGGCGGCTGTGAAGCCATTCAAATACCTGCAATTCTCACACTGTTGATTACAGGAGCCCTGTATTACCTATCAATGTTTTACAACCGGAAACAGTTCGCTTTCAGGACCGCAATCCTGTATTCTGGTTCTCAGCTGGGAAACGCCTTCGGCGGACTATTTGCAATTGCAATCTTGAACTTGGATGGCCATGATGGTATCGAGGGGTGGCGATGGGTGAGTTTTATGAATTTATCAACCATGCCCAAAGTCTCATTGACCTCTGTGTAGCTATTCCTTATTGAGGGCGCTATGACTGTCGGAATCGCCATAATTTTTGCATTCATCCTACCAAATTCGATTCGAAGACTTCGTGGCTTTTCTCAACAAGAGCGGGAGTGGATTCTATGGAACTATGAATCCGACTTGGGCCAACAGGACGACTCCAGCGAAGTTAGCGGTCGCAAAGGTCTCATGATGGCTCTCGCAGATTGGAAGATGTGGTCATTTATGGCTCTCTTGACTTCTGTCTACATCTCGGCCGCCGTGACCAATTTCTTCCCCTCGGTTGTGGGAGGTCTTGGATACTCGAGAAATAAGACCTACGGGTTGACGGCACCTCCTTTTGTCCTTTGCGTTATCTGCATGTTGATCAACGGATTTCACTCCGACAGGAAGCAGGAACGGTTTCTGCATATTGTGGGCCCTCTATGCGTTACCCTGCTTGCGAACATCATCGCCGTCTCGACGCTCAATGTCGCCGCACGATGTAAGTTAACCAATCTCTATTCCCCACCTCATCCATTGGCATCGATCGCTAATCCTCGGTTCAGACGTCGCAATGATGCTCATGCCCGCCTCATTCTATTCCGCCTCCATCGTAATCCTGTCATGGATCACCGGAAGTCTGAACCAGCCTTCCCCTAAACGCGCTGCAGCGATTGCCACGATCAACGCGGTCGCAAATACTCCGAATATCTGGACGTCGTATCTGTACCGCTCTCCGCCACGATACCTTGTTGCATTTATTGTCAATCTCATTTTTGCTGGCGTGGCTATTATTATCGCGACGTTTATTCGCATCTTTCTCCGCCGCGAGAACGCAAAGATGGACCGTGGCCAGGACATCGGAAAGAGCGGACCTACTGAAGCTCAGAAGCAAGCTGGGTTCAGATACATTCTCTAATTGTATCTGTTGACTGGTCTCCCGAAGATGCCTTTGGCAATCGCTTGACGGCTTTGAATCACGCATATGGTGGTAGCTCCATGAAAATGACAACATCGAACGGGGTCGAGAGCGCAAATCACAACGAGATCCTTCTGAATCTTTTGCAAGATAGAAGCTGAATTATCATTGTATATAGAGACGCACATACTGGCACATTACATGTCTTCCTACAACAGGCGATATCCCATATGTGAGCAAATGAGATATTACGTTGCCCAATACATATGACTTGCCAGTTCCCTGTCGAGCCTTGCACCCCGAAATCAATGCAGAGGGCCACGTTTTCAACCTGATACGTATCCGCCAGGCACGTTCCGGCAAACTATGGACGCCCTCCCTATCAAGGAGATATGTAGTCAGCTCCACACATGCATCTGGAGGTCAGACGTTTCGTTCGAGAAGCCTGTCAACGGCAGATAACTCTCCCCACGTCGCCCACGGAGGCCCTCAATGGCCAAAAAAACAACTTAGAAGTCACGCGGGAAATTTGGGGGTCGAGTATTAAGCCCCAGACTTCACAATAGGCGGGGACAAACGGCACCCCATACCCAAAAGTGCTCGGGCTTCTCGGCGTTGCACACCCGATGTTTGGATCCTTCTACTTGCAATCAACACCCAAATCCGCGTGGGATATCCCATAGTATGCAAACTCGGTCCATGATGTCTTTTCTTCCCCGAAGCCTTTTGCCTTTGATCTCACGCTAAATCAAGACTATTCGAGTCGTGTCGAACGCGGAAAAGCCATAGCCACGCAAACGGCATCTACGTGTGTTTGTGGACGGTCAAACATCTTTTACGTCACACGAGAGCGTGCAACACCCAGGGGTCAAGCAAACGCGCTTTGAATTCCTTGTAAAATAGGGTACATTTAGGAAAAACCGTGGGAAATTGCTTTTGGATCTTTCATTTCTCGCTCTACTTTTTTGCTGAGATAGCAGACTTGCCGAAAAGAAGGGCTTGAAAGAGGATCGAACGGGTGGTGGTCAGTAACACGGACCTGCTTAGGAAAGCACATCATCAACTGGCAAAAGAAACAATTCCTCTGGCTTTTGAGCAAAGCAAGCTAGCTCTTCAACTGAACACGGACGAGGTCCAGGTCCAGAATACCAGTGGTGATCAGGAACATCTTCTCCGTTGAGCGCTGGTTCTCAGAAACACAAGCCTAGCCATGGCCCTTTCCTACTCAGGCATGTTCTCGCTGGAGGGCAGAACAGCCGTCGTCACAGGTACGCGAGACAACATAGGCACTCATGCATGTTTTGCACGAGATCGTCCTGGAATGACTGATACTCAAGACGTGTTATGCAGGAGGCACACGCGGCATTGGAGCCGCTATGGCCATAGCTCTCGCCGAAGCCGGCGCCGACATTATTTTAATCCAGGTACGTACTGTGTCCGCCGAACGCCAGCGATCCCGGCTCCTCCTCCTCCTCCTCTTCACGGCTAGAGCGATGTTAAAAAAGAATGCCACATACTCATCTTCTTCTTGCAGAGAGACACGTCCAACACCAGCACCAAAACCGCGATTGAATCTCTCTCGCGAAAAGCCACCATCTACGTCGCCGACCTCGCCTCGCAATCCTCCGTCTCCGCCCTAACCCCCCAGATCCTCAAAGACGGCCACGACCCCTCGATCCTCGTGACCAGCGCCGGCATCCAACGACGGCACCCATCGCACGAATTCCCCCTCTCGGACTGGGAGGAAGTGGTGCAAGTCAACCTGACGACCGTCTTCACTTTGTGCCGGGACATGGGAGCCTACATGCTGACCCGCGCAGGCCCGCAGCGCGGCTCCATCATCAACATCGCCTCTCTGGTATCCTTCTCCGGCGGCCTGACGGTGCCGGCGTACGCGGCCGCCAAGGGCGGTATCGCGCAGCTGACCAAGGCGCTGAGCAACGAGTGGTCGAGCAAGGGTGTCAATGTCAATGCGATCGCGCCGGGGTATATCGCCACGGATATGAACGAGGCGTTGATCAAGAACGAGACTCGCTCGAGACAGATCATGGAACGCATCCCAATGGGTAGGTGGGGCAGCCCGGACGATTTCAAGGGCCCCGTCGTGTTTTTGGCGAGTAAGGCCAGTGCCTACATTACCGGAGAGGTGTTGGTTGTGTAAGTGACTCGGGCTCCCTCTGTTCTGTTCTTCAGGACTGCGACTTTGACATTGCTTTCAATTTCTGACTTAACCGCGCATGTGTTTAGTGATGGAGGCTGGATGGGGAGATGAGACAGTGACTCGTTCCGGAGGAATGATATAGGACCATGTCTGGGGGGTTATCACGACGATCAAATGTCCCGTTTGACTGTCAGGTGGGCATAACCTACTCTAGATCGGGGGCAGAAAGGAACAAGTCTCAAGCACATCTTCTAGACAAAAGGAAGAGTTTGGATAAAGGGTCTAGATTGAAGGTAATGAAATCGATAAGAATGCCCTTAAAATCTATGCATGCATGCATGGCCTTAAGCTCTAGATAGTCCGATGTAGAACCCATTTTTTCACCACACGACACAAAACCGCATGATGCATCAAGCCCCAAGCTCCCAAGACATACACACCGTCCTCGGTGCTTTCCTCTCTCCTCCATAACTCATCCACTGAAAAACAAAAACTACCTTATCATCTCACCATCCTCACCACTCCCTGATCCCGCCATCCGGGCCATAAAATTCCTTACACTGCCAATAGCCCGTCGACTGCGCCACCTTCCGCACGACCTCCTCATTGATCTCGATCCCCAACCCGGGACCCTTCAGGGCAGCAACATAGCCCTCGGAGATGTCAAAGACGGAGGTATCGACCAGGTAGGTGTTAAGATCCTCCTCGCCGGCCTCGACGTTATAATGCATGCCGAGCGACATCTCCTGGATGACGAAGTTGGGCGTCACGAGCGCGACCTGCATGCTCGCGGCCAGGGCGACGGGGCCAAGCGGACAGTGCGGCGCAATAGCGACATCGTACGCCTCAGCCATGGCCGCGATGCGGCGGGTCTCGGAAATCCCGCCCGCGTGCGCGATGTCCGGTTGCAGGATGTCGATGGACGCGTCCTCGAGAAAGCGCTTGACGTCCCAGCGGGTGTAGAGGCGCTCACCGAGCGCGATCGGGATGGTCGTCGACTCACTCAACTGCTTCAGACCCTCCGGGTGCTCGACGAGGATGGGCTCCTCGATGAACAGGGGCCGGTGCGGCTCGAGGGCCTTCGCCAGCTGCTTGGCCATGGGCTTGTGCAAGCGGCCGTGGAAGTCGAGCCCTGCGTCCAGACCCAGCGCCTTCACGGCCTTGAGCCGCTCGACACACGAGTCGATCGCTGAGGGCGAGTCCAGCCACCCGACGCCCTCGGTCGCGTTCATCTTGATGCACTTCAGGCCCTGCGCGATGCGGGCTTTCGCGGCCACTTCGACGTCCGACGGCCGGTCGCCGCCGATCCAGCAGTAGATTTGTACCTTGTTGCGAACTTTGCCGCCCAGCAGTTCGTACACGGGCACGTTGAGTTTTCGACCTGTTGTTTCATGATTAGTACTTAAGGCTTTCAAAAAGGGAGAATCACAATTTCCATGGACGAGACTAATGGGGTCGGACTGCCCACGAAAACTCACCTTTCAGGTCCCACAACGCGATATCAATACCCGACAAGGCGGACATGAAGACGGGTCCTCCGCGGTAGAAGCCTAACCGCCATATTAATTGCCAGATGTGCTCAATGTTACTGTTAAGAAAGGTTATACCCGTCGTTAGCAAACAGCAATACAGTGCCAATCTCAATCATAAACAAAAAATAGGAAAACGCACTCGGCTTCAAGCCCCACGATCCTCTCGATGATCTCGTCCAGAGCTCCCTCGACAGCCTTGTCGTGACCTTCTAGCGTCGCCTCGCCCCAGCCGTAATTGCCCTTGTCGTCGCAGATCTTGACGAACAGCCACCGGGGCTTGACACGGAAATACTCGACGCTCTTGATTTTCGCCGTGCCCGAGCTGGACAGGTCTGGTTGGCCACCTGCTTTGGCTGTGGTGCCGTTTAGGGCTTTGAGTTGACTTGTAGCCATTTTGTAGGTTTGCGGGTATTGGTGAGATGGAACAAGAGAGGGAAGGATCTCAAACAAAGCGAGCTTTTTTTCACGGGAGTTATTGAAGATGCAATAAGGAACAGTCCAAATCAATCGATGGACAAGGTATGGTCAGCTATGTAGTTCCAAGTCAAAGAAAGACAAACCCCAAAAGACAGGCCTGAGTCGTGGTGAACGAACTACGAATTACCTGCCATGGACTTCCGACGGCAGGAGCATCGGAAGGATTCATCCCGTTTTGACGAGATGTTGTTTATGATTGAACCAATACTAACCGCGTGACGTGGAAAGTTTGTTCTGGGGGGCTCCAGCAGCTGCATGATGATGATGATGGAAAGGAGACAGAGAGGAGACAGGAGGTCTCATCAGTCTGGGGTTCAGGTTTTCCTCCCGGGTGTCGGTAAAATCCCTTCGCTGGGACATCACCCCGACTCTGACCCCCAAGTTTCCCCCCACGGGCATCAAATCGGGGCGAGTGGGGGTGAAATGAGCCCCCGAACACGCGTGAGGGAACCCCGAGTCTGGGCCGCTCATGTCCTTTGGGTTGTACTGTGTCACCGGATGCGTATGGATTACCTTCCAAGCTAAATGGTAAGTTAAAGATTATTCTACATTCATCAATTGTGGTGGATACTACATACGCATATTGAGCATTTGGGGGTGATATTATGTGCACTTTGGGGGCGGTCTGGGGGTCATGGCACTTATCCAACCCCTTCCCCGTCTTTACCCACCGCCAGTAGCAACAATCTCCACGTCGACGTCCTTATTTCGAAACCGTCATTGCCGACTAGCTCCACGCAGCAACATGATGGCATTGCGAAGAAGACCTCCAGCTTCATGTAACAACTCCCACCTCGAGTCACGGAAAGCCGTCTCCAGAATCGTGAGGACGCCGACGACATTGTTCCTGCCGTCCTTGATGGTTTCCAGCTGCTGCGGCGATTTGACCGCACCGACGGTCTGCAGGAATGCATGGGCGTCCTTGACAACAGCCTCGGTCTGGAACTCGCTCCCATCGTGTGCCATATTGAGCATCGATTGATTCGAGGCGTGCGAGAGGGTCGAAGTCGCGTCTGGTGACGGCTCTACCTGGAGGAGACTGGGGAACGGCCTCAAAACGCCGTCTAGAGCAAATCCATATGACCAGACAACCAACGCGGCGAAGTAGAGCGCCCATGGCCTCATCATCTGATGATCTTCACGGGCATTGTACAACGTCCGCGAACCGTCTTTGCCAGGCAAGATCACGGACCTCAGAAGCTGCAGGGCATGATAGACGCCCACCCTAGCACTCGGGCCTTTGGCCCAGTCGAAGAGTTTGCATTTGACCCTCTCATAATCGGCATTGGTCACAAGTCTGCCAAAGAGTCGTTTGATGCCGGCGAAAATCTGGCAGTCGAAGATGTCGGTATGCATCGCCATGCGGCTGGAGCTTGCATTAGTTTCGACACAACTCGACGGTACGACAGGGGGAGGTCGATATTGCAAAAACTCACCTTAAATTATAAAGGACATCGGCTGTGTTCGCCATGTCCTCTTCACCCGATACCCCTTCATTCTTCTGCCACGGAAGTGCCGCTCGACGCATGTGTTCCAGACTCTCGTCAAAGTCTTTCTTCCAGAAGTCAAACGCTTTTGTCAAGGGAGTTCTCCAGCCATCTGGTACTCCCATCGTTTGTGATACTCCGAGAGAGGACACTTGCAGGTCTCGTTGGTTCATGTGCCACGATACGGAGAGCAGGCCGGCCATGAGAATCATTCGGCCGAAGTTGTTCGTCCGTACCTTGCGACCCGTGAGCGTCTTTTTGAGACCGTCCAGGAAGGTGGTGGGTTTGATGCCGTTTGCATGCAAACTAGCTTCGACCCGACCAACCTCGGCGGCAGATGTTGCTGACCACAATGCATCGTCACATGGCAGCGGCAACCGAATCTCGTGGACGACCATCATTGCGGCATGTCCAAACATTGTTGCATGCACTGCATCGAGATAGAAGGCTGCGTATGCGGCACGTCGTGTCGCCTCCGCGGTTATCCAACGTCCCCACCATTCTTGGGGAGTCGATGGTGCTCGGGAAAGATCTAGGTTTGAAGTCTCGATAAGCGCAGTCCCTCTTCGCATCAAGTTGATCGTCGTCGCGTAGTGGATATGTGATCGCTCATGCAGCATTCTCGTAGTGTTCATTTTTTCGAATATTTCCAGGAGGATGAGGGTCTGGAACACCCATAGCTTCGCTGGAGGGTGGAAATCACTGTGCATGAAAACCTGCCAGCGTAAGTGCCAGGCGATGAAAGTGGCAAATCTTGCCGCCGAATCTGTCACCGCCCGACCGTGAGCCTTGTTGAGAAAGGCAGCGCCGATGGCCATCACAGCCAATAGAAGGTACTCGTGGATGGTGTTGGCCGAGAACGTGGGCTGATGTAGAATAGGCATCTGAGCATGGAAATGATACCAGTAAGATCCAATGTAATGCTGCATAGACCTGATGCTGAGCACGTGGTCATCTGCATCCAAGTTACCCTGAAACACCTCTTCTCTCAACTGGCGAACGAATGGATTGTCGCCTTCACTAAAGCGGTACTCCATCAGAGATATCAATGATTTTCGCTTCGCATGCGAGAGTAAGGCGTTGTCGCTGGAAATTTCAGGAATTTTGCTTGTGCTTTCGGATCGCTGATAAACTCCAGGGTAGGTAGTTTCGAGCCCGGTGTCCGTGAAATAGTTCGAATACACTTCGCTCCCGAAAGTGTCGGTACCGGGAACAAATCCAATACCACCCTGCCCTCCCATAGGAAAAGGGCCTGGTTGAAACACAGCAGAGTCCTCGAAAAGCCACGCGGCAAACTCATCTCGCAGAGAGAGTGGTGAATCGTTGACGGTTTGTTCTCCCAAAGTCGGCAGAGTGTACGATGTCGAAGAACCGTCGGGTAATTGCTGGTCAGATATTGCCGGTAGTCTTGAACTGTTGGAATATGACCTTGTTTTAGCCAGCACGGAAGGATTCAGATTGTCGAAGAGGTTGTCGATGTTAGCTGGTGCCAGTGAGCTGGAGGACGCTGTCGTCTGAGTAAGATCCCCGGATTGCGTCAGGGACTGTAGATTAACGTTTGGCTCACCCTGAACAGACTGTTGGGGCTGGGGCTGTGCGTCAAAATGGTTCACTGAGGTGCCGGTCCTCGTGTTACTTCGTTGAACAATCGACTGTAGATCCGTAGGTCGGAAGGTAGACTCAGCCGAGAAGGCAGCTCTGCTCAGAGGAGGTGAGTGCAAAGCATCCGGGATAGGTGTTGGCGTCGTAAGGGTATTAGAGACAGGTGAAGTAGGACTATTTGCGGCTTCCTCGCTGAGGGATGGAGATAGCGGCTCGCGATTCGAATCCTTCTGCTGGGACATGGACTTTCTGCGATTTACATAGTTTTCATGCCTCTCGCGGTGGCGAATGCAGAGATCTTGACGGACAAAGGTTCTCGAACATCCTGGATAATCGCACTTGAAGATCTCTTTGGGGTTATGATTGAGCTGGTGACGGTAGAGGTGCTCGGCGCGCGAATAGTTGCGTCCACATCCTGCATAGGTGCACTCAAACCGGCGGCGACCTTCTGTTCTACTGGTGCTTGAACGGCGGCGATGCTCGGTTGAGGCGTTGTCGAGTAAACTATTGAGATCGACGATGTTTGATATACTGGGAGACTGATCCAGACGCGGTCTTTTGGGATCAGACATGGCGCTCAAGATTTCGCTGGACAGTGGATTGCATGATTGACTTGAAAGCGCGAGTGGCAAGTGATGGAGGTGGAATTGCCTCGGCGTCGCACAAACGTTGCTCTGGCAGCCAAGGTGGCCTTGATCCAGCGACGATGATGCTGAGGGCAATAGATTGACGACGAATTGATATTTTCACGGGGGCACAACCCTGGAAAATAATAAACGCGACAAGAACCAATGCGTTGGTACTGAGCTTGCAAATTAGGGCTGCTCCGAAGTTGCTCGGGCCTGGGGCACTGGTCAGGTGCCTGCCACGCATGAAGAATCCACTTAACGAGCTCCCGCGCCGCCTCCCCGCACCTATTTAGTTTGCCTCCATCCCCAACTGTGGGGCGGTCATCGTCCTGTCCGCGGGGAGGCACAAAAGCGTCTCTCCGCGCCAGCATAGGATACCTGTCCATACATAGGCGAGGACCAAGGTAGGTCAATCTAATCAACACCGCCAGTACACACAGTATACCCCTTCACCGTTTCTTCAAGTATAACGTCTGCGAGTTGCAGTACGCCTTCAACCCCGCGATCCCAAACTCGACCCCTATCCCACTGTGCTTGATTCCGCCGCAAGGTGCTCGTGGATCGATCTCAAAATGCGTGTTTACCCAGCTACGACGATATCAGCGATTCTCTCAATATTGATCGGAGATGATAAATAACTTACACTGTGCCTGCTTCCAGCTTCTCCGCTACGGCAGCCGCGCGGTCGACATCCCCAGACCAGACTGATGCGCCCAAGCCGTACTCGGTGTTGTTCGATTTTTCAATCGCTTCTTCGTCGGTGCTGAAGCTTAATAGAGGCACAATAGGGCCTATTTCATACGAGCGTCAGCAATCATACCCTACTGGAACGGGAACGAGTCATGTCTGACTGACCGAATGGTTCCTCGGCGACTATCCGAGAGTCCTCCTTAGGACGGTCGATAATTGTAGGGGTGATAAAATATCCTGGTCCTTCAGGATTCTTTCCCCCTACTGCAACGTTGTAATTCTCCCTCTCAATCTCATCGAAGAATCCCTTGACGCGATCGTATTGCATCGAGTTCTGGACGGGGCCGAGGAAAACATCTTTCTCAAAACCCTCGCCAAGCTTCAAGGATTTGGTGTATTCAACCATCTTATCGCGGAATGCGTCAAAAATCTTGTCTTGAACGAAGATGCGCTTGACAGAGAGGCATATCTTGACAATGTGAGCCATTGGGAATCAGAAAGGTGAGTTTGAGAAATGCTATCTCACCTGGCCAGAGTTCAAGAACGCAAGGCTTGCGATCTGGAAGTGTATATCGTCAGCAACAATCATCCAACACAGTTCAGACCTACCTTTGGAGCAACTTCGTCTATATTTACGTCGTCGAGGATGATAGCGGGGTCATTGCCACCTCTGTCCCGACGGTCAGCTTCATTAAGTCCAGCACAGAGGGTATGGAAGAAGGGCGCACAATTCCAAGGTAACCCGTTTGAGTGTCTTACTACAAGATTCCATCACCTTCTTTCCAGTAGCGGTCGAGCCAGTAAACGTGACCTTGGCAGGAGCAGGGTGAGCAGTCAACCATGGGCCTAGTTCGTCTTCTCCGCTGAGCACTTGTACGACGCCAGGTGGAAAGAATTTCTGTGCCAACTCGATCACCTTGATATCCCCATATGGTGTGAACGGTGATGGCTTGATGATTATAGTATTACCCGTCATCACACATGGAGCGATCTTTGCGCAACATAACAAGATTGGATAGTTCCAGGGCACAATGCCAACCGTGAGACCCAGAGGAGTATATTTGACCAGGACTTTGCGATCGTCTTCGTTGATGATCTCTTCCGTCGGCAGCTCAAGGCCTGCCAGGGTCTGAATGATCTTAACGGTGAAGCCGATTTCCATGTTGGCGAAAGCAATCGGCTTTCCCTGCTCCTGGGTCAAAAGCTTTGCCAGTCCATCCTTCTCCTTGTCTAAAGCGTCAGCCCAGGCCAGTACGGCCTTTCGCCTTTCCGAGTAAGGTATTTTTGACCATGTCTTAAATGCCTTTTGGCCAGCCGCCATCGCTTTGTCCACATCCTCGGGTGTCGAAACAGGCACCTCAGGATTAGCTTTACCAGTAGCAGGATTGATCCCATGGCGAGTCTTCTCCGTGGAAGAAAGCTTGCCGTCTATCACATTTGAAAAGGTCGTGAAGTCCAACCCTGTCGAGGTAACACCGTCGGCGGTCCCACTTCCAGTTGCATGAGGCGCCATTATCTTGGATGGCGAGTAGACAATGATGTTGACAATTAGGTGAAGTGATGTTAAGCCATGACCTTCTCAAGATGTCAAATATTGGGAATGGGTCGGAAAGAGGCGGGGAGGCGCTAAGGAATGAGGCAGCTCAAACGCATACGTTTCTCCCTTCGTATTCCGTCACCACGTTCCGGGTGCCAATTTCAGACGTCTTGGGCATCGACAACTCCATTCTCAGAAAAATCTATCCGATCCCGTGGGGTTATCGAAGAGCACAATTGATCTGATGACCATGGGGTTTTAAGGATTCTTGTGTCACTTCTGGTAAGGCTGTACGGGAGAATTTGACAGCACGGTAAGGGGAGATGGCCGAACTTTTCGAACGGAGGTGACAGGAAAACCCGGGTGTGCAGTACTTACATTTCACGACTTCAAGAGCTTACAGGAAGCATCCCTTTCAGGTACCTGCTCTTTTATCCCGGAGACAGCTTTCCCTTCAAGAAAGCCAACGCGACGCTCCATTTTCTCAAGGGAAACAAAGACTAGATAGGGTAGATATGCGTCTTCGGATCCGAGAAATCCGTATCTTGGCCACAAAAGAGGAGGTAAATCGACACCGAGCCCAGCCAGCCAGGTCAGCCGTTCCTTAGCCGGACAGGCTGTTTTCTCCGCAGATGGGCTTTTGGGATGGCAATTTGCCGAGAGACTTTTTTCATCTTTTCTCGCTCTCCACGAGATCTTCATGCATACGAGATCTCCGCTTCTCTCGTGCTAGTGTAGCAGGGGGAGGGCGGGAGGTTGGAATCAGTGCCGAGTCTGGGATGCGCCGGTGTAAACGATTATCCGGGCACTTTCTAGGTGATGGAAATTACGGTATCAAATACGGGCACGGGCCGCGCATTCTGGGTACTGGTACTTGTCTTGAGTACCTAGGCACGCTAGGTAGTCAATACATTGCTGTTGCTTCCATGACCCCCCTCGATTTCGTTCCAAGTCCTAGCTCTGCAGCGTCTCTCACAGCGCTAAGTCATTGCTGGTTGAGTCGATACTGAGGCCACTTGCCCGAGGCAAATACAGTTAACTCACAGTACGTACATCGGGAAAAATCTAGGCCACGCCGAGGCACAGACATGGCACCATGGGTCCCCAGTGCTTTCTGGTCTTCCCTCTTCTCCGCGTGAGACAGTTCCTGAAAGACGTGGTCGAAGGGGATACTACTGCTTTGTCGTCCATCGATCATGTCACTCCTGCGATCATATCTGCCGCTCAAAATGCCATGCATCAGACATATGCGGACAGTTGCAGACTTATGTACATCATCGCAGCACCTTTTGGGACCGTGGCCTGCGTTGTTTTCCTGTTCTTAGGCAGTTTAAAAAGGAGATCATGACTTTCCGCGTGGATGCTCCTGTTGAAAGAACTCCACGCATAGGCCGAAGGACGTGATCTTGACACCGAGATGTAGCGTATGAAACCTAGAGAGGTAGAAGGCGAGAAAACACCGACACGGCAATAGGGCATCGATTGCTGCTGATAAAGAAAAGCGTTACCAAACTAGTCAGCCTGAGCATTTGGAATCGTTTGAGAATCCTGGGCGAAGAGAACCGTACAGATGCAAGCACAATCACCTCTGAAATCCCCCATTTTTGCACTGATCTCGATAATTCCCCAGAATCATATGCTAGGTCGCATCGCACAGGAGGCTGCCACATTGTTCCATGACCAGTTAGCCGTACCACAGGGCAGGTTCAAAGCCACTGTGGTAGAACGGAGTCATCAGCGAGCTGAAGTCGACGTCAAAAGCGTAAGAGGGATAGTCACCCACCATGTCTTCGGCTGTTGTTATGAGACTGCTCAAGGGCTCGGTTGGCTGAGGTGGTGGGACACGTTGAGCTTTCAGGATCTCCAGGGCTTTTTGCAGAGCGAACTTGGCGTGCTGTGCGATCGCGAGCTGCACGGACTCTCCAGCCTGAAGTGCTTTGACGTGACCCAGCGCCATATGAAGCGTCGAAAATAGTTTGACGTTGGTCTCGCCGGCGCGAAGACGCTTCTCTGCAAGGAGGAGAGCAGTCTTTAACGCACCCTTGAAAGTCTCATTCTCGATAATTCTGTCCTCTCCGGGCTTGCAATGGCGCCTTTCAGCCTCTGCCGTGGCGATCATTTCCTTGCTGGCAATGAGCGAGGCGTTGATGACGCAACTCTTGAAGATTCCACCACCGACAATGAGAAGATGGACGAAGTCGAGGTCGAGGTCTGGTGAGAGGATTGCAAGCGTTGAGGAGAGATAGGCCTCCAGAGAACGCCGGAATGCCTGGTTTTCTCGGGCGCGCATGGCGAAGGACGCATGTAGAGGTAGCAGAAAGCGCTTAAGGAGAACTTCGGTCATGGTGCTCTTGAATCGATCCCCGTCCCTACCTTTGCTCAACTGCGACAAGGCGAGACATTGATCGCAGAAGCTGCTCAACTTGGCGTTCATTTCGAGGACTTCGCCATAGAATGATTCGGTCTGGAGTCCATTTACAGACCGCAGAATCTGGAGTCGAACGGGGATCGCTTTGAGAAGAATCAGTTGAAAAGATATATCTGTGAATGTCGACCCGCGGCCAGAGTCGGAGACCGTCGACTCTCTGTACATCTCGTCATCGTTGATTTCCATTGGGCATGGTGTGTCGTAGTCGTCCGCGGATATCATTGCTGGCATCCCCGAATCCAGCGATGACTGCACAGTCAACTCGAGAATAGTCGCCCACAATCTCTTTCTAGTCTCGGCCTGAAGAAGTGGCATATGAGGGAAGTGCTTGGGGTCTCTGTGCAAGCCCATCTGCATTGCGGATCGCAGCAGGGTTCCCACTGAAATCCAAACAAGATCCCCTCCAATAGCCAGCGTCTGCCGAGCAAGGATCAAAAGGCACTGGATCTGGATACCGCTCACACTTAGGCGATCCTTCTCGAAAAGGCCAAACACCCAGCTCTGCGCAGCCCAAATATATTGCGCCGCAGCCTCGTGTGCTTCGTGACTGCCATCGTACTCAGGCTTTAGTGCCAGTCCAATTGCCGTGACAAGCTGAATTTTCAACAGTGTAGTGAGAGCGCCGCTCTTGGGGCTATCGTAATAATGATTGAACTCGAGCCAATAACTGGGGATGTGGAGAATGCGAAAGGATGACTCGAATCTAGAGAAGTATAGCCGCCCCATCTGTTCCGCCAGTCCACGTAGAGGGGCAGCAAGAGTCGTCAGAGGAAGAGACAGGAAGCATCGACTCGGACGACGTGATTTCAGAGCTCGGGCTGAGAATTTGCACTGCCTGAAAAGCTGTTCAATTTCCAACCGGAGAGAACGCACAGCTGGAGAATATTCATCAGCACGAGGACCAAAAAAGTCTTGCATCTCTGAAAACTGCCGGAGTATTAGCCTTGGTACAGACATGAATGTCAGTAGCCACATCACACCTGGTAAGCTATATTCAACCAATGACTACTCCCAAAGATTCTGGTTTTGTTCAAAGCGGCCCGTCCGTCCTGCAGCATAGGCTGCGCGGAGTAAATTTCACGCCTGCCGGCATGATCAAGAGCGCGAGTTGTGAAGACTCGCTCTAAATCTTCGATTCGGTCACTGAGACCTGCCACCTTCGGATTCGGATTCGGATCCGAAACTGTACGTTGGAGCGTGCCAGGGCCTCCGCTGCCGCAAACATCAACTTCGCCTTGGGCAGAATTGGAAAAAATAGCGGTGCCTTGAAAGTTCCTTTCAGGCTGTATCTTGCCAACAAACATGCCCGGCATCGAAGGATAACGAGCAGGCACAGTCCCTGTCTGTGGCAAGCGGTACTGGTCAGGCTTTTTCAGTGTTGTCGTCCTAGATGTAGTGCTATAGACACATTCCTGCTGCGAACTTGCACAATTCGTGCATGGTTTTGTTCTGCTGCACTTGATTTTCCGCCGATGACATTCCAGGCAGGTATGAGCAGGTCGGTGACATCTTCGACGTTCCTTGTAGACAAACGTTGTCATTGAGATGGTGGTCACTGGGAGACTTGAGGTGTACAACCGAGAAGTACTTGAGTCAAATGATCGCGCCAACAGATCCGCGATTCAAGGTTGAATCAAAGGAGAGAAAAGAATATCGTAGTCTCATGTTCAATATCAACACTATTATTCCTTTGCGAAGACCGACTCGGCCGACTCGGTTGCTCATGCAGGGTTTTTGCTAGTGTAAACTTAAATATATACCAAAGCCGCTTGCCGCTCTTCCGAAGGACGATTCCTAGTGTCATCGAAGCGATCATGGCAGCGTTCGAAGAAGATCGGCTGCTCCATCTAGAGCAATTGCGGAAACGTGACTCTAGACCTGATGGCCCATGAGATGGCTATGTCAAACGGATGACATGTTTAACAAAGGGAGAGGGAAGGAGGGTCAAGGAACATGTCCTACTCCATGACAGTGAAATGCCTGATACCTTTAACCTTCTCTGGCGGCTATCTGCCATATGAGTACTTGTCTGCCGTGATCTATATCTGGAGTAGAGCCTGTGTGTCTGGACATGCAGCTCAGAAATGAATTGCAAGACTGGTGCGATGCTTCTGTAGAAATGGCAGAGTTGCCACGTAATAGGTATAGACAACGCAGAATAGAGTCGACTTGGCGTTCCTACCAAGACATCTCCGAGAGCTTCCACAATCCAAGAAAGGCATTAGAGATGCAGCGGTTGAGCCTTTCCTTGGTCAGACCACAAAAGAACAGGCTTGATGACCGACCCACGCCGCATATCGTCAATCGCTTGTTGATAGAGCTCACAGGGGTAGAATGTTACGATTTTCTCGATAGGTAGGAGACCATCATTGTACCATTCGATCATCTGAGGAATGTAGACTTTGGGAACCGCGTCTCCCTCGACACAGCCAATGATTTGCTTGCCCGAGTTCATGTGATCTGCCATAGGTATATGCCATTCATCTTGGGCCCTGGCGAGACCAACTTGCAAAACTTTCCCGTGATTGCGAACAAAATCCCATGACTGTCTTGCGAGTGTTGCGACCCCTGTCGTGTCAACCGAGACGTCGACTCCTCGCTGGGAGGTAATATTTCGGACTTCTCGGACTAGATCGATTGCTGCATCTGACGCATTAATTATGTGAGTTGCTCCTAATGATTCAGCAGCCTTTAGACGTGATGCAGAACGGTCTATGGCAATAATTATTTTGCAGTTACGCATAACCGCAGCCTTGAGTTTAAACCAAGCTTGCATTAGTAAGGGTATTTAATGAAACGCTTCGAATACTTCATTTTAGGGGGAAAAAGAATTCATTTTCTTACCATGATTGCACATTGACCCACGCCACCCACTCCAATAATCGCGACAGATTGACCAGGTTTCACTGCTGCGGTATTAATCAGGGCACCCGTCCCTGTCTGAACGGCACAGCCTAATGGTGCCAGGGTACACAATTTCTCATAGCTGAGATCCAAGTGGGCCACGCTGACCACACAAGCTTCCTTAACGATGGCCCTATTTGCAAAACTGGATTGACCAAAGAAAAGCCCACCGATCTGAACCTTCGGCTCCTCGCTCTTTATATATACCCCGTGTTCACCTATAAAGTTGCGCTGAAAGAAATTCGCACAGTATCCAGCATCTCCCTCTCGACAGTAGAAGCAATCTCTACAAGAGTTGAAAGACAAGATGACTGGCTCCGTGGGTGCCAGACCCTGCACAGACGAGCCGACCTTTTCGATGTAGCCTGATCCTTCATGTCCCAGTACTCTAGGGTACCATATGCCGGGCATCTTGGTTGCTCCAGGGTCGCTATCACCAAAATGCAGGTCTGCGAGACATATTCCCCTGGCCACGATGCGAACCAGCACTTCATCGGATTGGAGTTCTCGAGTTGTTACAGACTCTAGCCTCCACTGATGCGCACTGATCGGGCCGTGAGCTACGAGAGCAATAGTCTCATGATCACTCGATGTGGCCATATGCACCGATGCCGAAATGAAAGGTCTTCGTAGCAGAGTTTAGGGCTGTGCCAAAAAAGATTGCTGAGCGGATGATTTCAACGTACAGAAACGCTCTGATGGGTCAACCTGTTGTCTGAAAAACTGTCTTAGAAGGCAATGAAATGGAAAATAGTTGGCTTCGAGTGAACGAGGCATGATTCGGGGACGATTGCCTCTTCACTGGTCCAAGCTCAGACTGGCTTGTGGGACGCAGCTCTCAAGGCTGTCTTGTCGGTAGCAAGTGCCCCACCATGGCCCACGGCCTCGTAGCGTCCTTGTAAAGCCTCGTGGGGACCTCATATCGCCGATTTTGCATTGTATTTGATTGCATCATTATGTTTCCCTGTTTTCGTAAGAAGAGGATAAGCACACAGAGAGGGGTTGCAGGCGTGAATGATTGATTGATTGATTGGAGGAGAGATCTGGTGGGCAACTTTCTCGCTAGACATACACAAAAATTCATGAAACTAAGCTAATCCCAAACAGGCTAGTGTGTGCAATGTCACACGTTCAACGTAAATCTCCTTTATCATTCACCTCCCCAGCTCAGGGGAAGCGTCTTTGTTCTCACTCAAGCAATGGTTTTGGCCCGGAACTCGTGTGTATAAGTTCTAAACCAGAGAATGTTCATATCCAAATATTCAGAGCGCTCAATTTGATCCATTTGGCATGGCCTCTTGAGTGTCCGTCTCTTCGGCGCGCAGAGATATTTATTGAGTGCTAGAATTCCTATCACCGAGCCGGCCGAGAACCAAACACGAACACATCTCACAGAGTGAATGTGAAACAAACATGGCCCGAGGACGCTGCTGTCGTCACAAGGACTTTGAGGACTCTTCTCATAATCTGAATGGCTGTCTTGATTTGAAGCACTTCAATACAACGAATCATTGAACGGTTGAGGGACAAATATCTTCAGCTGCTCTTGATGTAGCTCGTCCATCAAAGACAGCCATTATTCCAAAATGCCGCAAAAAGTGCGTACAGCTGGTTACTGTCGCCCAACACCATTCCTGCGTTAATAAATGGTTGGACGTTGTACCCAAACAAGGTCTGAAGGGGCTCAACAAGTGGCGAATCTCTTATATGATGTTACGAGTTGTTCAGTATTGTGTAAATCGAGCTCACTAAGCTTGAGGAGCGTCACGGGTTTGATCCTCTCCTGTGGCGTCCAAAATGCTTCGGGAGCCAAGTAAAGGTGAGTGTACAGATAGACTTCTATCGTGTAATTCGACTATACTTCCGCCCAAGGAACTTCAGCTCCCAATTCATCAAGACTGAAGGCTCAAGCACCTTGCCGTCGGTGTTTGTCCTGCATCCCACCAGATTGGTAAATGACACTGACATTGCTTCTAGCGCAAGCGTTAACGGCCTTTGTAAATTAGGAACCATTCACTTTAACACTGCTCACACCATTTGTGCCGTTTAAGCCTTCCAGGGCTGGACGGATACCATTGTAGTTGTTGATGAAATTCATTCGTTCCACTCTATCTGCCATTTTCGTGTTTGGCATCGTCAGACGTGTAGTCTCCAAGACTACTTTCGTACGTGGTCGACGAACGCTATCAATCTGGGAGAGAATGGCGGGAATCTCGTCCACCGTCGTTTGGGGGCCGAACAAGGAGAACGCTTCCGCATCCTCAATGGCCATGTTCGCTCCTTGACCTTGCATCGGCGTCATGGCGTGAGCTGCGTCACCAATAAGAATGGCTTTGCCTTTATTCCAGAACGGGATTGGGTCGAGATCCTGCATATCCCACACCTTGAATTGTGTTCCGGCCCTGAAATTCATTAGCTGAGGGTACATGAAAGAGCTCGGATAGGAATCTTCACTTGATGGTCTGGACCAGGGTCTCATCGAAATCACCGAACGCTTGCAAAATCTCGCCGCGATTTGCATCGGCGTGCCAGGACTCGCTCTCGGCATCGCCATGTCCTGCACCAGTTGGAAGATGCAGAGAACAGTGTATCCACTGAAAGCGTCGGAGAGGATACGTAACAATGAGCCGGTTTGAGTCATCTCGAGATTGGAAGTAAGTCAGACACCCTTTCCCATCGTGGTCCGGCAGCATCCAGTGAGGCAGTTTGTCTTCGCCGCCCAGTGCTTCCTTGGCCTTCTCAACCGGCACGGCCACACGGAAGATGGTAAGGCCCATTTTCTTAGCTACATATTTCGGGTCGGGACCCAGGATCTTCTTTCGAAGTTTCGAGTGGATGCCGTCCGCAACTTCATCTGTTCAGCTTGTGGCCGATTGCTCTTAGTCTGGGTCCTACTTACTTATGACCACATCCGCTTGGAAGGTCGAACCATCTTGAAGTGTCAATTTGGCAGTCTCAACATCGACATCAACAACCGCAGTGTCGTAACGCATTTCGATTGAACCCCGAGCGCAGGGAATACCTACTTCCTCGTCGGGACCTGTGGCGAGTCGATAAAGCTCGTCTCGGCAGTCAGACCTCAACTGAGACCACATTGGAACGCCGTATTTCTCCACGTAGTGAAGAGGGACTGTCTCTGTGGGGTTTCCATTTCGATCGTAATGGCGAAAGAAGGTGTCGTGGCACGGGTATCCACGATCCTCGTCGTAGGACAACTTTTTCAAGATCTTCACGGTGGAAGGGAAGAAGCAGATACCTTGACCACCAGTTGCGTTTCCAGGACTCGCTCGTTCGAAAACAACCACATCGTGGTGTTCTCTGACCACTCGAGCGGTGGCAAGACCGGCGAGGCCAGCGCCGACAATTGCTATCTTCAATTTAGGAGCTTGCGCCATGTCTGAAAAATCCTGATGGATGTTCAAAGGTTTCTTGTCGCTTGGAAGAACAATGTAAGTTATAGGAATGGCAAAAGTGACCCACAGATCCAGAATTGATGGAGTGTCGGATTTTGGTCTCGGCCGAGCCATATTTTCGTGTTTCCAATACAACAGAAGTTGAACGACAATGTGGGACTGAAGAAACATCCTGCAAAAGGATGACATCTGAATAACGGAAACTCTGCGGGATTCTGAGCAAAGGTCGACCACCCGCCATACTCTATCTGCCCTTGAGTCCGTATTCTTGTTGATACAAGGCATACCACTACTAAGTCTTTGCGAGTCTGTCCAGCATCAAATGCCATGAGAAACCTTGACCCGCCAACCTGGGGGCCAATAATACATGTCTGTGGTGAATGCTACAGCATTTAGAGTTGGCTCAGGCCTTTCGTTGAGTTTAGGCGATCCATGGTGCTGTGGTCCTGAGCACAGCGCCGCAATTCTGTAGCACATTACGGACATGTGTACTGTGGCAGCATAGGAGGTCATGCCATTCATAGTCTTTGAATCAGCTAACGAGTCTTATTTTCTTACTCCGAAACTATACCTGAGATATGCTTGCTCTCCCATAGGCAATCACATATATCGAAAAAGCAAGCTGGGACACGACTCGAGAGTCTATAGAGAGAGATTAGTATTGTCACCGTCTCTTTACGCTTGGTCGGGATCTGGGACAAAGTTGAAGGAACAAGGCTTCAACGGGGCCACACCGGAGTCTTGGCATGGATTGATTATATCATGGGAACAACGGGGAGGTCATTTGTTGTGGCCTCCGCTGTGGAAACTTTTCGTAGCGGAAAGCTAAAGCGCTCTAATTGTCGAGCCGGCCGAGAGTCGGTCCTATACAATAACTCCGCATCCCCGCCACGAGGTGCTCGACTACGGGGTTGAAATGCGGAGATACTCCACGGTCCCGCTCATGAGAATGGCGCATTTTTGATCCATGGCGGTCGGTGTATGTGACGAGGTCCTGCTGTGCTTCTTTTAGGCTATGCTGGCAACCATTCGCGAGTTGAACGTGCTCATGACGGGACCTTAAATATGTAGATCTTCAAAGAATCAATCGAGTCCCACGATCGGAAACACCCAAGGCTTCAAGAATATCTCGTTCTGCTCTCGCGCCTCTTGGGTTGCTCTGGAACACTCTTGGGGTGTCGCTGGCTGGAGTGTTTGAAATTATAGAATCGGTACGTGTCCTGGAACTAATTCGCGCTTAGATAGTTACTGTTGGTGAAATGCCTGACACAATTATTCTGATCACCGGTGGAAACACTGGACTTGGCCTGGAGCTTATCTATGCACTATGCCGTTCGTCCCATTCCTACACGATCCTGATGGGAAGTCGATCTCTGGAGAATGCGAAAGAGGCCATAAAGGATGTTGCAGTCAATTGCGTGGACAGAGAAGCCTCGATTGAGCCTGTTCAGATGGATGTTGAAGATGATCATTCCATTCAGGCAGCTTTTGAGCTAATCAAACAAAAGCACGGACGTCTCGATGTCCTAGTCAACAATGCCGGTACGTTAAAAAGCCACTATGGACGGTGAGGATGAAAGATTTGTAAGCTAACGACTCAGGCGCTTCTTTCGACCAGAAGCTGCACAAGGGAGAGATCAGTCTTCGAGAGGCGTGGAACAAGTCCTGGGCCGTTAACACTACGGGTGCAAACATAACAACGTCCATGTTCGTTCCATTGCTGCTCGAATCCATAAACCCACGAATCCTCTTCATTGCCAGCGGAACAGCAACATTGACAGGACAACGGGCTGAGAAGCTCCCTCTGGACCGTCCGCCTCCAAGAGGATGGCCGAAACAACATCTTCATTGGAGTTCTTATCGAAGCGCAAAGACGGGGTTGAACATGATGATGCGAGAATGGACGCGCCTCCTGAAAGAAGACGGAGTCAAGGTCTGGGCTGTGAGTCCTGGCTTGCTTGCTACGGGCCTCGGAGGAGATCGTGATGCCTTGAAGAAGATGGGAGCGCACGATCCAGAGGTTGGAGCTGATCTCATAAGGCATGTCATCGAGGGTGGTCGAGACGACGACGTGGGCCTGGTCGTCAACAAGGACGGTGTTCAAGCTTGGTGAAGAGTTTCCGCGGACGACGTTGCGTTGGCAGGGGGCCAAAATATACGGCAGAACCGTCTTGCACTAGCACTAACATTGTATGGGGAAGGCTGCTAGAGCGCATGACTTACGTTTTGCAGAGGTGGCCGGCTGATGGTTAGAACGGCTGGAGAAGTGTAAAAAGCACCAAACAATTTCAAACGGTGCTCGAAGTTTTGATTTCGTAGGTGGAAAGCAAGAAAGCTGGATCCAACATCAGATTGTTTAGATGCTACTGTGTGAGAAGTGGGCCACCACTCAGGAGATGGTTTACCAAGTTTGATTGGGAGAGAGCTCTTCTGCAGCGGCATCCCTCCATCTGATAGATTTGACTCCTCTTCAGAGATGGCCACCATCATTTCATGAGCTGATAGAGCCTACTGTGCCATTGGGGCCTTTTCAGGACGCCGTCAGAAAACAAGGCTGAAATGGAGAAGAGGTTGAGTGCGCTTCTTTGGGCTGACTAAAGTCTTAGCCTCGCGTGCCAAGACCTGCTTGCACTCTCGCCTGCCTAAGTCATTCATATACAGGAAGGCCTTGAGGCCATCTACCAACTGCGAACGGCACCCCATTCAAGCGGCGTTACAGAAAAAAAATCCAAGAATTCAATTGAGGTTACTTGAATACACAGTTGCGGATGCGTCTGGAGTGTTGCCCCAGTCTTCTTTTCCGCCTAGGCCAGTACAATGGAAAGCGACGTCTATAACCTGCTCAATCCCAGTGTCGTGTTACATCTGCTCTCAGTAGCTTGACCGTAGAGACTATCTCCCATACATGTAATCTGTTTTCATCACTCTTTCAACGAAAATTTCTTAGTTGTACAAAATCAATTGTAGCCCTTACACAGCTCTCCCAACTGCAGGTTCGTAGTGAACATCCCATTGGATATCTTTGCGGATGATGTGGCCACGGCTGTCTTGACTCCCACCACTGTCGATCGAGTCCTGTTCCCGGGTAATAGTTGTGATATGACTAGTATTCGTAGGCAGCACTCGACGGGTTTCTCCAGGATCGTTGAACGATCGACCAGCGGACTCTGACTTGTGGCTTCCCTTCCCTGGCATAGACCCCATTTCATATCCACCTCCACTCCGACCGTACCGTCCAGAACCGTAGTTTTGCGTGAGGGAGGCGTCGAGCTGGATGCCGAAGCCACTGCTGAAACTCTTGACAAAAGATTTGAGGTTGGGAACAGTTGCCGATATGAGCGACCAACATAGTTCTACCTGCTGCATCACAATGACAGGGACTATAGCAACTCCCGGGTTATCAGAGCCAGTGTATTTGGCCACATAATGAAGATGAAGGATCGAAAGCATCGCAATCCTGGAAAAGGTTAGCTCCTGGTCAGGATGAGAGGAGACTTAGAGCTCACGGTAATCGAAATGAAAAAGCGAGCACAACTTGAAACTTTCTGTTCAAGGCCAAGTGCACTGGCCAGACGACGCATATCACAATGATCAAAATGATGCCTTCCGTTGCCACATCAAACGCGGTGATCAGTTGCCAACGGAGAAACTGTAAGACATTAGGATGAAGCTCAAATGACCTTGGATGTTCGCAGTGACATACCTGGTGAGTACACTTGGCATTGTCACCTTGAATATACCCGAGAACTGCGCAATTGACTGACAACGCGACAATTGACAGGATTCCCCACAATATCACTCCAACTATTACGACCAAACCAACTAGGTGAAATACTCTCTGGCGAAGATCCCGACCCGCGTTAGGGCCGACCAAATTAAACAGTCTCATCATCAAGCAGATGGTCGAGGCTTTGGCTGCGGCGGCAGAAAGAATGAATAGTATTTGTGCGGCAAACGTGGCCTGTTCGATTTAGCAGGAGCAACCAGGGATTTTTGGATTCATCACTTACTCGACTAGCCTTTGTCAATTCGCTCTGACGGAGTAGGTCTTGGGTCTTGCCCAGTCCATGGTCGAGTCCAACGAGCACCGCAGCCACTTCTCCAACTTGAATAATCTGTACCTTCAGTCAGTCTATGATCTGAATCTCGAATGTGGTCTTCAGTACGGTTGCGCCCAAGGCGATGTAATCGTCCCATCCATAGACCTTTCGTCGCAGGTGGCCCCTCAATGCTAGAGTCAAGATCGAGTAGATAAGGCACAGGATACTTGCAATCCATATGGACCCAGCATGATCATCTGGTGTGATTTCTGCGAAACGGTCTCCTGGTATAGGATCGCCCATTTTCGATGGTGTCAATAGAAAGTGTCAAGGACGAATAGATTGGTATTTGAGAAGTGTTTCTTCCAGGGATCGAGGAGTAGAATGTCTACCAATGTGGAGCTTGCATTCCCCAGACAATAGATGGGTCCTGCAACCTGGACAGCGATAGGAGGACGGTCCGAATCTCGAGGGGGACAAAGGCGATAGGCAACGGACTTTTCAAAGGCTCATGTAGGTACCGAAACTTAACTCGTTAGGGCTGACCGTGATTTACGTTTTGGGGAGCCATGTTCCCTGTTTGCTTGAGGCGAAGCTCTAACTTCGATGCAGGCAAGCAGCGTCCCTCGCCCCAAAAAAAATCAATGGCGATTCGGAAGTGGAACGGAATTCGAGCGATAAGCACGCTGCCGGCAAAGGAACCTGAATTTTCAAACCGCCACAAACATTATTGAGCTGATCATTGTCTGATTGAAACGGCGCTCCGGGATTGGGAAGCGGAATGCCACTGGACGTTTGGTGTGAGTGAGCCAAGGGGTTGCCAAAATTGCATGACGATTGGCACCACACCCATCACCTCGAATGCGCATCAGAGACAAGAGAATTGGCGACTTGGTCCCTTGCTGAACAAGCCACTGAACATTATCTCGGAGAGTTCAGTGCGTCGTCAAGTAAGGAGGTGCTTGTGCAAGTGTGGGTGTGATACTATCTGCAAGTAACAAAGAAAGGCTAGTTCAGTGAGGCTTCGATAATCAAAATACCGGGAAGCGGCGGTAGATGGGAATTTTAGCTTCCGGGATTTGAGTGGCCCGATGGAAGGTGGTGGGCCTCAATGCCTGGCGCGGCCTGGCTGGCAGGTGGCAGGCATTGTCTACCTTGCTTTTTCCCATGGCAGGTAAAATGCTAGATAGGCAAGTGGCAGCAGTGGCAGGTACCCCCGCACCATTTGTCGCTACGAGGGAAGTGGCCCCCCGGCTCTTTTCGCTTGCACGGCTTCGTCCCACTCCTCGCCAAAGGTTATTGCTTTTCTTCTGACTTCGAAAGACCAACACCAAGCCTCCCCCCGGACAGAGAATTCCTTTCTCAGGCAAAGCTTCTGATGTTCGAGACCTCCCCTTTCTTCTGAAAGGCACAAATGATAAGCTCCGGTGCAGGGGTTTGCAAATGCTCCGTCAAGGCCGACTCTTTCAGAAACTTTCTCACCACGGGCCACTGGCATGCTGTTTCCATCCCTGTTATCTCGCTTCCTTTGACACGTTGAACTTGATGAACTCGGTTAACTAACCCCCAGAGTCCACCGGGCCAGCTTCTGATACCAGTACAGCGTGCGTACTTCTGTCACACGCGACCACTACTGGCCCATAACTTCGAAAGGCGGGTCAGAGTGAAGCTACCTGGGTACCTAGGCATCAACACGACAACTTTACCACCTTCAAGTTACACCCACCTGGTGGCCATGTATCATCTCACATGCTGAGCTCCAAGCACCATTTTCTCTCACAGTCTAGCTATCGCTGTCATGTCGCCCTGGGCTTCGGATGGCGTTGGTCACGGTCTGTTGAAACTAACCCGTGAACGCCCAGAAAATCTTCTCACATCTCATCTCTCGACCACTCTGCCGCTATTGGCCAATGTCCCAACGTATTCGCAGCCACATTTGCAAGTGTCTTGCTGTAACACGAACGACGAACGACTCCCAAGACTTTAGACCTTCGGTGGCTTGCTTGAGTTTGCATGTCACCACCTTCCTGATCCCCTCCCGATACGGTCCGTTCTTCGTACCTTTCACTTCCCCCCCTACCCGACCACACCATCTTACGCCACCACAGCACGACCTGACACACGAAAAAGGCCTTAATGATAAACCCCTTGCCGGCCTCCGTACAACATAGGTATCGTGCGGGCCGAGGGCGAATACCATCGGTTCTCCTTTGTGCATAAGCCCGCCCGATCCTTCCTGCCGCTCTGATTGGTCTAAAATTGAACTCCTGAGCTTTCTCGCTTCTGCCATGCTCAAAGATGATAAAGATCTACATCCTGGTAAACACATGGTCCTACCCAGACGCTTGGGCAGTACATTTCCTCCACCCGCCCTCCCAACCTTTTCCGCCATCTTCAATACCCTTACCACCAAACTCTGATCTATTTGGCTGAAGCCGACAACAACGAGGTATTGTTTGAGTGATTGAGCATCTAGCTGTCTCACTCTTGCAGCACATTGCCCATCGCCGTCATGGAGGAGACCAAAGAACCCGGGGTCACCACCCAGGTTGACCTAGAGGCAACAAACGCGAACTTATCTCCCGAGAAGAAGGGTACTGCCGATGACCAGCGGGATATGTTTCGAATGGGCAAGCATCAAGAGCTTCGCGTAAGCATAGGAAACTCATCGTGCGACCTCGTCGTCTAACCATGACAGCGCAATTTTCGCTTCGTGTCTATCTTCGGGTTCTCTATGATCCTCATGGCCAGTTGGGAGACCATCCTGGGGTAAGCACGGTGCAGTGAAATCCAAATAGCACAGGATATTGAGCTGACTTGCCATGAAGAACTTCTATTATTGGTCTGATAAATGGCGGCACCGCTGGCATGATTTGGCTCTACTTGGTAGCGTGGATTGGATTCCTCGCTGTCAACACCTCCATGGCTGAAATGGCGTCTATGTAAGATGATACTGCCAGCTAGGAGGACTTTCATTGGCTAATACGTGCTCAGGGCTCCGACCTCTGGAGGTCAATATCATTGGTATGTGCACTGTGCTCTCACCAAGCGCCTTTGCATTGGCGTCAAATGTGGTGCATCTAACAGTCCGTCATAGGGTGAGCGAGTTCGCGCCTAGGAAATATCAAAAATTCATCAGCTTTATTGTTGGTAAGGCACACAATTCCCACAAGCCGTCCGACCTCATGATCTCACAACCCTCTAGGATGGTTCTGCGTTCTTGGATGGCAAACCGGTGCAGCAAATACAGGTAAGATATCACCGTCCCTTGCAGACGGCTCTGGACTCTGTCGAGACGCCATTGCAGCTCCGAAGAGCAAACACTGACTCTGGCATAGCTTTCCTGGCTGGTACTCAAATTCAAGGTGTTGTTATCTTGAATTATCCCGACTACACACCCGAGAGATGGCACGGCACTCTCCTGACATTTGCCGTTGCCTCATTTTCGGTCTTCTTCAACACATTCCTCGTCAAAAAGCTGCCTCTTGTGGAAGGCATTGTGCTCATCGTACACATATTTGGATTTTTTGCCGTCCTCGTCACCTTGTGGGTATTGGGACCTCGCGGAAACGCCAGTGATGTGTTTGGCACCTTCAACAACTACGGCGGGTGGAGCAGTAACGGCCTTTCAGCAGTGGTCGGCATTCTGGCAGTCATGATCCCTCTCCTAGGAGCGGACGGCGCCGTTCATATGTCTGAAGAGCTACGTGATGCTTCAAAGGTTTTACCCCAGAGCATGATTGCCACAACAGTTCTCAACGGAGCAATGGGATGGATCATCTTGATTACCTTTTGCTTCGTGCTGGGCAACTTGGACGATGTGATCAGCTCGCCTACCGGTCAACCATACGTTCAAGTCTTCTACAACGCAACGAATTCTTACGCCGGCGCCTCAGTCTTATCAGCACTCGTCATTTTCATGGCTATGTTCTGCAACTTGTCCATAACCGCGACTGCTTCTAGACAGTTGTGGTCTTTCGCCCGTGATCAGGGTGTTCCTGGATCATCCTGGTTTGCATACGTAAGCTATTACCTCGCATTGAGGACTCGAGATACTGACACTTGCTTCAGGTTCGACCAGGGTGGGACGTGCCGGTGAATAGCATTGTCGTATCTTTCGTCGTTTCATGCCTCCTCTCACTCATCAACATCGGTTCGACGATTGCACTCAACAACATCACTTCGCTGTCGCTTGTTGCCATTCTAGCATCCTATATCGCCTCCATAGGTTGCCTTTTCTGGAGACGGCTGACGCATCAACCCTTGCTACCTGCAAAATTCACCTTCAGCAGGCCAGTTGGTCTCCTCTTGAACGCATTCAGCCTAATGTTCCTCGTCTTTGCCTTCATCTTCGCATTCTTTCCAGGGAATCCTGATCCGACCGCGGCACAGATGAACTGGGCTTGCTTGATGTTTGGTGGAGTCGTGATTTTTGCAGTACTGCACTACTTTATACAGGCCAGATATGTTTACGATGGTCCAGTGGAGTACGTAAGAAAGCTGTTATAAGCTGGTAACTGGGTTGTGTAGGGTTTTTCGTCTGCCGAGTGATGGATACTGGCCTCGAGCAACGAAATGACAAATCCGAACTTGGTTGATGAAACCTAGGGCGCTCGTTGACAGATCAACTAGATTGTATGTACACAAGACCGCGAGGTCGACGTTTCGACCTCTTCCCTGCCATGGCGAGCAAATCTATGTAGCCTCACGGCCAATGGAAAGCGCGCAAAGTCAATCGGCGGCTTTACCTGGTAATGTGTACAGCCCACGGCAATAGTTAACTCAACCATGTTCACGTTAGAGTCGTGTAGCTACTGGCAACCTAGGTAGGTATGTAGGTACCTAGGCATTCCGAAGGCACAGGATTGGCTGCAGGACGGAGGCGTTATCTGGCTCTGGCGTAGTCTCTGATCCGCAAATTAAAAGTGTAAGTTCCAAGGCAAGATCGGCCGGTTTCAAGTTCTCAACTTCAATAATCTGTTCCTCAACTGAGACTTCGAACTCCACCGACCGAGGGGAAAAAAACACCAGCTCGGATTCCGGCTATTCCTACAGTGTAAACTGATGAGGGAAGTCGTTCCTGTCGTCGACGTTGATCAAAAGCATACTAGTATGGCACCGTCTTTTCGCCCCCAATTTGGTACCTGATTCACCTTATCATGAACTTCCCCTGAACTTCGACTTCGAAGGTTACCGTCAAAGATTAGCCACATCAGTTGCAGCTCGAAGGCTCGTAAACGGACCAAGGATCTGAGCTTCAGGTTCATACTCTGATCGTTATCGCAGACAAAGAAGGTCACGATTCTCGAGGCGTTGTACGGTCTACTCCACCGCCGAAAACCCTATACGACATCGAGTGGCCACGCTCTGTTATCCGCGTGCCAGCCAAATCACAAGCAAATCTCTCAATAGGATTTCCCCCCCTTCGTGTTACGCAGATCATTCTCTTCCTAGCTGCCACGATAATATTCACCGACCCGAGTTTTGGCAAGCTCGACTCAGCAGCCACGTGTGACTTCTGACGTGGGGAGCATCGAAAATGTCGACCATCCTCTCCCCACCTCAAACACCTTTCAAGCTCCGTCGAGCACGCTTCTCGGATCTACCCTTTGCGGCACGCACATGCTCTCTCGCATTCAGCGATAACGATCCACTCTTTGGCCGCCTAATCCACCCGTACAGGAAGTCATATCCGGGTGATGTTGACAAGTACTGGTATCGGCGGTTCATAGTGGACTTTTGGGACTGGAGTCACGTCTTTCTGCTGACTACTGAACCCGCCCCGGAAGATCCCAGAAGGGAGCTCGTCACTGGGTTTGCTCATTGGAGCCGAATTGCCTCCAGCCGGAAAGCGAACTATGAGGCTGGTTGGGCCTTGTCCATCCTAGATCCGAGTGAGTGATCCATTCCATACTCCCCGACGCTCAATTCTTGCTTTCAGTACAAAAAATATTAGCCAGGAAATGTTTGAATTGACCGCGCCACAGGAAATTTACTGAAGCCAATATTCTACGTCTACGCGAAAATACTCACATTCTTCTCCCCTAATCGAGCTGCTTCGAAAGAGTATGAATATATCCTCGAATCATCATATAATTACCTCGACCATGTATGGACAGATCAACGCTCGGAATCATGGTATCTTGAGTGCCTGGCGGTCCACCCTGACTTTCAGAAACGAGGGCAAGGCCGTGCCCTTGTCGCATGGGGTCTCGAGCAGGCACGCAAAGAAGGTATCGCTTGCAGCGTGATCGCTGCTGACGGAAAGGAGAGATTCTACCAGACATGCGGATTCGATATAGGTCCCGTGGCAAGAGCTGGTGAAGGTGACGGAAATCCGCTGAAAGATATTCCTGGTGGATTACTTTTCTTCAAGGAGAAGCCTGGCGTAGTCCTTCCGCTTCGGGACTTCGGGACGTGGATGGAAGGACAAGGCGTGTTTGACTGGGACAGCTGGAAAAAGAGCGTGGAGGTAAAGAGGTTGGAGGTCAAAGGCGGTGACAACTAAATCCTCATGCCACTTCGGCCGAGAGCGCTGGTTTGGGAGAAGAGACTCCCACCAAAACATTCATCAGGTCTAATCACTCCAGCACATCGTCCCAAGCATTCTAGCGAGACAATTATTATCCAGGGTGCGAGATAGCATGAGATGCCGAATTCGCATGGCGCTCATCGGCCAAAGACCGAAATCCTTCTTCTCAGACTAGGCAATGAACAAGGCACGTCAAGATCTCGGCTTCTGACCGCGATTCTCTACCTTGTTACAGTCAGTAATCAGGGCGAGAGATGAACGCTAAGGCATTATTCTTCATCAGACAGCAAATGATCCAGGAGCGCTCAAATTCCGAAGCCATTTTCTGGGGAAGTTTGCAGGGTGGCTGCTCATGGATAGCCGTGTTATGCTGATTGGCCGTTTCAATCGCCGACGATTCAGGTGGTGATTCACCCTAGGGAATTGAGAACCAAGTTTGAGGCTGAACCTTGATGGAAGAGATGACTACTATGGGTTGTCAATTCGCAATTGATACGTAGCCGCTATCGCTGACAACTAGAGTATTAAATGTCTTGGGGACAGAGCCTAGAACACGCCATATATGTGTTGGTGAAAGGAGTCGAGTTGTTGACGAAAGTACTTGGTACCTAAGGTGATGGTGGGGGTTGATTACAGTACGGGGTGATTTTGTGGGGGTCAAGGCGCCTACTAGTACCAAAGGTGTGCAGGTGCCAGGTGCGCAGGGGGACTGTTTGCCTGAGCTCGCTGGGCTTACCTGCCACCTGCCCCAAGATTTCAATTGCCGATACGCCGTTGCGGGGTAAAGAATGCTTGGCTGGTGCAGGCCGCGCACCGGCTATGACTTCAGCATTGCTAATGCGGTAGCTTTGGGCGCCAAGCGACCTTCAAACCCTGGACAATCTCCTCGTCGTTGGCACATTTCGCCCAATTTTCGGCCGTTGCTAAAGCGATGGCAGGTCAAATGATGGCTGCCCATTCGCCACATGGTTGATCATTTTCGAAGCTACCGCCCACGAGCCCTCCCAATGCTCTTTTGTTTAAATATTCCTTCAACCGCCCCCTTCTTCTTGCCCCAGCTACGAGGGATCCCGCGGGTTGTCAAGCAAATTCGAAAACACTGACTCTGAACTGATGGCTACTTTCGACGACAAGACTGCTGGCATGGCGCACGCCGAAGACATCGAAGCTGGTCACCCGTCCAAGGGTAGCATCGAATCCCAGGCTGCGAGGAAGCACGCCGACCGAGCCCTCGCCATCGTGGGAGACGAACGAGTGGAACTTACAGACGAAGATGTAAGTCTTCAGAAAGCTCTCACGCATATACATATACCCTGGGTACTGACGCAGCTCGCCACAGAACAAACGTATCAGGAGAAAGACCGATCGCGTGATTCTCGTTATCTTGGTCTGGGTTTATTTTCTCCAGATTCTCGACAAGACCGTTCTGGGCTACGGCGCACTCTTCGGCTTGACGACTGATACAAACCTGACCGGAGATCAATATTCTTTCCTAGGTTCCATTGCTCCGATCGCACAGCTTGCATGGCAGCCGTTCTCGTCCTTTTTGATTGTCCGGGTCCCTCACCGCATCCTCATGCCGTCACTTTGCCTGGGATGGGGAATCGCCCAAGCTTCTATGGCAGCTTGCCACGATAACAGCTCGCTACTCGCCGCACGCTTCTTCCTAGGTCTTTTTGAAGCCGGTTGTCTACCATTGTTCAGCGTTATAACCAGCCAATGGTATCGTCGTGCTGAGCAGCCACTTCGTGTCGCAGCGTGGTATGGCACAAACGGTATTGCTACCATTGTCGCATCTGCCTTGTCCTATGGACTGGGAAGCATCCACTCCAGCGTGCTTAAGGAATGGCAAATCATCTTCCTTTTCGTTGGACTGGTCACCATCGTGTCTGCACCAGTGGTTTGGTACTTCCTCGACAACGACATTCCCTCTGCTCGCTTCTTGACGGAACACGAGAAGGCCCAAGCCATCGAACGTCTTCGAGCCAACCAGACCGGTACGGGCAATCGAGAATTCAAATGGGCTCATGTATTTGAACTCGCACTGGAACCCAAAACATACCTCTGGATCGGGCTTTCACTCCTTCTCAACGTGGGCGCCTCGGTCACCAACACCTTCGGGCCCCTGATTCTCCAAGGCGTCGGCTTCGACAAATACAAGACCTCATTATTGAACATGCCCTTTGGTGCGATGCAGTTCATTGTCATCATCTTCGCTTCTTGGGCAGCGCAAAAGGCAAAGATCAAGTCCGCGGTTCTCGCTGCGCTCATGTTACCCGTCATTGCTGGCCTAGCTGTCCTCTACGTCCTTCCCCGCGACTCCGGCTCCACTGCCGGTCTCCTGGTAGCTTACTATCTTCTCGCCTTCCTCTTCGGCGGCAACCCACTCATCGTGACCTGGATCGTCGGCAACACCGCCGGCAGCACCAAGAAATCCGTCATGATGTCGCTTTACAATGCAGGCTCCAGCTCCGGCAACATCATCGGCCCTTTGCTCTTCAACAAGAAGGACGCCCCCGCGTACCATCCAGGTCTGCGCAAGGTGCTGGCCATCTTCGTCACCATGGTCGCGGTTGTCATCATCCAGTTCGCCAATCTCTACTTCCTGAACAAGGTGCAATCCAGACGCCGAGTTAAGAATGGCAAGGCAGCAAAGGTCAAGGACCATTCCATGGAGGACAAGTACGTTGCGATGGATGAGACCGAGAATGGCCGACGGTTGGGCGAGAACGCCTTCTTGGATCTTACTGACGGCAAGAATGACGAGTTTGTGTACATTTACTGATCGCTGGTGCGGCCGAAATGGATTTGAAGTTGCTATTCATCCAAGATTAGACGCTATCTACATAGTACGCGAGGTTAGTAAACACCATGTGTGCTGCATGAAATATACAAGAGATCTATAACAATTTCGAACTCGAACATGTTCAATGTATGTACATAGTACGTCGTCGCGCTTTGATCCAAAGTGAAAAGCTTTCTTCGGGCACATCATAATATACCAGCCATGAAACGCCGTAAACTCGGAAGTCAAAAATTCAAATCGGATCGATTCAATTCAATTTTTCCAACGCATCTTCACAATTGGCGAAAGATTAGTAGCGTCCAATAAGTAAAACTTGAACCCCAAGCCTTTGGGCCCATGTCGTTTCGAAGCCGATAAGGTAATAATGTACCTGCTGTCAGGAAGAATATTGAACTTTGCGATTCTGACAGGCTCTCCCTTCGCGCACACACATCATTGATCCAAACTGGCAGTCTAAACAGCAAGCAGGGAAAACGCGCGGAAGGCTGTCTGTCTGTCCTGCCAACACTAAAACGACAAAACCATGACACTTTGAACTCGATCGACCCTCGAACTTCGAAGTCCGAATTCAAAGGTTTACCAAGGTGATGATGCAATGCGAAGCAACACACCGGAAGCGTTCTTGACGAGCTGCGTCGTCGGTACGGACGACTCTGGTCCAGAGCTCATTGCGGTGCACACCCTGCTGGCGAAAACCGTTCCCGACCCAAATTTCTTGAGTGTTGCTATTGAGACGCGCGATCCAACCACGCTTTGCCCTTGTTCGTCCCTGCCATCCGTTCACGGGAAGCACAGAATTCTCAGTCCTTAATTCGCTCCTTACTTTTCCAAAGAGAGGGGGGGGGAAAAACAATCAAAACACCGAAGAAATCACATCCTCCCACACTCCAGTCGCACCTGCCCTTTTTCCCCTTCCGCGTGAAATTAACTTGAAAATAAGCTTCAATCACTCCGGGTCTAAACTACAAGCAAACATTTTCGTCACGCTTTCCAAATTTTGGGCGTTTGGAGCAAAACACACAGAAAGGGAAGGTTTTAATGCCTAAATGCTCCGTCGTTAAAATCAGTCGCTTGTTCTGTTGACTTGTCCAAAGACATCGGAGAAGAGAAAGAGATACTATGTAATTGATTCAAGTTCAAATTTCTATAGAATGCAATCGCTGCCTGAAATGAGCTTTCGGCACACTGCCTCCTCTGATCACTCTTTGCTGGGTCATTTTTTCAGTTTTCTTTCCTCGCTCTCCACAGGTCGATCTATCAATATACAATTTACGGGCGAGACTCAAGACCCAACTTCTCGTATTCAGCAAAGCTTGCTTGGAATAGAGAATATGGAGTCTATTTCGTTTCAACGCCGCCATTCTCCTTCACATTCTCCCTGCGCTTCTCAAAAATCTTGATAGTTTTCGCCGCAATGAAAGACAATCCAGCTGCCATGACCAAACTCCCAGAGAATATGAAACCGCCAGCGAAGTAGTTGTCAGGCACCTGAATGATGTCTCCCGCAATTGGATTGCCAATAAGGATACCCAGAGCTGCAAAGCAGAAGGACATTCCCATCCATGTGCCGACCACCTGCATGTTGGGTGTCAAGGTGGCGACAACGGCAGAAGGCAAGGAGACCACAGCGCCTGACAGGAAGCCATACACGATTGCAAAACCTATCAGGCCGCCCAAAGTGTCGATAACGACTCCAACATAGGCAAGGACTCCAGCACTGACCGTGCAGATTATCAGCATCTCCAGTCCTCCAAATTTATCGGCCAAAAGTCCTGGAATAATTCGCCCAAAGACAGAGGCTGCGTTGAGGACAGCCAAGAGATAGAAGGACAAGTCGAATTCAACGTGTGCATGTATCTGGGCGAAGATGATGATGTAGAATATCGGGACGTACAGCCCAACGAACGACAGGAAAAGGCCAATGCTGAATAGAGAAAACGGAGCATTCTTGAAAGCTTTGAAGTCGAGTATTGCCCTGCCTTTCTTTGGAGGAAGCCGCGTCTTCATGACGGCGACGCTGATGAGAAGGGTGCCAAGGATGATGAAACCGATGACTCTCGTTGCCCAAGGGAACCCGATGCGAGGCTGGAGTCGATGAAAGACGATGGGGTATATGACGCTCCCAATGCTACCACCAGCAGCCACGAGCCCGATTGCAAGCGCTCTCCGGCTCGTAAAGTACGTGGCAACAAGAGCCACACTTGGCAAGAAGAGACAGCCGGTCCCGAGTCCGACGCAGAGCCCTTGTGCAAGGAATACCTGCCAGTATTCCGTTGCCAGACTTGCCATCATGGTTCCAAACACTGTCAAGAAGGTTCCAACGATGATCAATGAGCGAAAGTATCCTCGATCGAAAATGGGCCCCACAAAGAGGCTAAAGGCAACCAGGAGAAATGCTTGGAAGGTGCCTATCCAAGAGATTTCTGAAGCACTTCGAGATTCCAGCAGGGCGCTTTGGTAGTATGCCTGGAAAACGCCAAAGGTGTTCACAATTCCCCTATCGATTCGAACCGTTAGAAAGGGTTGAAGTGGCGAGTCTAGAGGCTCAGAACATGGTCTCACCAGGAGTTGAAGAAGAGAAAATGAGCACCCAGCACCTGAATCCAAGCTTGAAGGCCTCCGTTGGGCGGTGGAGAAAGGGATGGTGCTGGGGACGGGGCTTCCGCCGTCGCTGGCGCCTCGGACCTTGGCTTTTCGGTGTTGTCTGCCATATTATTGCCAGTGTTTGTCTTCGGAAAGTGTAGGCCGGGAAGCCTGGAGCAGAAGAGCTAGTACTGGATTACTATCTCATAAAGGAAAAATGCTTGGCCTGCGTATAAGATAGACATCGGAGTGGTGTTTATAAAGGCTACGACGACGAGATCTACCAGACCTCTCCTTGAACATTTGTCAGCCCTGTCTGAGAAAGACGATTATCCCTACGCGAGGCTTGATTCGAAATGCATTCTCTACTAAACTTAATAGTGTAGTAGCTAGCATCAACGGTGACATGCTGAACAACCTTCAATGGTAAGTGCAAGAGGGGCGAGTTTCCAGACATTTCCTTCACTAGGCTTTCAATGTTAAACATGCATCACAGATCACATTGCTTAGGCGGAGAGTCCTCCGGTGAGGCCGATCCGAGACACCATCGCAATTGGGGAGGCCATGACTTGCCAAAGACGTGCCGTGCCCCGAGATTTCGAAGCGAAGATCCATCAGTGAGATAGCTCAAGCCTTTGAAAGGAAGCTTATGATCCTGGTCCGCACATGTGTCTTATTAATTAACGGACTACATATTGTATATGTATGCGGACAAGGGGGTCACCCTGGTCCGCGCGTGTAACCAAAGACAGCATAGCGGGGCGGCTCCTTTTGCTTCCTCAGCCTCGCTTGATTTGCCTCGTCGTTACGCCATTCTTTTCCACCACATGCTAACCAATAACTTCCACCAACACATTCCTAGGAGATGCTTTTTTCCTCATTTTTGTAGACGTATTAAATTCTCCACATTCGGCCCATTTTCACCAAGTCCTCCTCAGTACAAATATGGTTGGCGTCATTAGTCATTGTTGTGTTGACGTGACCAGATTGTGGTGGTCCATCTTCCGGGAAGGTCTGCCCCATCTCTCCTGAACTATCACGTATAGAAACATAGGATTTCCAACCCAAGGAGAAGTCCACTGTGTTTGAATGCCCTTCTCAGGGACCAATTCTACCTTCTGCAGCTTACTTCCATTGCTGATATCGCCACTACAGTCTACTAATTCCTGCGAGTATACACCAATCCCAACCTCGGTCCGCCACACAAAATGCTTGATATTATTAGAGAAGCACCGCTCGGTCAGGCCATCCGGTGCATTTCTTCGAGGAGGCTATTGAAGTACCCGGAAGAAAGATCGGATTACAAGCTGCCTGCTCAATATCTTGACCAACTCAATCAACCCGAGAAGGCGCCGTCCGGTCATGAAACTCCAAGCTCAGACGATTCGACACCAAAAAATCCGAATGACATCGATACAATAGGGCCTGAGGCCCCTCATCGCGGATCGCAGGACCTAGAGAGTCTAAGAAGAGCAAGAACAGCGAGCAGCGCTCGCACGGCACCTTACAGCAATGAGAGACTTCAAGTCGAACAACAAATCACGCTGGAACGGACCCAATCGATCCCAATCACTCCTCAAAAAACAGCGGATGGCATCATTCTTGTCGATTGGTACACGACAGATGATCCAGAAAATCCAAAAAACTGGTCGTCGCCCAAAAAATACTCTGTCGTCTTCATGCTCTGTGCGTACACCTTCACAGTCTATTCCGCAGGTCCCATCTATGCTACCGCGGAGGAGCAGATTGTGAAACATTTTGGAATCAGTCCGGTCGCCGCAACACTTGGACTCGCTCTTTATGTCTTAGCATATGGTATCGGAGACGTCCTGTTTTCCCCCCTGAGTGAGATTCCCGTCATCGGGAGGAATCCTGTCTATTACCTCACCTTTATTGTCTTCTGGATTCTATCCTTCCCCTCGGCCGTCGTCGACAACTTCGGTGGGCTCCTGGCCTTGCGATTTTGGCTCGGATTTTTTGGAAGCCCTGCTTTGGCAAACGGCGGCGCGACGATAGGTGACATCTTTTCGCTCATTCATATTCCATACGGCCTATGTTTCTGGGTTCTCTCCGCCTGGTGGGGACCTGCGATAGCGCCGACCATTGGTGGCTTTGCGGCCATGGCCAAGGGTTGGAGGTGGCCACTGTGGGAGGTTGTTTGGATGTCGTCTCCCGTTCTGCTTGCATTGCTTTGCTTCATGCCTGAGACATCTGAGTCGAATATCCTGCTCCGACGAGCGCGGCGGCTACGCAAGTTGACGGGTGATTCAAGGCTCCAGTCTCAGAGCGAGATCGATCAACGCAACTTATCTGCATCCGAAATTCTGTTTTCCGCACTGGTTCGACCAATGGAGATTATGCTAAAGGACCCATCTATCTTCTTCGTCAATCTTTACACCGGATTCTTCTACGGCGTATTTTATACCTTCTTTGAGGTTTTTCCATTGGTATTCCCACCATTTTACGGGTTCAATCTGGGACAGACGGGCCTTGCGTTTCTCGCATGTTTGATTGGGGTCACCGTCGCTCTCATCCTCTACCTCTCCTACCTCCACTGGTACATGATACCCGACAACCTCCGCAACGGCTTTCGAGAACAGGAGCATCGCCTCGTTCCTGCGATAGTCGGGTCGTTCCTACTGCCAATCGGACTCTTCTTGTTCGCATGGACCTCCGACTCGAACATCCATTGGGCAGTGCCACTCGTTGGTCTGGGTATTTTTGTTATTGGACATTTCTTTACCATGCAATCCCTCTTCATATACCTCCCTTTCTCTTATCCAAAATATGCAGCTTCTCTTTTCGCGGGGAACAGCGTTTGGAGGTCTGGGTTGGCTGGCGGGGGTGTCGTGTTCGCACGGCCACTGTTCATCAACCTTGGCGTTCATAAGGGCGTTACGGTCCTGGCAGGGCTGAGCGTCGCTGGTATATTCGGTGTTGTCGCTATCTATGTTTTTGGCAAAAAGCTCCGTGCTAGGTCGAAATTTGCGCAGAGCTAGAGGGTTCAAGTCAATGAAAGAGGGACCCCTTCAGGGTCGTGTTGGGTTTATTTGACTAGGTAGACGATTCATGGTATGGACAGTCGTGACAGTAAACTATAATCTCAGATGGTGGTGGAAAATCATGATCGTATTTAAAGGCGTTCCGAACCCAACAGGTGAAATTAAAATTGCACACATGGATAGATATTTCGAAGACATAGACAATGAAGGTTGTATCTCCCTGATCAAGGGCTTAGTTAGGATGACTAGTATCACTGATAGCAGTCTTCGACCAAATGAAAGCGCGACGTGCATTTCTTTATGGTATGAAACATCTCTGTAGCATCTATGTTGGAAGTCCTCAGCCGTAAGGCGCTCATAGGAAGCTGGCTGTACATTTTCAAGCCAAAGCTCATATCAGAAATATCCCATCAAAAGCAAATCTTCATAGCATCATGGCTGCCATTGAACCTGAATTTAGTCAAGATTGCCCGTGATCCCCGGCCAGGTAAGCACTATGTAGTATCGCGCCAACCATTCTATCCACTGGCTCGCTTTGACTGTCTGACCTTTCAAGCCTTCTTCTCGAGACCCGCAGCCCACTCTTCAACAGTCACCAGTTTCTGGAAATAAACAGGCCAGAGCAAACTCTGTGACACGTCCTTTTGCTCCGTTGTGAAGCCAGCAGTTGCGTTCGTACTAAGAACTAAGGTCAGCATATGGCAAGCACTAGTAGGATTGCCAGAATGACTCACGTTACAGTAACATCATAACCCAGCTCAATTGCCGTGCGTGATGTCAACTCCAAGCATTGGTTGCACGTCATGCCAGCAGTGACTAATTTGGTGATGTCGCGTTGGTGGAGCTGGTAGTCAAGATCCGTGTTTGCGAAGGAGCTGAGAGCTTGAGTCAGTAACCGTCTGGACATCAGTTGCCCGATACTGCTTCACCCGGACAGAGAAAGAGAATATACCCACCTAGCATTCCAATGTTTTCCCACGACGATATCACCGTTCGCCAGATCTGGCTCCAGTCCCTCGAAGATCTGTGCTCCCCAAGTCCCCTCCTCCGCGACGTGCTTCTCTTGAAGCATTTTGTGGAAAGGCCCCATGCGGTTCCAGAAATCGTAATTGCCTGTTTTCCATGGCTGGTGCATGCAGTAGAAGATGGGTATCTTGTTCAATCTCGCGGCTTTCACCAAAGTTTTCATGTGAGCGATAGTGTCACTGGTCTGGATACTGTCTTTACAGAGCTCGTAGGCTTTCCCCTCGGGGTGGATGTAGTCATTGTATGGGTCGATGAGAAGGACGGCGGTGTCTTTGTACGACATTTTGTTGAATGGTTTTCAGGAAAGTAGAGGACTCTTGTTCTATATCGGAGCGCACCCAGACTCGAACCAGTGGGAAAACCAGCTGATTTTATAGAACTTCGAGGTTCATCGATGACGACGACGCTGTTCGTGCTGGGCGGACCCGTTGAACAGCACCCATCGCAGAAGGTGCGACTTCGGTACAGATTGCATGCCCTTCTGAGAATTTGGACCTGGTGCAAAATTATCAAGCAATCCGAGCAATCTGATCTTTTACAAACTGCAAAGTTACCATGCCTCATCAGCCTACATTGAGATGCTCACGTAATAGATCCAAGGGAATTCCATATCTCGTATTCACACGAGGCGGACGAGGGCTAACCCTGGTCCGCATGCTATACCTGAACTGGCATTCCAGTGTCAAGAGAATCATTCTCTTCGAAGTTTGTCAGCTTCGTCGGATCCATATCTCAAACCAACATTTCTAATCATTTTCTTTCCAAGCCCGCTCATCCCCTGAACTCTGTCAATACTGCGGCTATATACCCCCGGCATCTATTGGCGGCTCAGACACCACCAAGGTACCATGAATGCATGCTCTTCCTGCAAGCGTGGGAAACGCAAGTGCAACAAAGCTAGACCATCGTGCTCGAATTGCATTCGGTAGGAACGCTCGACGACGAGACGAGTCGCATTCTGGATCGACACGATTGTGACTAACTAGCTGCGTAGTCTACGCAGAGACTGTATCTACACGGAAGACAGCGTCCAAACCTATTTCGACACCAGTCCCTCGGAAGGTAGCAGCCAGCTCTCCTTCCAGAATGACAGCCTCCAGATTACCATCTCGTCGAATGGGATTGATCTTTTCAACCACGGCACGCTCCAGCACCAGTCTATGGTCGACATGATCATGCGGATCATCGGGTCGTACGAGGAAATGAGTGCAATTTCGAATCAGTTCTTCGTCACCACGCATCAGCGGATACCAGCACTGTCGAGACTTCGCTTCAACGACAATCTGCAATCCCTGACTGCAAGGCCTGGAGGAGGCCCTCGGCCCGACTTCATAACGCTATGCCTGAGCATCATTCTGATACAGCAAATGCCGTCGGCAGGCAAGAACACCGACGTGCAGTCGCCGCTGTACATCATGGTCAAGACGTTCATCAACATGCTCGAGATGTCTGGAACGCTGTCCATCGACCTCACGAATTGCAGGGTCCTTGTCGCATTCTACGAGATGGGTCATGGCCTGCACACAGCAGCGTACATCTCAGTCGCAGCGTGCGGGAGGATAGCCCGCGCTCTAGGTCTACACATGAAAATGAAGCGCAAGATCGACGCCTCCGTTGGGGAGTTGGAAAAAGTCGCCCTGGAGGAAGGAAAGCGGACGTGGTGGGCCATAGCTAACATGGACAGATTCATAGCGCTGTGTGACGGAGATGCCTTGCTCGCGACCGACGACCCTGGAAGAAAAGATCCCCTGCCGATCGAGGACTTGCTGTGGTCCGAATGTTCCAGCGCGGCGGATCTGCAAAGCTTCATCGCTGCGCCGCCTTCCCTCGACACGCCGTTCAACACCACTGTCGGGCAAATGGCGAGAGAATGCCAGATCTCACACCTGGCGGGCCTGGTCGCGCGACACGTATTTGACCCTGTGGCTGATCGAGACTTCAACAAGAACGAGGGCTTTCAACTCGAACGCACTTTGAAGGCCTACTTACCGCTTCTCGCCAATGAAGAATTGAAGATAGGTAAATACTGCGGTGCATACGGGGTGTGTAACAGGTAAGGCCTCTTCATACTCCATGCCCTTCCCTTATTTTCGCATCGTCGATAGACACAGGAACTCCCAAATCTGACAAAAACCTCAACGTTGTCAGCGCGCTCTTCGTCCTCTACGAATTTATGCTCGGCCGTCTCTCCGAGGACAACACGCTCGAGCGAGACCGGATCCTCGCCTCTGTGGAGGACACCTCGTTGCGGGCCATCAAGTTCGCCGAGGCTGCGTACAACGACCGGGCGGAGAACTACCCCCGCGAGACCATTTCGCCGTACCTCACGTACTCCCTGTACCAGGCCGCCGTCGTCCAGTTCAGGCTTTGGAGACAGAGTGGCGGCGGTGCTGCACACAGGCGGAACCTGGATTCGCTCATCGCAATTCTCGGCGAGTTTTCGCACAGGTGGATAGTGACGTGTAAGTTCTTTTTTCCTGTTTGTGGTATATGTATATATATCAAATGCCGAAAGGTGTCAATGCGGGAGTGTATAAACGTATGTTCATTTCACTGACAGCTTGGCGCCCTATGGTAGGGCAATATCTCGACATACTGGAGAATGCTGACAAGACCTGGCCGCCTTTGGTGATTCCGTTCCTGGGAGTCTTCGTCGGCACAGGCAAAGCAAAAACTGCATTTTGAGAAGCGGTCCAGCCACCCAGGCACCAACCCTCGCTCCCCAGATCCTTCTATATCACAGCGATAACTCAAGTGTGTTCAAGCGCAGTGTCAACGACTTACAAGTTGACTGCCATCGTGATCAGTCCCGTGGCTTCAGCTCCAACCCTTTGCGACCAAAAGGCTCCCGATCAATCCATCCACCCTCTTCTACTAGGGGCGAAAGCTTTTCGAACACTCAGCGACGCCGCACAAACTTCAACCCAGCATCTTCTGGCCTTCTAACATACGCACTGACGTTGAAGTATGGCTCGGCCAACACGTCTTTCAATCGCTGTATGGCTTGTGGGGCCGTCTCTCCCTTTGCTTTGTTAACGTCGACTTCGATGCGGTATTGCGAAATTATCTGTGCCACCACGCCCGCGAATTCGACTTGGCTGAACTTCTTACCGGGACTACACACGGTAGGGGATATAGGTTAGCTCAGACATAATGCACCAGAAGCCGTGAATCAGAAAGCAAATATTCGTGTATTCAAGGAGAAGGGGGTTGCGAGCATACCAAACACGGGCACCAAACACCCAAGGCAAGAACATTGCTGAAAGACCCTTGTCGGCCGGCATTGCCAGCTGTTCTTCGCCCTCTGCGTTGATCACGACGAATCTCTTGGGGTTAAAGACGTTGACATCGGGACCCCAACGAGGTGAATAGTGCATCGCCCAGAAGTGACCCGAGATGTACGTGTTCGGCGGGACTGTGATGCTTGTTTGAACGTTAGGATCGGACGACTTTTCTGCGATGGGGACGACCGTCGGCACAAGAGGTGTCCGAAGCATTTGTGGCGCGGGGCTAGCCATGCGCAGAGTTTCGTACATGAAAGCCATGCAGCGGACGAGCTTGGGATACGTCTCTTGGTAGTCTGGATTCGGGGTCTCGAAGTATTTGTCGACCTCCTCAATCACCCATGACTGTATTTCAGGGTGCAGTGCAAGGTAAGGAAGTGCAAAAGCCATGGTCCCGGCGGTTGTCTCGTAGCCTGCTAGGTTGAACACGAAGAGGTTACCGTACAGTTCTGAGTTTGTCAGGTAGGGCACCTTCCCGCCAGGTACGGTTTGCTGTTGATTCTTCTCCGCCTCGTTTGCGCTGACCATGGATTGCAGTAAGCTAGGCTTGGAGGCCTTGCCGTTCTGCAAATGACGGAGGACGGCTTCCTCCATGTACATTTTGAACTCGTGGACCGAGAGTTTGAGCTTTCGGAGGATAGGAGGCAGCATGAAGTCTGGTGCCTTCACACCCGCGAACAGGATGGAGACGAAGACATTCTTCAGGACGAATCCCAACGAATCCATCAGTGTCAGCCGGTGGCCTGGAGGGAGCGACGTCAAAGCCGTGTTCTCCTGGCCAAAACCGACCGCCACTAGGACGTTCATCGCGAGCACGCTGAAGTCTGTCCTCAAGTCTCCCAGGGTAGCTTTACCCTTGGCGAGGAAATCCAAATCCTTTGTCGCTCGGTCCATCGACTCGTCCCACACATAACGCATCGTGTGGTCGTTGAACGCCGGAGCCGTGATCTTGCGGTGCCGCTGCCAGTCCGCGCCGTTCAGAGACGAGACATTCTGGCCGTAGAAGGTAAACGCCTGCGAGAACGAGTCCGGCAAGATCCAGTTCTTGACATCTCTGTGTATATGTTCGGCGACGCCAGGATAGGCCGAGACGACCTGGTTGTGTGTGGGCGTGACCAGCACGAACGTCTCCCCTAGCTTCTCCACTGTCTCGACACCGTCCTGCATAGTCCATCCCAGCTCCGTGTACCGGTACCATTTTCCCATGCCGAATGGGAGGCTTTCGACCCATCCAAAGAAAGGGCGGAGTAATAGCCATAGCGGGTCTTCTAGGGAAGTGGGGAGGATGATGAGGGGCAAATTGAATTGACGCGCTGCGATGTAATTGTTGAAGAGGTGGTAAGAGCGGTAGAGAACGAGAAGTATTAAGGGGCTGAGCAAGAAGAAAAACATGATGTGTGAGGAATGAGCTAGGAATCTGTTAACGAACGGTTGCAGGATCCCTCTTGGATGCCTCTTGCCGTGATCTCGTCAACACAGTAGTTTAACGGGTTTATGAGGCCACCCAAGTCGCGACGTCCTCGGCCGTCTATATATCGAAACTGACATTAGCATTGCTAGAATTCGATCGTGTAAACCTACCGGTTTGAGGATCTAGGGACGCCTGATGATGACGGTTGACGACTCGAAACAGTCAAGAGGCGGGCCTAACCCCATATCCACAGGGCGAGAGTATATTCTGGTTGGCTATGATGCGATGTATGGCTATTATTGGGTTGAAGCCATTCTGGCCGCTGAATTTTGGATTCCCTGGAAGCTTGAATGTTTATATTGTTAAAGTCGGTGGTTGAAGCTAGAATCGTGTATTGCCATGATTGTAGAGCCTTGGTCATTTTAGGGTCGAAAGACTTATCTGAATGGGTGACGGTTACTAAAGACGAGTGAACGAGCTGACGATTGGACAATGCGCGCCCGCAGGAGGATTCTCGATACCATAATCATGTAGACAAGATGAAGACGGCGGCGTTTAGTGGTTGAGACGCGTGCTCTTTATTTGTCATTCATCGTATGAAGCTCATAAGTGTTGCTTTTTGGAGATTGACGAAGACTACATGAAACAGTGGAGGAGATGAGCAGCCGTTTGCGGTTCTATTTTCCGCGCCAGGTACCATCGTCCCCAGAAGAATGAAAAGGCAAGTTTGATATCCCGGGCCCTCTGAACTCGGTCAAAACCTGCAAGTTTGGCCAAAAGAGAAAGAACAAAAAAGGCGGCCACACAAACCGGGTGCTTCAACAACAAATTCATCCATGTGACTGAGAGGCTTGTCCCATGTTTCATCTAGTGAACAATGCTTCCGTTCCACTCAGAGCAATCAACCTGGGTGGCAGTGCCAACAGCAAGACCGACGCCGCTGTTTCCAAAGAAGGCAGCTGAAGCTCCGCTGTCGCTGCATAGATCGAAGTTGACGTTTGCACCGTACTGGTTAGTTCCTGTCAGACCATTCTGGGAGCACAATGGGTTGCCGTCGGCGGGGCACAAGTTGTTAATCATGACAACAATGCTTGTACCTGCGTTGGAGAGGTTGTTGCCGGAGGAGTCGGTCTGGCCGACAAGCTTCCAGCAAGTGCCGCAAGCAGGGCCTTGGCCTTGACCTGGACCAGCGCCGTACAGGTTTTGGCTGACGGCAGCGCTGAAACCGGGGGAGGTGTAGAAGAAGCATGCGGCAGTGTTGGTGTTGCAGTTTGGTGAGCCGAAGGAATCACCCGCGCCGTAGTGGGTGAAGGAAGCCTTGTATGTCAAGCCACTGCTTCCACCCGAGGCTGGTGATGTCGAAGTTGCCGGCTTGCTGGAACTTGTTGCCGTGGTAGGGGCAGCGCTGGAAACAGGCTCCACGACTGGCGAAGAGGTAGGTGTAGGTATCGTGGGTGTTTCCGCTGGAGCTGAAGAAGTCTCAGCACTGGTGGCTTCCAAGCACTGAGAGTAGTATGGGTTCTGCTCGACGCAGGTCCAGCCTGATGTGCAAGTGCTGCCGCCGGTCCAATTCATGCCACCGCCTGCCGCTTGTTAGCATATTGAGTCCAACAACATTTCGAGCTCTCTCGATGACGGTGCTTACATTGTCCCCACGGTTGCACGGCGGAAGGGTCCGCTGCAGGGCAGGCCAAAACGGCACTGGCAAGCAGGATGACAGCTGCTGATCGATGCATTGTAGGTTGTCTGGAGTCTGGTATCTGATATCTGGTATCTGTTGGACTGGGGACCGTTGAGTGAGTCTAACGAATGACTATTGCAAAGCGAGTGTGTGATGTTTGAAAGCACGAAACGAATGGACCTCGATCGACGAGTGTAAAGAACGACTGGCTGCTGTGAGCTTGGGAAATATCTAAAGAGCAGGACGGCATTCTGGTTTGTTATATACTCCCTTCCAGGGCGTGCACGGTTCGCAACCAGTACCCTGTGAGGGGCTTGTGTTCATGGATTATGCACGTCCGTCATCCAATATTCGACACCGGGTCAGTGTGCCGAAATCTGATGTCGCCTCGATCTTTAAGCGAAAGTGCCCTGGTGACCTTTCTCGAGTGAGTTTATCCTAAGTGTCGCACCACGGCGTTTGTGGGCTCAAAAAAACATGGTGAACAAGGTTAGCCAGGCCAGAACAAGCACCAGCAAGCCTGGGACCGGCTATTTGGAAATTGGTGTCGTTAATTTTGAACAGGAATCAGGAGGTTTGCTGATTTGTCCTCGAAATCTCCTGGCTGATAAAAAAGCGCAAGGCTTGCATAAAGCGGGGGCAGATTGCAAACCTGAAACTGTGTACCTTGTACATTTAGGCGACTAGATATCATCTAGATAGACACTGCGAGATCTCGGTCCATGTACCTGAAGCTTAGGCGTCGCCATCGATCCAGATCCACCAATCTCCGGTGGCCTGTGGCATGATCAAGTTGAAAATTCTGAAACTTCAGTGGCTGTTGGTGAGCACGATCTGGATATTTCCATTATTCTGAAATGTTGAAGTCTCGTATATAGATTTGTAGACGAGGAGATACAGATGACAGTGCAGAGAACGAGGACTTCGTACCCATTTTCCGTCGTCTTTCACAGCCACCAACACCTTTGAAGGAGAGTGAAGCCGATGAAGGTTCCGTTAGGCATCCTAGTGAAGCTGGCCAGCCCCCACAGGCCTAGCCTAGAGAATCCCCGAAGTTGGCCCAAAGAGCCGAGCAGACGCCTGCTAGCGGGACCGGAGGTGCCTGCCGGGGTGCCTAAGCAAGTGGCCAAGTAGCCTGGCGACATGTCCAGACATTGGAAATAAATACTGTGTATCCAACTCCCACGCCGTTGCATTTGCGGAGTGAATTTGATATCATGGACTTCCTGGTAATTTAGTTCCCGACTATTCTGCTCCTCGTTATTTAACACCAATCGAATCTGCCGTTGACTTATGAACCTTGAAATCAAGATCCCAGTTCCATGGTGGCCACGTCCTCGCTGTATCTTTTCTGTCTCGCAGACACAGTCCACCAAAGAAAGACCGTCGTGAACCAGGACCTCAGCAAGAACGTGAACCATCCACAATCTTTCTGTGTTTCCCACCCAAAAGTGGCCTCATCATACGCCTTGTTGATCCGTTCACCTCTGGTTTTCTGGTATGTAGCGAATACTTCGCCCAATCCACTGTCGAGCTTCATCCCCATCGCTCGAGCGAACAGAATGGCATCTTCCATGGCGTACCCTGCGCTTTCACCTTGAGGGGGCATTGCATGTGCAGCGTCGCCCAGCAGCATTGTGCGTTTCGAGTACCACTTGCCTCTCGGAGCGAGCCTGTAGACCGGGTACAGGCTCCAGCGGTCTACTGCTTGGACGAGTGGATCGAGGAAGGTGATGGCGCTCTTGCTGAATCGATGCTGAACGTTCTCCTTGATCTTGTCTTGTTCCAACCCTCGAGCCAGCCAGCCCTCCTTTGATGCCACGTCCTCGGTTTCCATCACGCCTGCCACAAATTGCTTTGTTCTCGTCGGCTCGTAGTAGCTTGTCATCAGGCTCCCTCGTTGCGACTGGCATAGCCCTGTGTCCTTCCAGGGAGCCTTTGCCCCGTCTTCTAACTCGGAAAATCCAAAGACCGCAGCTATGCCAGTGTAGATTGGGACCCTCTCTGTGTCCACGACACTTGCTCTGACAAACGAATGTATGCCGTCACAGCCAACAAGCAAATCTGCAGTTATTGTTTCATCGCCTTCAAGACGAATTGTGACCTGCTTGTCGGATTCTGCGATCTGGACCGGTCTGCGACCGTATTCGAGTTTGACGTTGTCGAGTCCGCGAACGCATTCAGTCAGTGACTGAACCAAATCTGCCCGTCTGATCCTGAGTCCCTTGAAAGCCGGATCGCCGACTCCTTGTCCCTTGTCTCCTAAGAATGAGATCTCGCCCAGGGTGGCGCCGGTGTAAATGGTGAACAATTCGATTTTGTCAATAGAAATGCCTAGCGACTTCTCCTGAATTCGAGATAGAACACCCAGGTGATGCAGGCATCGCAATGCATTCGGAGTAAGTCCGACAGCGCCACCGATAGACGACGGCTGGGCACGAAGTTCTAGGAGGGTTACGTTGGGCTTTTCAGGGAGCCATTTGGTGAGAGATAGTGCTACTGACAGCCCGGCAATGCCAGCTCCAACGATCGTGATATTCATGTTTCTGCTCGAGATTTGGTCGATTCAACGTGTGTCCAAAGGGATGGGCACCCAGCACGGGCAGAAGAGTATTTCTCGCTCATCGCGTTCGTATTTATGCACGGTAACGGTAGCCCTCGATAGGTCAGGTAATGGAATTTCCAATGTCTCGTATTTTTGGGTTCTATCTCTGAGCTTGCAGGGAATCTTAGGTGCAGGCGACCTCATTCGTATCACCCTTATTGGCCACTGCAAATAGGTGCTCCTTGTGGCAGTGCGTCACATACATTGCCCGCTCAATAAGGTCACAGTATATCTGCACCTGGTAACATCGTGTGCAACAGGCAACCATTTGTTGATCCTTTGAAGATTCACTCGGACATGTCTCTCATGAAAAACTGACAGCGCCAGGAGCTTTCCCAAGCACAAGGTAAATCGTGGTCATCTTTTGGCACCATTAACCTAGACCAGCTTTTGTCGTCTTGACAACATGTTTGATGACATCGACACTGCCTTTGTTCCCAACCGCTCCTAATCCGATGCCGACACTCCAGCCCATTTTCTCGAGCATGGCGCGGCCTTTGTTCTCGGAGCCAATTTCAGGTGCAGAGGCTCCGACAACGTCTCCATTCATGTATGTTGCTCCAGACATCACTCCTCCACCGCCTCTGCGGGTTCTCGCAGCTCCAGATGCCTTTGTTGCGGAAGCTCTAGAGAATCTGGAGGGGCCAAACACACCCTTGGGAAAGAACTTTCTCAACTCAAGCAGTGCATCAACTTGCCAGACCGTACTGATGGTGTACTTAGGTGTATGAGGCCCTTTGGTCAGCACAGTGTAGCGTCCCTTGCCGTGGCCGTCCTTGCCCTCTGACCTGGATTTGAGCTTCAGAGATTTTGCAAGACGGTGCATTGCAGCACGCTGACTTGCGTCCATTGGCGCCAGGTCTAGCGTCTCAACTTCTTCGATCAGAAATCGTTTGATCTCTGCGCGAATTGCCGCAGGCTGGTTTCGTTCCGAGGCTTCGAAGAGAGCGTCCTCATACTCCATCTGCCGCTCTCTCTTACGAGCAGCTTTCTTTTCGCGGTCCTTTTCCCATGAAGTGCGGAGCTGGTCTGCGAGTTCTGGATCTTCTACTCCGAGATCAAATGGCAAATCAGACTTTCGTCCCTTCTTCTTAGGTCGGAGACTAGGTCGGTCGAAGTCCATGATATCGAATGCCCCATAGGGATCCTGATCAATCGCGTCTGCCAAGGCAGAGGCAGAAGGAAAGTGGTCACGTTGACGACGGTTGCGCTTTGACTGAGTGCGACTTGAGAGATGCTTCTTTGACGAGAAACGTGTAAAGCCGTCTCTGGCTGGGAGTTCATCGTCATCATCGTCGTCGTCGTCGCCGCCATCATCATCATCATCCATATCATCCAAGTCCCCCACGTCCCCATTGAACAAAAGTAGTTCGTCACCACCTATGCCGAGTTCTTCTTGCTTTGCCAAAGCCCGAGCTATTTGCTCATCTGTCATTCTTGCAGTGTGCTTCAAGATGCGCTCATCTTCTTCAAATTCAGATGCGATGTTGTCCAGTAAATCATCGTCCAGCTCCGATTCCGAATCACTCGAGAGAGCAGCCAGCTCCTCGACCTGCATCAGTCGGATTTTTTCAAATATCTCAATCTCATTCAGAGCAGTCGAGGACGTCAACTTTTCTCGCAGAACCCAGCGAGGATCGTTTATCTCTTTTCCAACTGAGCTGACCAGGTATTGTGGGCCGCTGGGACGTGTTCGGGAGCGAAGAACTTGGCTGATTTCAGTAACTTCCTCGTCAGTAGTACTGAAGTCGTCGAAGTCTTGTAGGTCCGCTGAATCCCAGTCAAGTGCCTGATCAATATCGTTGCGTTCAACCTTGGAGTCGCGCAGCTGCTCGGATTGTAGTTTTACATTTGACTCGGTAGCACCATCAAAGAATCGGAAGTGCTCGGTTCTTCGGTGTACCTTGACAGAACGTGCAGCCTCAGCTATCTTGTCATCATCGTCGTCTTCATCATCTTCGAAGGTCATATTGGCAATGTAGTCATTCATGATGGCCTCGTACTCAGTTCCAGTCTGCAGATAGTCACGTCCTCGTCGAGAGCGACCCCGGCCCGCTCGAGCACTAGCTCTCTTCTGTTGTGGAGGCAGTATGTTGGAGAACTTTTCCAAACCAGAAGAACTGGAGTCTCGAACGGTAGTGTCAGTGATTTCGATATGGCTTTCAGGAGGTGGGTCAGTCTCGGGGAGCTTTGGTGGTGGAGAGGGTGTCGACTTGGACGTGAGAGGAGTAGAAGCGGTAGTCGGCTTCGCTGTTAGATTACCTCGACCTGCAAACAGAATTTCCTCTGAAGACTCTGAGGAGATTGACTCTCTTCTGGATGAAGGCTCTTGTGGACGAGTGTCAACGGAAGAAACAGTCGGCTCCAGTGGCTGCTTCAAAGTGGGGAGAGGTGCTTCAGGTGCTTGACCTTGGTCCGAAGGCGGTACTGGATCCGCATGTGGAATGTCTCCCTCTTTCTTGTCATCTTTCTCTTTTGCGAAGAGATCTATGTCCTCTTGTTTCAGGGTGCCCGCACTGACAAACGTGATTTTCTGGTTTCTCAACTTAGAAGTGCCCCAACTCATAGCATGACGCTCGGTGTTCTTAGCAGCCTGAGTCATGCTGAACATTGTGCTTTGTAGGGAGGAAGAATTTGAGTCTGCGAACTCGCGCCAGCCCTGTAAAAGTTGTTGTTGGTGGCGGGCATTGGGACCTGATAGCATATTAGGACTTAAACCCCGCTTGAAGATTCTACCTGTGAATTACCTCTCGGCGTTGGTCTGGCATCCGGCCATGGTGAAGTTGAAGGCGAAGGAAAAGCTGAGGTATTTTGCGACCATAAGGAGGGGGAGGAATTCTGGTTGTTCCCGTTGTGCTTCTTGCGAGCCTGCGCCCGCTGCCGACCCATATCTGGAGGGCAGAATGAAACTGAAAAATTCACCACTATTCTCCTGCGAAAGGTGTTAAGACAAGATAAGCAGAGCAAACAGGCAGAAGGTAAGCGAACATAAAGCCACAAAACCCGGTGGTACAGGTGTCAATTAATCATGTCAACGGATGTAGAGTCATGTTCATGGAACAAAAGAGTCCAGAAGCGCATCTCGCCGCAGTCAAAAATCGGGGCTCAAATGGCAACCATCTCCAAATAGGCGGGCGTGGCGGCATTGCTCTCCCGCAAATTCCACCAGTAGCAATGAGGAGGGGACTGACTCGCTTGTGCGGGATGGCGCCCAGGTCATCGACCCTCAGGCAAGGCTGACGTCTGCGGTGTCTGCCATACGACCTCATCCTCGCACCTGACGCCTGCACCTTGGGACTTCGACGTTCAAGTTGACCTCGATTTCAACCTCATTCATCATCCTTTTGGCTAACATAACCACCGCTGCGACTAGTGATACATACCTCTATACTTGTCACTTGTACGGTTTACCATATTTTGAGTTTCCCAAAGCCAGAATTGCCGCCTAGAAGCCGTCTCCCCCAAACGCAGGCAACCTGGAATCCCTTCGAGCTTTGTTTGCAACTCGTCACACCTCTGAATTACCAGAGTCTTCCCTGGACTTTTCTAAGCACAAGCAAAAGCGCGAGACTTCTCTGATCCTGTTGCAACCGCTGAACCGACTCCCTCCTCAAGCACACACCCCTCTCGGTGCTCTGCTATATGCCCTTTCGCTCACCCTTCGGACCATCCCTCGCCCTGTCCAGGCTCAAGACGTAATGAATGGCGTCGAAATTAAGCGCTTCGTGCGCTTCTTCTATGACCCTCCTCCAAAATATGATGATATGTCGGGCACATCAATCTGGTTACTGGGACAAGAATACAAGGCCACACCGCCTAAGCCTGTAACGACTACAGATCACGATGATGTGGTCGAGGTCGAATCTTCTGCGGACTCTCACGAGCCTTCAGATGTTTCGAGTGCTCCATCAAGTACAGCAGATCCCCAACAAGCGCAGCCCCAGCTCGATACACAAAACACAAGTAGCTTTGACGATGCACAATTGGTCACCGGAGGAGAGAACACACCCTCGTTGTCCAACGATCCCTCCGACAGAGGTTGGCCTATTCCTTTTCTTGACGACTTCGAGTCTAGAGTATGGATGACATACCGATCGAATTTCGTACCTATCCCTCGATCTCATGATCCTGGATCAGATGTTGGTCTCTCATGGTCTGTCCGCTTACGCAACCTTGCAGAGAGAGAGGGCTTCAGCAGTGATGCCGGATGGGGATGTATGATACGGTCGGGACAATCTCTTCTGGCAAATGCGTTGGTAATGCTCCATCTCGGTCGTGATTGGCGACGACCTGGCACTCACACTCAACGTACCACATCTCCGCCTCCTTCAGGAGACGTTCCCTCAATACCTCTCTCCGTGTCTGCTCGAAGTGAGGCATCGATACTCTCCCTCTTCGCCGATTCACCTTCCGCGCCTTTCTCACTTCACCGCTTCGTCCAACATGGAGCCTCCGCTTGTGGGAAACACCCGGGCCAATGGTTCGGTCCCTCTGCCACAGCGTCCTGCATAAAAGAGCTCTCTTCTGAATGTGCTTCTGCAGCTGGCCTCCACGTCTACGTCACCCCTTCTGCAAGCGAGGTCTACGAGGACAGATTCCGATCTATAGCACGAGCTTCTCCTACTGACCCCACCATCCAGCCTACCCTCATCCTCCTAGGCATAAGGTTGGGCCTGGACAGGATTACGCCCGTCTATCATGAGGCACTGAAGAGCAGTTTGACATATCCACAATCCATCGGTATTGCAGGCGGACGACCGTCCTCGTCCCACTACTTCATCGGCTGCCAGGGAGATCTGTTCTTCTACCTAGATCCGCATGAAACTCGCGCCGCCCTCCCTCATCACGCTGATCCTTCCGAATACACCGAAGAAGATCTCTCAACCTGCCACACCCGTCGTCTGCGAGGCCTCCGTATCAGCGAAATGGATCCTTCCATGCTGATTGGCTTCCTGATTCGAGACGAGGCAGATTGGGACGATTGGAAACGACGAATCAAGGAGGTCAAAGGCAAGGCCATTGTTAGCGTGTTTGATAAAGAGCCGCCGATTCCTGGCGTGACGAAAGAGAGGAAAGAGGCGGTAGACGAGGTGCAGACCTTTGATGACGAAGAAGACGAGAACGACGATGACGAGACTGTCACTGTCACTGGTAAAGAAGATCAAGCTGACAGCAAAGATGAGGATGACGGTGTCAAAGTTGCTGCCGAGGTCGCAAACATTCAACTCACTGAAGACGAGGCATCCAAGACGAAGCCTCCTCATGCTGAATCCGAAGACGACGGAGTCAAGGTCTCAGTACCACAGGAAACAGCGCCCAATGTTGCGCTTTCATGATTTTGGAAATGAGGTTGGTGTTGGGTCATGAATCGAGTTATCAGAATACATGCATGTCTACAGCTAATAACGAAGGCTAGCGAGCGCGGTCTATGGACGATCGCCGGGGGAAATTGGGTCTTAGTTGGCGGATACAGTACGGGTGTCTTGGGAGTCACAGTGGTAAAGGGAAGTCCAGATCTTCGTGCGTGTCTGGGAAGGGAAAACTCTTCAGATCTTGTTTGCAGTGCAAAGGCATACATCATACGATACATCTACTTCGTGCCTTTCTCCGTCTGTCTGGTGTTGTTTTGATATCGCTTCTACTGCCAGGGCTTAGCAGTGGTGGTAGTAGATCTGCCCGCGCATCCACCCACATTGCACGTTCTACATCCGTCAAGTCTGCCACTCAGTAATCTAGCAGTAGCCATGGGTAAATCACAAATCGCATACGTCGAGTATTTTGTGCCTTTCGTCGTCGTCGTCGTCGTCGACGTGGCCGCTCAGGGCTTCATGTGGATCTGGGTGGCGTGCAAAGCGTGTTCCTAGTGCGCAATACCCGCTGGACGCGTACCAAAACAAATGGAACATACCACAACATTTAGGGGTAGCTGGTGCTGGGCATTGGCTGAGGCTTCGGTACAGGCGAGATCACGAAAACAATCAGTGGAAAGGAGGAAATTTGGGTGATGGATTTCATGCTTTGGATTGATGATTCAGATGCCATTCTTCTCAGAGAAGCTGGAAATATCTGAAGCCTTCTCGTGCTTCAGGCGTGCTCAATATGGTACATGAACGCAGAAGCTGTTTTCTGCAAAGACCTTCGTAAAAGCATGTGTTGTGTGCTGATGAGCAAGCATCAAGAAAATGTTGACAGCTCATCATGTTTGTCTCTCTCAATTGACCCCCCTTGGGTACCCGTGACGCATCATAATGTGTTGAAGAAAACCCGTTTCAACACCGCAGTCCCATTTGACCAAAGCCCCGTTGCAAGATGTAAAAAAGACACAACGCGCAATAACCCAACCAAGAACCCCCAAGGCATATCCCCATGAACTACTATCACATTGCAACTTTTACTTGCTCTGGGAAGAGTATTTGGTGACGGCCTTTGTGCCTTCAGACACGGCGTGCTTGGCGAGTTCACCAGGCAGGATGAGTCTGACTGAGGTTTGGATTTCTCGGGATGAGATGGTGGACTTCTTGTTGTAGGCAGCAAGCTTGGAGGCCTCAGTGGCGACGCGCTCGAAGATGTCTGGAAAGTATGTTAGTGGAGATGCTAGATGATTGGCGTAGGTTGACACATACCGTTGACGAACGAGTTCAGGATGGACATGGCGCGGTTGGAGATACCAGTGTCAGGGTGCACTTGCTTGAGGACTAAGATGGAGAAGACGCGTCAGTATTGGATGCGAAAAGATTGCTTTGATGGATATCTTACCCTTGTAGATGTAAGAAGAGTAGGTCTCCTTCCTGGTCTTGCCTCGCTTCTTCTTCTCGCCAGAGGGAGCGGTCGCGGTCTTCTTGCCAGCTTCCTTCTTCTCGGCTGCGGGAGCTTTTCCAGCTGGGGCCTTGCCGCCAGTGGTGGGTTTCTTGGAAGCCTCTTTGGGAGCCATTGCTTTGGTATTGAAAATTGAGGAGGTTGAGATGGATTGAGAAGTGAGAATGTGAGATGTAATTGATGAATCAACAAGTGTTGAGCGTGGATGTGTGATGGATGGATGAGGAAGGAAGAAAAGATGGAACTTGCGAAAGGTGGGTGATGGCGACTCTTATACCAGGCGCAAGTGAGAGAGCGAGGGTGCGGGTTGATGCGAGGTGGGCAGCAACGCTTGGGTTGATCCCTGGGTAACGGCAGTGCGCGATTTTATCAGTGTATTGTTATCGTGTCGATTTTGATGACTTTTGGTCCAGTGAAATTGCAGGATCACAGTTCTTGGCGGAAAGATATGGTAACGCGATGTAATGCAGCCTGCGTATTGTCAAACCCTTCGGAAAAGTCATTTTTGATCATTCCATATCACGCGCCGTGATTGGCCGAAGCCCAACGGGAGTGATCCAAGCAGCTCCTCTCCCCCCCAAAATGCACCTTTCCATCACAGGTTGATCTGGAGGAGCGATTCAACTGCCCACTGCCCGGATCGCCGCCTGCTCTCAATCCTTTATAATTCTCCTTCCCTCCCACCACCATCATCAGTTCCCCTCTTCTTCCTTTCTTCATCCATCCACAACTTCAGCTTTCATCTCTCATCTGACACACTTGTCCTCCACGAGTTCGTCTCACAAACCAATTCCCACTCTTCAAACCAAACTTCATCAACCCTCATCAAAATGACTGGCGGAAAATCTGGCGGCAAGGCCACTGGCTCCAAGAGCGCTCAATCGTAAGTCTCACATCTCATCCTAGCCCTTCAGCCTCACGTGGCCGTCCTTGAGACGCGTCATTTGCAGCCTGCGCAACTCAAACGCGCTATTAGGCGTTCCTCTTCTATACAGAACAAGATACTGACTTGTACTCAAGCCGATCCTCCAAGGCTGGTCTCGCCTTCCCTGTTGGTCGTGTCCACCGTCTCCTCCGAAAGGGCAACTATGCTCAACGTGTCGGTGCCGGTGCCCCAGTGTACCTCGCAGCCGTCCTTGAGTACCTCGCTGCTGAAATCCTCGAACTTGCTGGCAATGCCGCTCGTGACAACAAGAAGACCCGTATCATTCCCCGTCATCTTCAGTTGGCCATCCGAAACGATGAAGAGTTGAACAAGCTCCTGGGACACGTCACAATCGCCCAAGGTGGTGTCCTGCCCAACATTCACCAAAGTACGTTTCACTCTTTATGCCTTACATTGACATCTGTACTAACTTGTCTTTCAGACTTGCTGCCAAAGAAGACCGCCAAGGGCAAGAACCCCAGCCAGGAGCTGTAAGCTCTTTCTGAAGGTTATTTCTCAACTGGATTGCTTTGACATGGGAGTTTCATGACAACATGGGGTTTATGGGTTGGGTCGGCCAGGATTAGGGGCCATTTTCAGAGTTTGTGCTTTTACTATCGGAGAGCCTGGCTGTGTACATTATGCTCAGTGGCATGCCTATTATCATCATGATCATGGATAGGGAAATGCAGCAAGGGGCATGAGACATGCGAGAAGTGCGAAGCAAATGGCTTTGCAACAGTGATCATTCAACGACAACTGAAATTCAATGATCAAAGTCAATGACAAACATGAAATCTTCCATCCTTTTCATTCCCATTTTTACTAGTGTTGAAGGCGAGTCGAGGTGTAGTTCATTGCCTTCACAAGCGGAAGCAGTTTTGTTTAGGTTGGCTTATGAACGCGTCAAAGTGTTTATCGTACGCGCGTGGATAGGGGCGTGATTTTGTACGTGACCATGCAACTGCCATCACCTGTATCTCATCTGTCTTCCGCGCTGTATGCCAACAGTGCAGGATATCGCTTCGTAACCAGAAGAGAAAGGAATGAGAAAAGAAGTGAGTTACGCCGAATGAGAATGGGTTGTGGTGTCAAGTATCAAGCTTTTGTTTGTTCTGCTTGGATATCTAGGCTCAGGCTTACGCTGTGACCAAACAGTGTCTTGCCTCCCAGTTCTTTTGTGGTATTTACAAATCCGGCGATCGGACCGTGCCATGCATCTTCTTTCATAGCGTCTTGACCATTTCTCTCGAAGGCGGAGGTAGATCACCAGCAGGCAAATTGCGTTCATATTTCGACCCTGTGTAGGCGACGACTCAGCGATGGAACGAAACGAGGGACGGACTGGAATTGGATTAACTTACCTCCAGGCGCAGTTGGTGGTCTGTAGGGGTCCGGATGCTTCCATTTCTCTAGTAGCTTCTCGGTCTCATTGAAAAGTATCTGTCAGAGCGCAACGTCAGTCGTTTGGTCGTGTCTTTCCAATAACCCAGCATCACATTTAACAGAGAAACAGAGGCTTTCAACGTACTCTTCTTTGCCTAACGTCGTTGATGTTCTTGTTCGCATCGAATAGTGATCGGATGTAGACTGCCTGGCCACGCCAAAGGTTTCGCTGAACGGCCCAGTCAAGGGCAAGTTTGAGTGACCGCCGGTACAAAGATCTGTCGATGGGAAATCAGCCTGTGCACATATTGCGCAGCCGTTGACCAAGCTGGTATATCTTACCGGACAGCCTTGACGTGAGGGCTCACAGAGGTCATCTTGAACGGCGAGGCCCCTCGCTGGCACCCAAGCACCAAAAGAACTCCTCTTCCACAGGGAGCTGAGACAGTCCTCCACTTCTTTCCTTGACCTTCTCAGACGTCCTTCGTCGGCAGCTGGTTGTCGTGATGGCGATGGTGACCGAATCTGTAATTGACGTGAGTCGATTGGAGGTGCAGACGGGTGCATGGAGTGGCTGCAAGCTTGGCATCGAAGCTCCTGTCTCTTTTCCTCGGGCTCCAGCACCGCAGATTAAGCGGCACCAGTGGAGTTCTGTGCTCCACCGGACCTTGGAGGAGATTCAGACTGCGCGACTTTTGCAGTAAACGTCAGAGTCCAATTAGAGCTTGGGCAGAGCTTTCCCTAAACTTGAAGAACCATCCGAATCGCTCCTCTCAGTTCAAATTGAGAGTCTACCGCTGAACAGCAGGGCTGTATTCTTACCAAATACCCTCCTAGCTTCTTCCTTCTTTTGTCCTTGAAGCCGGCGGTCACTCCGCGTCGCATGCTGCAGTCATAAAGTGCCATCGCTCTCTTGAGCACCGACTGTGTCTGCTTTCCGAGGTTGCACTGTCCACAGGACAAGGAAACCTTCCAACATGCCGTCTCTGCGGCTTCGACGGACACCAGCTTTGAGCTCTGCGCTCTCCATCCCCAGATGTAGTCACTCACTACAAATTCGCTCATTCAGTGCCATCAGGTCGAAACCGACGGCCTGCCTACCATGCGTTTCCAGCTTGCGCGCTTCTCCAATCCCCAAACATGCCTCACTTTCCCGTTACCAAGCCTTCAGCACTTCTCCTACCCACTACGAGACTATTGTCAAGGTCCCTCAAATGGCTGAGTCCATTTCTGAGGGTACACTCAGCAGCTTCACAAAACAAGTTGGCGACTATGTAGAGCAAGACGAGGAAATTGCTTCAATCGAGACGGACAAGATTGATGTCTCCGTCAATGCTCCGGAAGCTGGCACGATAAAAGAATTCCTCGTTAGTGAGGGTGATACCGTGACTGTCGGGCAAGACATTGCGAAGATCGAGCCTGGTGAGGGCGGCGGCGGGGGCGCAAAGGAAGCTAAAGAGACTTCGAAATCAGAAGAACAACCTGCAAGCTCTGAACCCGAACCTAAAAAAGAGGAACCCAAGAAAGAAGAGGCTCCTCCTCCACCGAAGAAAGAGGAAAAGCCTGCTCCTCCAAAAGAAGAGAAGAAGTCTTCCCCACCTCCCAAGGAGGAAAAGAAGAGCGATGCCGGAATCGAGTCGCCTTTTGGCAAGGGCACCAGAAATGAGAACAAGGTAGGGTGAACCTCGCATATGCTTCTGTACAGAAACTGACTATTCCCAGGTCAAAATGAATCGTATGCGCCTCAGAATAGCCGAGCGTCTGAAGCAATCTCAGAACACCGCTGCATCCTTGACAACTTTCAACGAAGTCGACATGTCTAATATTATGGAATTCCGCAAGAAGTATAAGGATGAGGTTCTTAAAGCCACTGGCGTCAAATTGGGCTTCATGAGTGCCTTCGCCAAGGCGAGCATTTTGGCTATGAAGGACGTGCCGACCGTCAATGCATCTATTGAGGGTCCAGGAGGCGGTGACACTATTGTTTACAGAGACTATGTGGATATCAGCGTCGCTGTGGCCACCCCCAAGGGCTTGGTGACGCCGGTTGTCCGAAATGCTGAGAGTTTGGAAATGGTCGGCATCGAAAAGGCCATTGCCGATCTTGGAAAGAAGGTATGTCCAGGATTTTACTTTTTGCTCGGGAGATCTCCATTCGCTAACAACGACCCTGATAGGCCCGAGATGGTAAGCTCTCGATCGAAGATATGGCTGGTGGCACGTATACCATCAGCAATGGAGGTGTCTTTGGATCAATGATGGGAACACCGATTATCAACCTGCCCCAGACAGCTGTTTTGGGCTTGCATGCCATCAAGGACAGAGCCGTCGTCATTGATGGCAAGGTCGAAATCAGACCGGTGAGTTGTCCTTCGCAAGAATGCGAACCTCTACGAATGGAAAAACTGACTCGCCTGATAGATGATGTACCTCGCACTTACCTACGACCATCGTCTACTCGACGGCAGAGAGGCTGTCACTTTCTTGGTGAAGATCAAGGTGAGTTTCGCCCAGCTACTCACCCCCATGCGCATGGCCCCTTACTAATACGATTCGACCACAGGAATACATAGAAGACCCACGAAAAATGCTTTTGGCATAGAATTCCTACCACGACGAGGATATTTCTCAGCTAAGGCAGACTTGAAAGTGGTGCTGTGATGTGATATGAGGTTGTTGTTTGGCTGGCGTGAGCATTCATTGGCACTGGGTACTGGACCAATCGACTTTGTACAAAAAAACCCAACACTGGAACCCACCTGACCTACAGGCACAGCCGCGTCCTTAATATACGAGAGACAGCATTGAGGATTTTTGAGCAGGCAATAAGGCGCTTTTTCCTCGTATGCCGCAAGAATCGAGACCCGTCTTCTCCTGCAGCCAATCAATATCGTCTTTGTGCTTGTTTGGTTCAGTCTTTCTTTTTTGTGTGTGCCTTGTGATCGCAGATTGGCCAGGGATGTCTGACCATTGTGCCTTGCTATGAGGTAGGTTACGAGCACTGACCGGTGAAGCATCGACGAACGGGGCTGTCTTCCCGTCTCTTTCCTGCTCAGGGCTTTTTTATGTTGATCGGCAGGGCTCTACTATCCCCATCCCTAGCACTAGTGCTTCGTGCACTTGGTGCCTGGTCTGCCTGCGAGCATGGGACATTTCCGGTTCTCAACGAAAGCGAATGCCACCTGAATTTTATCGAATCGGCATGAGACCGTCGAAAGAAAGAGGGGGCACCGATGGCCACCCACGATGAAAGTCGACCTCTTCGACGAGGCTAGAATTGCAGGGCAATTTTTAAACTACTGGATGTCAGCATCCGATACGTATGTGTGCATAGTATGTAGGAGCCTCAAGGTAACCGGTGAGGACGCAAAGGGCAATCGACAATCCCCTCGACGAGGCTAGAATTGCAGGGCACGGACCTCTCCGGAACATCTTAGTTACATTCTAGTGCAAGATTGTGCAGAGACTGTTGCCCTACATACAGTACATAGTATTGTGCAGAATCGGCGTCACCTTGACTGAGACAGAATACTTGGATATACGTGGATTTGCTGTGCGCTAAATAGAGCCTTACTTGACCTGATTAAACCTGGCTCCCGACTGGTTACGAGCCCTCACAAGTCGCTTCCTTCGCAGACCCAGCGCTGTACCTCAAATTGAAGATCCCCAATGTTGCGGTCGTTGGCTCGTCAAGCCCGAATAAAACCACGTTCCAAGTGTGTAAACATCATACACCGGCAGTTTTGTGGCCTTGCCAATGGCATCAGCAAATGGCGGCATTTGAGTACATTCCAGCAGGATCGCCCCAATATCCGGATGCGTTTTCAGCAGGTCCAATGTAGTTTTAACCATTTCGGTCTCAATCTTTGCATGATCATACGATATCCCGTCTCGTATATGACGCCGAAGCCAGCCATCCTCTGGCGGAGCTGCGATATGGATGCTGTCTTCTGGATCGTGCACTCCTATCTGCCGCAACTGGCCGGCCCCCAACTTTGAAGCGTCATAAGTCAGCGCACCGATGGTTTCACCGGGACGTAGAAAAGCCTGGATGGAAGGGATCTGGGACAGCGCCGACGCCGCGATGGGGATAGAGAGCCGCTTCGCGAGTTCTCTCTGGCATCCGGCTAGAAATCCACAGTCGGTGATGATGCCCACGCAACCTCTTTGTGCTAGCTTCTCCCCGGCCGAGACGATGCTAGCTATGAATTCTTCCGGGTAGGTTTCATTTGTGACGATGGTGCTCAGCTGTGAGCCTTCGGCCATTTCTCTGAGCATGGGGAAGGGCCATGTCCTTTCGTTGTGGGGATCTCCTACCGGTCGTGCGATGTCGACATCCACGGAAATGAATCCAAGAGGTGGTTGTAGTATATTTGTGTTTTTTTCGTTTGAGGAAGACATAGCTTCTCTGCAGCGATTCGTTGAGGGAAGTGAACGAATACCCTTGCAGGGTTGGATCTATTCTGTGATGTCGGCAGTGATATATACCTATTCTAGAGGCCGAGCATTTAGATAGGCTGAACCTTAGGTTAGAAATAGAGATGCTAGAGTTGATATCTTTTGCGCCTTTCTACAGAACCGTATTTATCATCTTGCTGATCTGGAGGAATCCAGGCTATCGAGGCTGTCGAGGCTGTATTGCACCATCCGAGATGAATCTGGACAGCGCCCTTTGATGCCCCTCCCTAGGCTCAATTCAGTAGTGCTGCCGCAGGTCTTAGTACCAGTGAACGTTCGAATGCGCTTCCCACCCAATGTTTTCACATCTTGTCTTCTTCGTAGCCTCATTGTCGCTCGGGCTCAAGTGGTTGTGGATAGGCACCACTAACTGCTGGGATCTACAGCAAGGAGCCTGTCCGTGGCTACCACCGGGCTGCTGTTGAACCACCTTCTCGGTCTACGCTAAAATTGCAGGGCATTTAGTGGGCTGTTTGTGGCGCAACAAGACACATATAATGCATCGATCTACGAATCATGAAATGCCAAAAAGGCAACAAAATTGCAGGGCAGGTGTTCGCATTCTTCTTGTCCCGTGACATAAGCTGAGAAGGCAGTACAAGAGCCTCTCCCCACCCAACTTGGGTAAAGGGAGGTTATTCCCTCTCCTTAAGCGTCGAGTCGTTGTCTATGGAGTCTACAGCTAGTTGAAAACAGCATCAGTTATCCATTGTCAGTGCTCAGATCACGTGGAATCTCTGACACTTCTTTGATACCGTCCCAGGTCATTCATGATCTCCTGCTATGACTTTGTTGGACCTGGAGATTTAACTATACCATGCACTGCGTGCCCACCACGGCTCTTCGAGCAGGGTTGTGTGGGATGTACTATGTACTCAATCAGGCACTGCCATGATAGCTTCTCAGCAGATCTCGAAATATCATCGCTGCCTACGTGTGCGAATACTTCAGGCAGGTCGCTCTGCCCACATGGGTTCACCTAGCATAGCCTACTAGGACCTAGCGTTGAGTATTAGGTAGGAGGTAAGGGAGCTTTGAACACTACTACTATGTAGGTATTATGTATTGCACTCGACATCGGACATGATCCCTCCATAGATGTTCAACCGGACTCGGATTAAATTACTGGCGTTAGCAGTTGAGGTATCTCATCTTGTCGCCGGCTACAGAGTACTACTATGTATGTCCATGATACGTACCAACATATGGATCCAGTATATATGCTTGCTCAGTGACATCACCCCGGAGCTTAGGTTGAGATCCCTTCCTTAGAAACTCAGTCAAATACAGCAGTGATGCCTTTGCGTGCCCGACCCAGTGTCAACCGAATGCTCTCCAGTTTGAACAGCACCGTTGCCTGATTTGTGTCTGGTCTCGATGAGCAGCCTTTCCGGGCACGAGAGCTAGGCTCGAGTGACACGGACTTTGTGTAACACTAGCTAGGTAGACAGGCATGTGAGCAACCAGGAAGGTGATGCCTAGACATGGACTTTGTACCACCGGCTTCATAATCCCCGGTGGCGACAGGGCGTTTCTCGAGGCACATCGGTCGCTTGAGTGTGTGAACAGTGTGATTTCATCGGCTAGAACGATTGAGGGAGTAAATTCTGGGCCTGTCAGTGTACAAGCTCGAGGTTTTTTGCCACAGTCTCGCCCCGCGCGTGTGCTTATTGTATGCATCCATCCGTGGTCATTTGATCAACACCCGTTCTAGAATCGCTGTCAACTCTCGCTGAACGATGGACGAGTGAGGCTTGGGCCTCCAAGTCTACCTTCTCTACCTACAGCACAGGCAGAAATGCAAATGCCAGCTACTCGGTCCCAACCCGAGCTCATGTCGAGCTAATACCCGGCTGGTATTGAGCTCGCACCGAGCTCAGACTGGGCTGCAACCAATCTCGGTGCTTCAGATGGTACTCACCTCGGTTTTCGGAGCTGTTATCACACCCAACTTGTCCCAGCTCGGAGCCATTAGAGGGAGATCGCATGATAATAGTATCTTTGCTCTTCGAGTTCGTGGGTATGCTGTTCGTTGCACTTTTATCTCGTTCCATTTCTCCGGAGCCAACTCCGAGCCGACTTTGTTGAGAACGAACGGTCTTCCACTGCTGTGCCTTCGCGTTGCTATAATCTACCTCATCTTCTTTCGGAAGACAGTGGCAGCCGTAGAGAAAAGTAAGCTAGTCCTGTTACAGAAGTGTTCTCAAAATCGCCTAGTGGATTTTGCGAGTCGTACGTTATTGAGCCAATGAACTGCTTGGGTTTCCGTAACTCGGGTTAGCGTGTATTCCTGAACTCGTGCTTGGTGAGTGTTATGGAAGAACATCAACGGTGACCAAGCTCGAGCGTTTGTAGGGCTATGGAATTGAGGTTTTGTGGGGGGTTTCTTGCTCTTTCCATGGTTCTAAGTATCAAGTAGCCGCCTGTAAGTGTCGAAGGCTCCGGGTCAAGCTGGATGTCGATTAGTGTCTGGGATGCCAAAATGCGTGGGTTAGGGTTAGGGTTACGACGACATTGCAACGACGACCTGTGCACGACGTGGGTTGGAACTTCGTCGTTAAATGCCGACGCGGATGTATCCTGGTTCCAATTGCCGCCTGTGTGCCATGTGTGCTCCCTTCATGTCAATTTCTCGTGCGTCTGGTGTCCTTCTCGTGTTTGGTTTGATTCCGAGGTGTTGGGAATATATTTTGAGGTGGAGAAAATTACATTCGGACCACGATCCGAGTCTCGACCAGAATCACCCGATGTACAAGCACGACCCGAGGAAAGAAGGATAAGGGATACCATGTACTGGAAGGTGAATTAAGGCATCCATTGTCAATTGTCATGGCTATAGGATACATAGTACCTGTTGCCACGTACGCAGGCGGCAGTACAGAGAATTTACAAATCTAGTCACTTCCTCAAGAGTCCATCCTCCCCTCAAAACCCGAGTCCCGAGCAAACGTCGCATGCAAGATCCTCGCCGACACAGTTTCGTAGATCGGATTGATCATTCTTCTGGGGATATACCGGACTTGTCTCTGGAGTGAATACCTAAGTCTCGCCACTGGAGTTTACCAACCCTCTCTCCCGTTCTTCCCCGGCCCGCAAGTAACACGCGCGGTACTCGGGTCCCACACCATCGCGAGATGTTGCTAGACCAACAAAACACAAGGCGAGACATCAACGGTGGCAAGCAGAAGGCTCACAGGAAAGATGCGCCACTCGGTGCCAGCATGTTACAAACTCCTTGAAAGTGATAGCTCTAGAATGTCCGACCATGGAGCCGAATATTGAGATGAAGTTCCGGGAACGCGAGCAATTCCCTCCCCCCAAAACCACAGTCAGATCGGAGGTAAGCAGGAGAAAAAACCAAGACGACTGCCGAGCTGGGAAGTCGTTGAAACCGTCATATAATCGATCATTTCGGAAACATAGTCATCACCGACAAATCTGAAGTACCTGTTCCAGTAATGTAAGTGCCCTGTTACCTCCGGAAAGCAAAGCACTTTGGATACCAGGAACATTGCGGAAGAGCCAACTCATCCCCTTCGCCCCATCGCTGTGGCGAAAAAGGACGACCTCCACTTTCTCAAATACCTCTATTATCTGGATTGGCTGCACAAATGCTCCGATACACACCCAAAGTAAGTCCGGCCGTGAAAGTTGAGCGCGAAGGAAAAGGCCATGTCCCGTCGGGATTCAAAAAAAGGGACGAGCCCGGAAACTCTGCACCAGGCGGCGAATGGCAAAAGCACCAGGGTCTTTCAACGATTCCATCGTCGGTTCCGAATCTCAGGGAGCCCAACGCAAAGAATGACTGCAGTTGCTGGATCGAGAAAACCTCTGTGCTGTAGTTAGCCTTCCCGTAGAACTTTTTGGACTTATTGTCACCGGTCAGGGGTCGGGGTGCGGGCTTTCGTTAGGCACAAAGGTTGGCTTCCAATTGTCGGTGTGCTACCACTAGACTACCTGTACTGCATTGCATGTATGCGGGAATGGGCGAGGCAACCAGTTCGCTGGGCGGCTCGCTACCCAAAGGATCCCCACAGCTTCGTGATCGATATACAGAAAAGTAAGGCGGCCCAAGGAGGGTTGGGGGCGTGCAAAACATTGGGCTGGGCTGGCGGGTGGCTGGCTAGTTCTGGCGGTGCAAGTCTCGTCAAGTGTGAAGAAGAAACAAAATGGTAGACCGCTTGTCCCTAGACTAGAATGTGGATAGGAATTAAAGCCCAGAGCTTCTGAAGGGGCCATGCGGGAAGTTCCACCACATTCTGGCTGTACATAACATCCAACGAGGTGGGAAAGAACAAGTCGACATTGGACAGGAGGCGCTTCATAGTTGGGACAGCGCGAGTGGCCTGAGCAAACTACATGCCACAGCGAAGTCAATACGACACCAACCTGATGTTATCGCATACAAGCTGACCAAAGCGTCCGTCCAAGCTCGCCGAGAAGTACAGCTGAAGCCACCTGTCTGAAATCACGTAGATGGACGCTACAGAATGAATTTTTTCATACTCAACTCAATCTGATTGTTCATGCCTGGGGTAAAAAATAAACTTTAAACCCCAGGTCTCGTACTTCGAAGGTACACATGTATGCTCGAGAAAGTTCGTCTGATTTGTCTGTCTGGTGCTTTGTCCTCGCTCGAATGAAAGTCTGTTTCTCTAGGTCGAAGTTTCAACCGTGCGTGCGCCCATAACTCGTCTTTCTGGTGGTGGTGGTGATGATGATGATGATGATGATGATAACACAATCTTGAAGAATCCCATTTACCTGCGCTTGGAAGAAAAAGAAAACATGATCCCTCTCCCCGTCACATACCCAACCCAATCTTTTAGAATTCAAGATTTGATTCCCCAAATCCGAATAACCCCCGTTTCCCTGAACCTCATTGACCACCGTAGTTATGACAAGTTTTTTTTTGGGCGTGGATTCAATCTTCTCTATAAACAGACCAACCATACTGTTCATTGACCCACGCTCTCGCTAATCCCGCACCGCTTTCTGTGGGTTGGCTGAATGCAACCTGATGCGTTTCCAGTTCCATGCCATAGATGAATTGGCTCATAACACACTCAAGAAGATTATTGGCAATTCCCTTATGCCGAAACGCCTTGCTCGTCCAGATCCGACTCACCCCAACCACGGCTGGATAAGTCTCCTCGGAAATGCTGATGTTTGATGGAGGGGATGAAGATGTCGGGCTGGCGATCGGGGTCGGAATTTGGGGTTTGTGAGAAATCTGAGTTGGGTTCTCCTCGTGCGTCTCGGTTGGTGCTGGCGAGGCAGGTCTGTTCAACCCGAAATGATCATTTAGTGGGATCGTCTCACCTGTCGAGGTTTCACCAGGGACAACTCGATGGGCCTTTGAAATTCGCTCGGCAAGACAAACACCCACACACTTGTCATCCACAATGTGTAGGAAAGCCTTATATCTGTCGCATTTTTTGCCACCGGATTCCTCGTCTTTCTCCCCCTCGGGGATTCGCTGGCTCCACAATTCCTCCTCTTTGATGTCCACGCTTCCAAGTTCTTTGTTGACAATTCCAAGCACCTTCTGCACTACCCGTCGAGTGGGAAGGGCCATTTTCCGATCCACCACAATAACGCTTCCTGGAATGTGCGAAACCTGATAGCACCACCGCATAGCCGACTTAAGGAATGGTTTGCCGAGTTCGATTCCCGCACTGTCCCGATTGTGGTACATATTGTGTAATTGTACATCTTCTGGCACTGATGGCATGTATGACATCTGACATACTGCGCATGTTGTGGGAGCTAGGGGCTGACCTAGGTCGAGAACTGTCTGAACGAGCTTTTGTTTGGGAGGCGCTGCAGCCTTTGGAATTTGAATTGTTGGTCGCGCTACCGGGGTCCGCTCTAGATCTTGCTGTGGAGGCGCGTCGTTGGCCGGAGGTTGTGAGCTGTGTGCCCGAGCGCTGGAGTTGAAGATTTCCGACAAGGGCTCAGAATCAACACGCGTACTCGCAGGCCCGCTGGGACCAGTTGGTTCTTCTGTACGCTTCCGCTTCACAGTCTTGGCCTCCTTCTTAGATTTGTCGAGGAAAGAGAAGGTTGGCTTTCTAGGCTTGACATTGGGTGGTGTGAGTTGTAATCCTGGCGGCGGCGATGAGGGCGGCGTGATGGTCCTGGAGCCTCCATCGTCTTCGTGTGACTCTGCAGAGAAGATGGTGCTGTTCTTACGCGAAGGTGAGGAAGAGAGCGCGGCAACACTGGTTTCTCGTATGGCGCGTTCGAGGCTGTCTTCGAGCTCGAGGGGATGTAGTGTGTTCTCGTTGGAGACTGCAGTAGAGAATGAAGGCGCATTCCACGAGTCGTTGAGACGAAGGCGTTTCGGTGGTCGATAGTCTTCACCATCCCAGGCGCGCCGCACGTTGCGGCTGTAGGTACGCATGTATAGACCCCTGGCATTGTTAGCTTGGGCTTAAACGCCATGACAGCAAGGTGCGGGACTGAAGAATATACCCTTTGTAGCTGTTTGTGACAGTGTAAGGATACACGACAGGCGACATCGTCGCGTCGTAATGGAGGTGCAGGGTGTTCTGAGTACTCGAGGTGGGCAGCAGAATAATAGAGTGCGGGATATGATTTATTGAGAGGGAGATACAGGTGATGTTTGGCTGAAGTGGGCACGGAGACGCGTCTTTGAGGAGTGCAGCTGGTTTCGAGATAGCTTTGGTTTTAGCGGGCGCGGGAGAACGGTCTCGGGGGTGGACGATGCGAGCCGGGTAAAACAGTGCTGGTTATGAATGGGCGAGACTGTCGCCTCTCGGTAATAATTGCGAGATGCCAGTAATCAACTTGCGGGCGTCTTGGGCGTTACAAGTATGGATCCGAAGTGATTCGGGGGCGAGTTCCAGTTGGTGGAGCTCCAGGGGGGAAACAGGCGGCCGCAGTGCAAAAGCGAGCCTAGAGGAGTGTAGCGAACCACCTGGCTAAGCCTCCTTAGCCAAGCGAACTGCCCTCCGGGTGCCTCCCACTGTGCTGACTGATCTGCTTTCTCAAATCCTCCTTGCTTTTTTCGGCCTGGTCTCAGGGATTAATTAGAAAAAAGGAGGGATGCTGGAATTCCTAATGCTGCTGACAGGTACGAGCACACAAGTACTGTTGTCTCTGATAACGAGACTTTGAGACTTTGGAAGAAAGTTCGATGCTTTTGACGGAATCGGGTGACAAAGACGACCAAAAGTTAAAAGGGTGCTTGACTGAGTCTTTAGGTCGATCGGAAGCCGAAAACGTGATCGTGGTGAAAAGCGTGCACAAAGTAGGCGGGAGAAATCAGAGTCATCTGAATGAATCCTTCGTAAAGCGAGGAAGAAGTTACTTGTAGTCCGTGACGAGGTTGGGTGATGATCTGATGATGAGTGTGTTTCTTGTTTGTTGATCCCTCTCGATCTGACCTGAAGGACTGGGACTGGGACTCCCTCAAGTCATTGCCAATGAGTGAATCAATGATCAATGGAATTCCCGGGGACCGGGTGGTCACCTCATTGTTATTATTGTTCTCGCCCGCTACCGACCCTATGTCAAAGTTGCCGTCGTTGGCCTAGGCTACCAGTGCAGTGAGGCTAAACTTGGTGCTGCCCTACGAGCTCTAAGGCTGTGGCACAAGTTTACTTGCCTCGTGTTGAGTCTTTCGCAGAATCTTTGCTCGTCAAATCAGGGATCAAGTCATCAAATGGGATGGCCGACTTCTGCCGCCTGGGAATGCGTGGGCAGCCAATGCCAGGCCACCGCCCCATTTCCTGAGACTTCCTTTCGAGGGACCCATATCGCAGCAACTACGAATCACGGGAGTCTAAATTCGAAGCCGCCAGGGATCCGTGCCTAATCACGGAGACGAAAAGAGACCTCGCCACCCACTTGATTCACTTGGTTGCTTCAGCGCTTGATCTGCTGGGTCGCGACAGGAAAAGGGCACTTCGAAGTCTTCATCAGAGCGAATCGAGATCGTTGCCTTAGCTCTGGTTGCCCGTGGGTACCCGACTATTCTTTCGCCTTCTCCCTTCCCCGACCACTAAAGTTCCATCTCACGAATGGCTCTCTGTGCTGTGATATATGCACATACCTGAGAACGGCACTGTCTGTAAGTCGAGGCCCTGGGAGGGTGGAGCCCCCTCTACTGAGAACACAGAATCAGAGAGACAAACACTACACCAGCCAGTTACTCGTGAAAGGATTCAGATCATCACACGAGTGCCCCATACTTCTGGCTTTTGTGATTTGTCGCGTATATTGAAGCGGACCCTTCTGTGCTGGCTGACTGCCTCGTTGCTAGATACCATGGCAAGTCTGGGATGAGTGGTAAGCAAGTGCCAGCGGATCAAGGCAGGCACAAAGCAACCTGGGCGCCTGTACCCAACAAATCATTCCCTGTGTGCGACATGGTGACCGGTTGAAGCTGCAGTGTGCACAGTCAAAAGAGGCAGCCAATCGACTCCGGTCATTCACCGCAAAAGCAATGGTCTTTGTGACACGTCAGTCCCCGGAATGGCCACCCGAAAAGCTGGCAGCCTGCTGTTGGGCTTCACCTTCCAAACCTTCAGGAAAGGGAAAATAGTCCTGTGGGATACTTCTGGTGACGACGAAGAACGACCTCCGTGCCTTGCATGAATAGACTGTCTCCGCTGTGCCCAACGACGGCAGTGTATTTGGCGGGGAAGTAAAGAGCAGCATACCCGAATCAGCTGGCGTCTTGGGACTCGATGGCATTATTCTGCAAATCCACTGCTACTCCATGCCGAAACTATCCATTGCTGCCCAATTTGAATGGCATTTAAAACACAGTCTGCTCTTAGGGGATCTTGCACCAGGCGCGACGCAGCACGGGAAAGCAACTAAGTGCCGGCACTTCTAAAACAGTACTTGATCTGTTGCCTCGAGTCGGGCATCCGCCGTGCTCCTTGAGATTGAAGCGTATGTGTCTGGGAAGACGGCAGACTTCCAGTATCTGTGGACAAATATAGCAATTGTCTCGTGGCTCTGATCGGAGGTACGAGGCCACAGATACCCCCAGGCGGCCATCGCTTTTCTTCTCCAATCAGTACGTAAAAACATACCTGGGGTTCTCATCGCCCATTTCCGCAATTTCGTCTTCTGTTTTTCCGATTATTTTTGCGTCCTCGTTGCCAGCTTGGCGGCTCTTATTTCGAGCAGAAAAATAGAACCCCATGACCGTATAAATCGCAATGGCCACCGCGACCATCGACAGAGAGACAGCGTTACCACGGACATATCGAGGGGCCTCACTGGTTTTGTAGAGCTAGAATGCTTTGTTAAAAACTTGATTTCCAGGTCACGATCCCGCCATTACTTACGAAAGGAGCCATTATGCCTGATGCGTTGCCAATGGTGAGTCTGGAGATCCTGGTTAGCTTGTGATGGAGAATGTGAAGTGTCGAAATTTCACTCACTGAAGTCCACTCGCTGTCGTTCGCTTCCCATAGCGAGGTTGATCTAATAGAGGAGGTAAGCCATTGAATGCCAGGCATGATGTGGGAATCATATAGGGACGTACTTGACGGCAGCCATGCAAGAGGAATTCCGACTCCAACATACAAGCCCATGGCGACCAAAAAGCATGCAAAGTAGTGAACACCCGGACGCACATCCGCGATCAGAATCGCATAGCCAATGACACTGATGCAGGCGAAAGGAACAACGGCCAGTGCTCGCCGTTGGTATCTGTCTGAAGCCCAAGCCACGGCGAGATACGTGATAGCCCCAAGTGCATAGCATGGAACTGTGAGGGCCTGTATTTCTGCGGTGGACCATTGGCCCAATCCCTTGATGATGGTAGGGAGGAAGGTGGAGTAGCCATAAAGCATCGTATCGACGCCGAACTGGCCAAAGGCAAACATCCATACTTTCCAGTCCTTGAACGCCTTGATTACGTCTTCTTTGTGTAGAAGATCACCCGAGGATGTATGGCCTATCTGGCGTCTTTTTCGGACGACCATAAGATCCCTCTGCTCCTGATTTAGGTAGTAGGCGGTTTCTGGATCGTCAGCCAGCCAGAAGTAAACGATGACCCCCAAAACAATGCTCGGGAGGCCCTCAATAATCATGATCCATCTCCATCTGTCAACAGTTAGCGTGAGTGCTAGAGACTGGATCTAGATTTGCTCACCCTGATTGACCCGCAACTCCATCCATAAATCCGATGCCATAGGCCATGAGCCCTCCTACAGAGCCGGCCAGAGCAGCCGAGACGAAAAGATAACCGACCCGTAAAGCGATCTCCCTTTTTGTGTAGAACAACGTGAGATAGATCGTCATACCTATTCGCGATCAGCGGATGTCTGACTGAACAGAAGGTCTCATTGATTACCAGGAAATAAGCCAGCCTCAAGGGCACCCATGATCAATCGGCACACGATCAGTCCGCCATAGCTTTGGCAGACTCCAGTGAGAGTTGCAACCACACCCCAACTGAAAGTGGTGAAACGATAATGTCAGCGCTTTGCTTCGTAGGAAAATTTATGGAAGAGGATGTTGCCGGGTTTCACGGCATAGAAGACAAGAGATCACTCACGAAAAGGTGATGAACGCAATATACCGACTTGGGCGAAGCCGCTTGATAAGGAGACTGAGGATACCCGTTAGTCTGTGGCACTTAATGGTGATGGGGCAATCTCTACTTAGACGGGGTTTCGCAAATGATGTAGGTCACGAATAGCAAGCTGACCGCTGTCTGGTATTGCGAACCATGGAGGCCAAGATCTTCCTCCAGGTTATACAGTCGTGCATTGCCGATGTTGACTCTGTCCAGGAAAGAGAAGAGATACAGAAGCATAGTAGGCGGGATGATATAGAAGTCGAGTTTGCGGATCAAATGCCTCTCCGCGGCATGGTCAATGGAAGGGATCGTCTCGAGATCTTTTTCAGAGGTATTGACAATGGCATTCTCGTCGCTTATCATGTCCTGCTGGTGCTTCTCCGGGTCCATGGCTGAAACAGAACCTTTGTTGGCGAGCGAGTCATCGCTTCCAGCCATATTGTCGAGGTCTTTCAAGCTCTGGTGGCAAATAAGAGCGTCTATTCGCTAGACTCGTCAAAAATGGTGAATGTCGATCGGTCTTTCGCTGTGAAGTCTTTTAACCAGGGCGTTTACATATCACAGAATTAAGCATGCAATCTCAAAGGACGTTGGGCTGGGTCAAATACTCTTGCAGCTAAGCTCTGCTGACGGGCAAGCAGCATCGACGTTCGGGTCTTATCTCTTCATGTCGGCAGATTGACTCCTAGCGCCATATCGCAGGCATGACGCTCTGGAGACGCTTGGTATCATAGGCTATCAATGCCACAGTTCATCCTTGGGAGCGTGGTATCAGAGAAAACGTGGGGATCTTCAGAAACGGTCGAACGCCAATGACGCGGGCCCAGCTCAAAGAAGCGCCTGTAATTGGTCTGTACAGCATGCGACACGGTCCCCACAAACCGACCACGGCGGACGATCGGCGGTGGCGTTACTTGGTGTTCACAATTCACCAGCTTCAACGGCGACCTGCCGACGAGGTAGATAGAGATCACTGCTAGTGAGGTACGAATAAGAACCTGTCTCTAGTTGAGAATGTGCAGGACTTGATGCGAGAGGAGGAACTTAGGTTGGCTTTTTCAATCCTAAGATACTTTCTAGTCGGACAACATGGTTTTTCATCGACTTGCAGCCGTCAAATTCAGGTTGGTGTCAGAGCGTGTGATACGGATGCTGACATCAATGTGGGAAGCGCCTCTACTGAACTTGAAGCAATTGGAAGTACAAAGTACGTTCTGATTTATCTCAACTATGAACGCGATGCCAAGAACGTACTCTTACGGTAGCCGCAACATCAGTGAAACACGCGCGAGCAGCGAGCACCGAATGGGCGCCAGATAAGCCTCACCATAAATTAAGGTGAGGAAGTCAAGAATAGGTAAGACCAGCAACCATTGAAGTCTCGTGTTCAGCTTCTCTATTTAGTGACTTGTAGCTAATTGGCCTGGCTGCCTCGGTGGCTGAGAGACTCGAGTTCCCGGGGCCACGGAGCTTAGCCTAGGTCCCAGTTGTCGTCATCCCCATTGAACTTTCAGGTGTATTTAATTTTGGCTGTTGGCTGGCACCAAAACAATCATATTGTCAACCTCAGGCCGAATCGTGATGGAGCTCTCCTCCAGGCATCACACATAATGCTGAAGTGTCTTCCATTTGGATTCTTCACTTCTTCGGTATGCTCACCCTATCCTACCAGATCGAGAATCAGCCATTCCCTGACCCCGCGACTCGGTCACGTCGCTATCTCTGAACCCCCATGAATACGCCTGTAGAAGCGCAGTCTACATCGTCCCTGAGTAATTTGCTTGCGAACCCTCCTCGTTATCCTCGAAACCCAACCCATCAAGTTCACGATTCCCTCGTTCTTTACATTGTCCGTGTCCCAGGCAGCAAAGGTGAGAGAACGTGCAGATTCATGCAAGAGAAGGACACACATTGAGATCTGCTAGATGTATTTCTCACAACCCTCAAGCCGCCTACTAAGGCTTCGATAAGCATAGAGGCCGTTCAGTCAAGCCTCTATTTCCTCCATGTCGAGCGACCGGAAGATGATGCGCTGAGAGAGTCTTTGGAGGCTGTACGAGCTCAAGAGAAGCCCAAAGATGATGTCTCGCCCATTCAGAGAAAACCTCTTCCTGCCACCCCGTATGCGAACTATCCTGCGTCCCAAAAACCTCCGACACCTCCAAAGAGTTATCCTCACTACCAGCCGCCGTTGCCTGGTTCGGCCACTGCGACGCAAGCCGAACGACATTCGGCGCGTGGCGCAAATCTGAGATTAAATACTGGTGACCCTTCCAAAGCTTCTGCCTCGCGCAAGCCCGTGGGCGCACGACCGATGCCATCAGTCCCGCATCTAGAGGCTCCCTCGCCGACGGTGCATGATTCAAGCAGTGCCTCACCCAGTCCGATCGAACAAGCACAAAGACAGTTCAGAATGGCGCGAAAGCCTATGCAGCATATGTTCCCTGCTCATACTCGTGACCAGGCTAAGACTGATGCTGGTGATGGGTCCCCGACGTCTGCTGCCATAGATCCATCATCCCAATTCACGAGTCCAGCATCTGTGGGGAAAGGCCAACCTAACCTCCAGCCTACTCCTTTACGAATTACCCTAATCAGACGAGACCCAGCTTCTGGAGGTCAATGGAATGTCGGTAGCATTGTACCACAAAGTGCTTCTGGACCTCTCCACGAAGTTGATATTGAGCTTTCTTCCCCAGGGTACGTCCAGTTTGCAAAGCTGGACGATGGCGGCAGTAGCAAATTTCGAAGAAAGGTTGCTTACTTCCAGACCTCCAAAGAAGACATAGGGTCAGGGACGAGGGCGAGGAGCAATTCTGCTGAGTCCTTCTCGGGCTTGCCACATCCGAACCGGCAAAAGCCGCGCCGGAGCTACGCATTTATCTCGCCATGGCAAGGAATGTGTGCTTTCAGTAATGGCTTGGATGGAAAAAGTCTACGATGCCGGCAAGTCCTGCCAGGCGCGAATGCCTCAATGCCAGGTGTGAGCGCAGATGTTGCCGAACTTCGATTCAACCTGCCCTGGGCGACACTTCGCCTGAAGGATCCCCCCAAAAGACAAGGCAGCGAATTGTCAGAGGTGCCTCCTAATAAACTCAGCGCGCGTCTAGATGGCGCTCTGAATCGAGAGCAATGGAGGAAGAGCTTTCAAGTGTTGTCGCACAAGGCGCGCAAACAACTTTCGATCAGCGACTACAATGGCGGCGGCCACGATGAACATCGGCTCAGCCTCGACCTGGGTCGGGAGAAAGCTGGAGGTGGCTTCCAAGGCCACAGCGCCAAATTGGGGAAATTGATCATCCATGATGAAGGCTTGAAGATGTGTGATTTAGTAGTGGCGTCTTGCATGGGTGTCTGGTGGCAGCAGTATGCAGGAGAGATCTTGTGAGATATCATCTACTTCTTTTTTTTTTTGAGCGTTTTCAGGTTGGATACGAGTATGGTAGCAAGGGAGCTCCGGGCCACGATGGGATTGGAAATGTGCCTTACCGTGCATGTACGTACCGTAAAGCTATCAAAGCCTTCCCCTTTCCACGTTTCTCACGCATGCAAAGCGGCCAGGTCCATGCCCCCTGCAATTTCCTTTAGGTGCCCTCGGTGCCCTCTAAGAGCCTTTTGGGAACTTTTTTGGGTGCGGGGGCTCCGAGAGAGATTCTGGGCTTGGCGGGCTGTTGACGTATCTCCGTTCGTGGCAATTGGGGCCGATCAGGGCTGGATTGATTGACTGACTGAGCAACTGACTGCGCTGTGCTTAGAAGCTGGTCACTCACACACGAGCACCTATTTTCCGCAACTAGCTCTATGTAATATCTTGAGGAAGTGTCCTTCGCCTATAATGTCCTCTACGTGAACCATACACGACGTAATACTGGTGCATTTGTCCCCTCCGAGTCGTGTTGTTGTCGACGTGCTCCGTCACCCCGAATTGGCCCAATACGAACCCGAGATATTGGCACGACTGCTCGTACGTCTCTGCGTCGCCCTCTTACGGTCCTCGTGATTGAGCCCAGAAAGGCGCATGAGACGACCACGGCAATGCCTCTTTGCAGTTGAGGTTGCCGTCGATCGGCAAATGTCGTGGATCTGCGACTCCTGATTCCTCGTTCCTCCTCGAACGGCGTCCCCGTTTGCACGTCATGGCGGAGACGGCTGAGATTGAGCAGAATTCCTCTGCAAACACCGCACTGGCTGAGAAGACAAACCCGAAAAAGAAGGGAAAATCGACATCCTTCCAACCCAATCTCAAGATGAACGGCGAGCCAGGCCCTGCGGTGTCTACAAACGAGGGCTCGCACCGTGCGATTGCCTCAGGCCCAACTCCTCCGACTGCTACCCCACGAGACGTGTCTCCCGATCGACTGACGCCCTTCTCTACAGCCTCGAGGACTTCCAGTGCTCTGAAAAAGCCGAGTGCTTCCGGATCCCACCTCGCTCGAAGCAACACAAACGAACACTCCTCTGTTGGAAAGGAGGTTCCCGGGTCTGACACTTCATTGCATGGCACTGGCACACCTACGGCAGGCAGGAAAAGCGTTCAGTTTTCGCGCGATACTGAAGAGATCAACGATCAAAGCAATGGCCAGCCGGTGACAAGTGATAGTCCGGGCCAGGACAAGCCTCAATCGTTATACGCTAGATTAAGAGCACTGGCAATACCGCAGGCATATTCATTCGGTCATACTCGATCCCCGAGTGGTTTATCTGCGAGTGCACGCTCGACAGATGGGAAGGACCTTGATAGTCAATTTGCCGTTCAACCTGGCCGCACTGAGACGGGACTTGCCGCCACACTAGAGGAGGACAGTGGTGCTGAAGCAGACGCCGACGGAGACGAGAGCAGTGCCGCTGAAAACAACTTTACGCAATCGATACCTCGAAAGAGGCGCCGAAAATTACAACGCTTTGATGATATTGAAACAGCCCCTTCCTCCCCACACAGTCCTATGCGCCATGGTTCCACCAGTGCGCCCATTGGCACTGACCCGGATCGACCTCGAGCCTTGGCTAGAAGGGCCACCGATACTGACATGTTCAGCGGCCAGCAAGGTGTCTCCGAGGACGAAGGACGCAAACAGCTTTCCAGCAACAACGCCTGGAAACCACGTCACCCTCTCCGAGGTCTGAGTTATGGCGGTGCCCAACGGAGAATCGGCGACACTACTCCCGAGGGTAGTCAGAGAAGACCACTGACCCTTCTAAGTTTTGCCAACATTGGTTCTTCCCGGGAGGGTGCAGCGAGTGATTCCCAGACACCTAAGACGCCATCTCGTAGGAAGGTGCTCGTTGAACGATCTTCAACGTTGGGCGCGGCAAAATGGAGTCAACTCAAAAACAGCATCAGAACTTTGGGACAACGGAAAAAGAAACCACCGACTGCTGAACATCAGCGGTCGGCAGCACTCCTTGCTGAATTGGCTGCCGGAGCTCCTGCTGCTCTAATGCTTGCAAGCATGTTCCAACGAGATGAGCGTAATCAGAAGCGGGTGCCAATACTCCTGGAGCAGCTCAGAGTCCAGGTCATTGACAGCGAAATCGACCAGAGCAAAACTAACTACAAAGCGCTCAATGACATGGATGAAGAGAAACTCTTGCGCCATCTGATCTTCAAAATCGAATGCGAATATGGTAACGGCGCTAATAGAATGAGATGGTATATCAGAAGATCCCTTGGTGATTTCTCTAGACTGCATCTCAAATATAAAGGAGCTTACAGCGCTGGCCGGCTCAGGTTAAGAAGCGATGGACGCAAGAGGTTACCTCATTTCCCGCTAGACGTCTTCCCACAATGGGCCAATTTCAAGACTGTTCCTCTGCTTGCTGACGATCGCGATGATCATGGTCACCAAAGTGACGTTGACCATGGTGACGACGCTGAGCCAGGCACAGCAACAGATACCGAGAGACCAACGCCCCTAAGTCAAACACGTCCAACAGCCTTGCAAGGAAGAAAATCGAGCATAGCAGATCCCACCGGTTTGGGAAACAATCGCGCACAAGCGTTCATGCGGCAACAACGTCAGAGTTTAGAAAGATACTTGAAGGAGATGATACAGTTTTTACTGTTTCGCCCTGAGAGTAATCGTCTGTGCAGATTCCTGGAGATATCTGCCTTAGGCATGCGTCTCGCTGCCGAGGGTAGTGAACGTGGAAAGGAAGGACTGTTGTTGATTCGGTCAGCAAAGGGCCTCGATTTTCGAGCCCTCAATGCTGGCGAGTTTAAGAGACGACATACGCCCAAATGGTTTCTGGTCCGAAACAGCTATGTGGTGTGCGTTGACTCGGCCGAGCAAATGCATATTTATGACGTTTTTCTATTTGATTCCAGTTTCAAGATACAACCACGAAAGTTACGGTCGACTGAGCAGAGGACGGCAAAAGAGCTGGCAAATATTGCCAAAGAATCCGCAAAGCATCCTCAGCACCACCGACTGAAGCTCGTGAACTCAGAGAGAAAGCTGAAACTGATTTCTGACAACGAGCGTCAGCTCCAACAGTTTGAGGACTCCATACGAGAAATGCTTGCTGTGTCTCCTTGGTCGAAAGTCAATCGGTTCGAGAGTTTTGCTCCGGTGAGACCAAAGTGTTTTGCCCAGTGGCTTGTGGATGGCAGGGACCATATGTGGGTTGTTTCTCGCGCACTAAACCAGGCGAAGGATGTCATTTATATCCACGACTGGTGGTTGAGTCCGGAATTATACATGAGACGCCCTCCAGTCATAAGTCAGAAGTGGAGGCTTGATCGAATCTTGAAGAGAAAGGCAGAAGAAGGAGTGAAGATTTTTGTGATTGTCTATCGCAATATCGACGCCGCCATTCCGATTGATTCGCAATACACAAAATTTTCGTTGCTTGACCTTCATCCGAATATATTCGTGCAGCGCTCACCCAATCAATTCCGACAGAATACATTCTTTTGGGCCCATCACGAAAAGATATGTATAGTTGACCACACGGTCGCTTTTGTGGGAGGTATTGATTTGTGCTTTGGAAGATGGGACACCCCTCAACATACTCTGATCGACGACAAGCCCACGGGCTTTGAGACAACCGAAGAACCGAGGGATGCGGATCACTGTCAACTGTGGCCTGGTAAAGACTACTCAAATCCGCGCATACAGGACTTTTACGCACTGAATAAACCGTACGAAGAGATGTATGACCGCCAGAGGGTCGCCCGAATGCCGTGGCACGATATCTCGATGCAAGTAGTTGGACAGCCGGCACGCGACTTGACCAGACACTTTGTCCAGCGCTGGAATTACATCTTGCGACAACGGAAACCTACACGTCCAACGCCGTTCTTGTTACCTCCCCCTGACTTCAACCCGGCGGACCTGGAAGCCCTTGGGCTTGACGGAACTTGTGAAGTTCAAATCTGCCGCTCAGCCGGACCTTGGTCAATTGGCACACCGGATAAAACGGAGCACAGCATTATGAACGCCTACATCAAAATGATTGAAGAATCTGAGCATTTCGTCTACATTGAGAATCAATTCTTCATCTCCAGCTGCGAGACAGAAGGTGCCACTGTCCACAACAAAATTGGTGATGCCCTGGTGGAACGTGTCACGCGTGCCAGTAAAAATGACGAGGCATGGAAAGCAGTCGTCGTCATTCCTCTAATTCCTGGCTTCCAGAATACTGTGGAAGAGGAAGGCGGAACAAGTGTACGGCTCATCATGCAATATCAATATCGCAGCATTTGTCGTGGAGAGTCGTCTATCTTCGGCCGCCTGAGAGCTGTTGGAATCGACCCCGAAGACTACATCCAGTTCTATGCTCTTCGCCAATGGGGCAGGATCGGGCCTCGCAAGACGCTAGTCACCGAACAGCTTTACATTCACGCCAAATGTATGGTAGTTGATGACCGAGTCGCCATAATTGGGTCTGCCAATATCAATGAGCGCTCTATGCTGGGAAACCGCGATTCCGAATGTGCTGCGGTCGTTCGAGACACAGATATGATCTGGTCTAGGATGAATGGCGAGCCTTACCAAGTGGGCCGGTTTCCTCATACTCTTCGAATGCGCTTGATGCGTGAACATCTCGGCCTCGACGTTGACAAAATCATGGAGGACGCCCAAGTCATGGAGACAGAGCATCACAAAGCACATCCTTCAGGGAAATCGGACAGGTCAGAGTCTCCTGTGCACACTTTCGGTAGCCCTCTTTCGGAAGTTGATGACATCCTGGGTCCGCTTGACGGACAAGGGGCTGATTCGCACGAGGATATGCTTCAGCGTACCGAGGAGTTCAGAAGCTTCAACCACGACGTGGACTGGGAACAAGCAGGCAATCCTAATCTCAAATCCAAGCGCGCGGGCGTAACCCAAGATGCGCGAGTGACGGGTGATCACCACCACAAAGATGATGTCAACGGGCTCGGGTATGATAGAATGGTTCAATTCGCCGCAGAGGGCTTTGGGGATGGAAGAGATACCACGCTCGTCAAAGGGAACAAGGAGGTGCTCATGTCAGACCTTGATCCTGAGGGCAGAGCTACTTTGCAAGAGCCTAGAAAACATGGCGAACAGCTTCGTCTACCGTCATATGTGGTGAAAATGGAGACACCAAATCCTCCACTCCCTCCGAAGCCAGCTCTCGAACGAATGGATACACATGAACTCGGTTTGCCCATGCTGTCGCAATTGCCTGCTCTACCCCAAAGCGACGATTCGGACATAGGAGGTCCGCCACTCGCAAAGGCCAGGTCGAAAGACTCGGTCCGTGGTCGCCATCCGCTCATTGACGAGCTTCGGCGTCCAATGCTCGATCGCGATTGTATGACAGATCCAATACACGATGCCTTCTTCTTTGATACTTGGCATGCGGTGGCAGAAAACAACACCAAGATCTACCGCAGTGTTTTCCGGTGCATGCCGGACAACCAAGTTCGTAATTGGGACGATTATCATCAGTATATGGCATACGAGCAACGATTCAATCAGCTGCAGGGAAATGACCTCCCGACAGAGCAGAAGCTCGCCGATCCCGCTAGAGAGACCAAAAGCGGTCCTCCGGGTGTAGGCTCTCGGCATCCACTTTCTGAGATCAAGGCTATCACGCATGTTCCCAGCGACATTGACAAGAAGACTAGCGAGCTCAAAGGGAAGCTGAAGGAAGCCTTGAACGAGAAGTCACACGAAAAGGTGGATCGTGAAAAGGCAAAACTGCGACAGTGGGCTGCAGATGCGAACCAAGCGCAAGCAGAAAAGGAAGGCATGCCCACCCTGCACCGACAGGAAACATTGACAGCAGAAAAGGCGGGACTAGAGACTGTCCCCGAAGGACAGGCGACGACAACCGATGAAGGCAGTGCAACGGGCGAAGACGATGAGGCTAATAGTGATCCTCCGAACAGCAGTCTCGGGTCTACTGTAGCGGCGGACAAGGAGAAATCAGTAACGGTTGCCCCAACGGCCACTGTAGGTGGCTCGGTAACGGGCTACTCGGAGACGCCGACTCAGAATGGCGCCCAAGGCACAACTTCGACGGCCAATCTATCAGGAAGCGTTCGCAAACGCCGACGAGCTACGACTAGGTCCAGTAGACGCGATTTCAGCGCAAGCGACGACCTCTTGAGCATTGAAGAGGCAGAAGAGCTACTGAATTGTGTCCAAGGGCATCTTGTGGTGTGGCCCTATGATTGGTAAGCATCTGCATGGATGAAAGGATTCGAATAACTGCTGATGAATACTTGTGCTTAGGCTCGAAAAAGTCGAGGCTGGTAGCAACTGGCTGTTCCCCTTTGACCAGATCAGCCCGATCGAAATCTAGTGAGTGCCTAAATGCCTAGTCCCTTTGAAGTAGAGACACATATGCTAACCCTTCGATCTCCAGTATATAATTACTCAGGCAAACAGGGCTCCAGCTTGATGGGATGCAGGACGAGGGTTGTTAAGAAGGGTCTCCGGTACCGGTGCATAAAATCAGACTATTTTCCAAGACAAATGAGAGCGGATCGCATATTATGTATGGACTTGATTCAACGGCCGACAAAAAGCAGCTGGATTGTTAGCAAGGGTGGAGTGATGGTGCTTGATCTATCTGTTGATTGGCATGCTGGGAAAACTATTACACATTGGGTCATGGCTTGGTGGTATACTGACAAACAGCATCGGCGGACCGGAGTGCTGGGACATGGAGTAATTTCTTTTGGTTTATGTCCAGCATAGCATAGAGATCTATGAAGCGAACAGCGATCAACGACAAGGTCGGTCTGAAGTACTCGTTGGCAATTGAGCCACGCGACAGGCACTGCCGTAAAGGATTTCAAATGACGAGCAATGACACGCTCAAAGTATGGCAGTGGAGTTGACGATGCTAGGCCAGACAATAAGATTAAATCTTCAAGAATTAGTCCAGCCGTTACCAGCACCCTAACCGTTATATATCAAGGCCTTTACGCCTGCGCAGGTTGTCGTCTATCGGATTACCGAGATTTTATTCATCACCACCATCCCACTTGAGATCGATCTGGCCCCGTCTTGATCTGATCCCGAAGCCGCCATGATAATTGACATGCCGCACGAGGCCACTGCCGGCAGTGTGAGCAAATCAAGTTCACTGCCTCCTGCGACCCGCAACAAAAGACCTACGACCGAAACCTCAGCCCCGCCGTGAAGCCCTCAGATTACTCAAGTCTCCAAAGACAAACCAGGAGACCAGAGCCTGAACATGGCAAGGCGTTGAAGCTCGTATATTTAAGGTTGCAAACACCGTCTCTCATTGGGGGTTTGGCACAAGGCTTGAACATCTCTCACTCCACGCGCACGGCTTCAGGCCCCCTACCTCCAGGTTACCGAGAGTCTGGCCGTCCGAAACACTTGCACAAAGTTAAGGTCCCTCGTTGCCAGCATGCCGTTTACTCGCTCACAATCGAGAACCTGTTGTTGCCATGGTTTGACATCATGGACCCAATGTTCGAGCAAGAGGTGGTGACTGCGAAAAGAGGTCGGAAGAGTACGCCCAAGGTCAGATCAGGGTGTGTTACTTGCAAGTGAGTGTCTCCACGTCCATAAATTAGGCGTATGGGCCTCTCCCAAGCCTTGATACACTGCCTCCTGACAAATACCGACGTACGGTAGAGCCCGGAGAGTCAAGTGCGATGAGCAAAAACCCGAATGTCAACGCTGTCTACGAGCGAATCGGAAATGCGAGGGCTATTCAGACCATGATCGAGCGACCCTCGTACACCAGTTGCCCTTGGAACCCGCCTCTATCGCAACATACAATATCCCGTTCAAAATCCCCGGAAGTCAGGCCGACCGCCAGCTACTCCACTACTACTGCTGCCGCGCGGCATGGAACCTCTCCTCGTGTACTGACGAGACTTTGTGGACAGTCTTGATCCTGCAACGAGCCGCCCACGAACCCGTTATTCGCAATGCACTGATCGCTCTTAGCTCGCTGCACAAAGACTATTTGTGTGGAGAGCTAGTGGGAACTAATTACGAAACGCTGGCTCCTTATGCGCATCTACCCCCAGTCACAAACGTGAAAACCATGGGCATGATTAGCAGATGCCATCGCCAGCTGAGACACTATCTTTCACGACCAGATGCATCTCCGGATGTGGCGCTTGTCTGTAGCGTGATTTTCTACACCTTCGAGTCACTGATGGGCGAATCGCAAAGGGCCATTTGGCATCTAGACCAAGGCTTGATATTGCTTAGGAAATGCCAAATGGACAAATCATTCCGTCCTGACGATCCTTTGATTGCAACCTTAACCACCTTGCTGCATCACTTGGACCTCCAAGCGAGTTGCTTTGACGACCGTCGTCCTCCAATCTTTAACCTTGTTACCGACACCGAAGCTCTTGGCCATGTCGATGTTGTTCCGGATAGCTTTCTTGACATTATCCACATGGAGGCAGTCCTTACCAAAATTCGGAACTGGACACTGCATCATCTTGTCAATTATGTCCATTTCCGAGGTGCACCAATCGAACAGCTACCCTCCCAATTTTTCTTCGAAAGGCTATTACTTGCGACTCAATATCGTAAGTTCGAATCCGTCCTAGATCGGTTTGTCTCTCATGAGGGCTTGATCTCCGATACCTCAACATATACCCGGCAGGAACGTCAACGGCACCTACGAATACAGAGAATACTATGCCTTCGAATTAATCTTCACACATTCTCGTATTTAATCAAAGAGGACCTTTGTTTCCCGGCAGTTGACGCCTACCACGCCACAAGGAAGTTCTTCAATTTGCTTCCACGATGCAACAGAGGACGCTTCGTGGAGGAGCCGATCGACGCAGACCGTGATCTCGAAAGCGCTCTTAACGCCATTGATGCTCTTCTTGCTCATCAGATGTTGGACGCTGATTCTATGCCGCTACAAGACGCCGAGAGCATACATCTTTCACGAAACTATACACTTGCGACGAATTTGATCTCAGGGCTATACTTCCTCAGTTTGAAGACCACAAACAAACAAGTCCTCGAGAAAGCCATTGCCCTCTTCTCACATCCTCAACTCCGCCACACCCGTGATGGGCTTTGGGATTCTCGGACGGCCGCATTTGTAGTTGAGAACCTCGTCAAAGTCCGTCAAAGTGGGAACGTCACGCAAGGCAGAGATGCTGGTGATATCCTCATGCAGGTTCCACCAGAGACCGTTGAGGGCGACATCACCGAGTTGCACCGGATATTTCAGATGAGTGAGAAGATGGGTCTGCCCATGATGCAGTCCAAGAAATTCTCGTTGGTCGTGCGGACTTCAAGGTGTCACGCGATGCAAGCGAGGTGAGAGAAGTTTCGTGGACTGCCTTGATATTGGCCAAGGCTTTGCTACAAGGAGCATTCGAATGAGATGATGTACCTTGAATCTTTCTCAGCTTTTCAAGAGCTCCCCGGGTTTAAGAATCCATGCGTTGCATATTGAAGAGCAGAAAGAAGCTGATCAAGCGGGTCAGAAATGACAGAACGCGAGGTGACCTTCTCGCACCGGAACCCTCCCGAGCCTCTTTCCGGGCCGCAGGGAATAGCATCCCGATTTCGGCACAACGCGAATCCAGCCGTCAGTGAACATAATTTCCCCCTTGGAAGTGCAACTCTTTGTGCCAGGTGATGGTGATGAACTCTGCCACGACCACCATGCCGATAGTCATGACCGTGACTTACTTTTCAGAGACAACACCGACCACAACATTCATCCACCCTCCCATTCCGCCATTGAAGAACACGAATCCTCCTCTTCTTTCCCAACGGCAACGTCAACAACGGCGGCAGCGGCACGAAAGGATCCCGTGGTCGCAAGGCCTCGAAGACAAGCAAACCTGATGGAGTAGACATCAGCAGTGAGAGTTGTGTAGCCGATGACGCTCACTAAGGCAAGCTTTGGCTCTGCCTTTGACCCTTGTCTTGGACAATCGAAGGGTTTCTGGCAATGAGCATAGCGAGAGCGGGCTCAAGTGACTGACTGATGAAGTCTATTCACTGAGAACGAGGGCAGAGTAGAGAGGGGAATGGGCGTTCTCGACCCCGTCGCTCGCGGAGGAGCATGCCATGGTCGTTTACTCGACTAAGATCGGCGCACGACAAACATAACCCTAACCCAATACGTATATACATGCGCAGCGGGGATACATAAATGATTGAATGAAGAAAGCCCCCATACTAAGATGTATGAGTGCATGTAGGCATGTACATGCGATCGACTGCGGTTCCCTACGTAGATATAGTGACTCGTTGAGTTTGCATAATGCATGGAAGATGACAGATGGACACATATGATGATATTACTTTACGTCGAGAAGATCTTCCTGGATCTCTCTCTGGTTGGGTACCTCATGTAAGGTAGATAAGGTAGGTATGTAGAATAGTAGGTGGCGGTAGTGTGCCATCTCTGGATCTCAGTGGTATACATGACACATAATCGAGATAGATTGGGGTAGGGAGGATGTGTGATGGATGGATGGGGATCGGAATGTACATCGATCGCTTCCCCCGAACCGAAAAATCTTGGATCTTTCAGCAAAACTTTGCGCGCTCAGCTTTTGTCGGTCTTGCGACCTCAGCGCCCGTTTATATGTTGCATATGTCTTTCCCAGCGAGCGGGAGCTTCTCTTGCCCCCCGAATCGCGCCTCAATAACACGTTGTTCAGAGTATACATGACTTCTTCAAAATAGTATTAGACAGTAGAGTATGATGCTGGTTCTGCATCTCTTTGGGCCATCATCTCCCCCAGCCCTGCTCCTGGGTTCGCTAAGCATGGATCTGAGCCTGGTCCGGAAGAGTAATAAGCTGATGTGTGTCGCTCCGTAAAAATAGGCCGTCTCTCGTATCGTGAGGCTCGTCTCATCCATGGACGACAGACTCACATGGAGATCAGGAGAGCCGAAGTTGTTGTAGACAGGAAAAGAAATCGAAAAATCCTGCCGGTGAAAAGTACCTTTTGTACAATCCAAGTTCACTGGCCTAGGTCACATAGCTTGCTTCACGTCAAGCTTCTGTGAAGTCGGGTATCGGGGGAGCTTCATGTCTCCGGGAAATTGGCGAAAGTTGACATGTAGCACACATATCCACTAGTTGTACAAGGTATTAAAACAATTGATAGGTGGAAGAATCAGCGAGAGCAGCAGAAGATTTTCTTCCACCAGGGAACGCGACCATTGTCGTCATCGAACCCAGACTTCTCGGTGTCAGGTAAAGTGTTGGGGTTGTTATCATATTGAGGTTGCATGGATCCAGGGGCCTGATAAGTTGAAGCGCCTGCGCCGCTGGTATTGGGAGTGTGTCCTTTGGCGAAGGGTGTTTGACGAGGTAAAGAGCCGGCGCCTGCACCATGCTGTCTTCGTGCTTCGACGACCCTGCGAACGATTACTAGTGGACAGGATCAGTATCAGATCATAGCGCTGTGCAAGAAAACACATACATGCAAAAGTCTCTTCGATGTTGACCATCTCGCGCGCACTGGTCTCCATGAAACCACAGTTCTTGCTTTTTGCCCATTCCCAGCCGACTTTGCTGCTGACGACTCGGGCATCTTTGAGATCGCATTTGTTGCCAGCGATGATCTTAATGGGTGGGAACTTCCAGCCTTCTTCTCTTTTGCCTCGGACTTTGGCTCCCTTTTCTCGCAGTAGTCTGGAGTTCTCTTCGATTCTGTTCTCGGCTTCAATGTCAATCATGTCGAGAAACCACGACAGGCCTTCTAGAGAGGCAGCATTGGTGATATCGTAGACCAGAAGGAAAGCATCTGACTGGAGATTGGAGGCAGCCCATAGACTGCGGTATTCTTCTTGGCCGGCTGTGTCTGTCAAAGAGAGGTAATAGTTCAGACCGTCAACTGTTCGTGTAACCGAGTATGAGTCCTCTATTGTGGGATCGTATCTGATGGGTGTTAGTACCCGTTCACAGCAAACCGTACAGGTTCAACACGAGAAGGCTTACTCTGAGGTCCATTGCGATCTGACGAGACGAAGAGTGATGGACGATTTACCTGCGGAGAGACGAGGTTAGAGGATTCTGTGGAGACAGTATGACAAGATCGTAAAACGTACCACAGCCTCCATCGCCGCAAATGGTGATTGAGATCTTGTCTGCCATTACGAAAGCTGATCAAGTGTATTGCCAAGTATGCTCCCTCTTTCAGCAAAGTGGTTAATAATTGTTGTAGCTACTGCCACCAGACACCGAGGAGGACTCGAAGAAGGTGCGAGCAGGCTCTTCTTATGGCAGGGGAAAGGACCAGGCCAGAGGACTGGGGCGGCGCACGGGCGTAAATCTGATATTCGCTTGTAGTCGTTTGCGATTTCAATTGACGCTGGGTTCCATTTTATTCTCGCAGGATAAGGGGTTCCGATGCGGAAATCGTGAAATAGTCTCTGAGTGAGACAATCGAGCGTGCGCACAACTGGGCCAAAGTAGGATAAATTTTGGATCGGACCTGAACTGGGGGGAGGGAGGAGGGAGGTGGCGATAATCGATGTGCGTGTGGGATGTTGATATCGACGAAGTTGGGCTTGGATGAGGTCAGAGCTGATGATAGACGGTGTAAATCAGAAGTGACAAGGCGGGCGCAAATGCGTGATAGAGGAAGAAGGAACTGTGAGCATAGAAATGTATGGATGGACAAAAGTTGAGGCACGGATGGTGAGAGACCAGTTCGGAAGGCTGGGCTGCGACAAAGGTCACTCAAAGGACGACAGGGGGTTTTCGTTCTCAGCAACCCTGCATTTCGCCTTCAATTCAATTTTTCGGGTCCTCGTTCGATGTGGGACTTCGCGCTAAAAGAAACCTAGGACAGCAAGGATCAACAAGCTAGGTGATGGGGAGGGTCGTGGAAGGGTGGTGGTAGGGTAGTGGTTAGGCAGCGAGTGATGAGTGAGGGAAACTCTGTACACACCTCGAGTCATCAGGCCGTTGGACAGGATGAACAAAAGTGATGGCCAAGCGAGATGGTAGAGTTACATGGCGATGAACGATGAACGCAGCGTGCGTCGCTCCCGAGATGGAAAAGGACAAAGTTTCTCGCGGATGCACAATGCAGGACAATCAAGAAGCAGGCAGGGAACCAGGGACACGAGCAACGCGAAGTCCGCCTGAAACACCGACTGGACGGTTAGCCGAGCTTAGAACCGCCACTAGAGATACAGCCAGTAGCGCCAATCCAGGCACCGACAGTACCCCTACGTCCGCCTAAACATGTTGCATCGGGGGAATAAGGGAGTGCCTCTTCCAGGCGACACTACTAGTCGCAGTGCAGAAAGAACGGCACAGAATGGGGCAGCCAGTTGGGCATCAACTTTCATGCCGATCATTTACTCTGATAAAAGTCTCTCGAGCATGTATGTACATGTACGTATGAACTCATCGTCCTCCCATGTCTCCTCCCCCGCCATAGTTTACGGAATGGGGCTGGCACGCTGGTGGCTTGTTGCGGCACTTCTCTGCCCCCTGTATCTCGAGCCTTTTGACTTCCTCTTCTCCGAAGCCACCTTCTCATTCTTCAGCATAGACTTTGAAATTGATCCCTGACGTTGCGAATTGCCGTGCCACCGTGGTCCCTTGAACCCCGTGTTTCTTATCAGCCATTTCCACCCGCTCCCCGAATCTACAAGTACGTACAAATCTTCCACTTTGCCCCTCGACTACCCGAGACACGAAGCGACTCAGTGCTATAACCTTGTCTCCTTGGACAGGTCAGATATAGATATAGGAGGCACAGGAAACACGTAATTGTGCGTATATTGACGTACTGGGGAGCTCAGCCTCCAACCTGCCTAACCTGGGGTTAGGTAAGCCACTGAAAAATCCGTGTCAGGCGGTCCAGACGGGCCATGCCGGGGGCGAGGCCCTTTATTTTCCGAGCGTTGCCATTGCCATTTGCCATTCAACCTCCAACCGTTTTGACTCCAAATATAGCCTTCCCCAGACCACACTTGATCATTCTTTCCAGCGCTTAGAACTCTATAGACTTTTTTTTGCTTTGCTCGGCTTTTGATGGCAAGTGAAACACACGTTGAAAACAAACAAGATGGCCATAACCATGGCAATAGCGATGGTAAGCTGGCCGCGAATTTCTACTTCCACCACCTGCCGTGTTACAAGAGCAATCAAGGTCTATGCACAACTCGCCCCCAATTTTGCTGTGCTCTGGAGTATATCACACCTCGCAAATTCTTTGGCTGGCGGCCTTGATCGTCATGCTGTTGGTGCTTTGAATAAACTATTGTATGGACGCCTGAGAAATCGATATTTGAGATGCCTGGAGGCGCATATCCCGATATATACACCAACGGCCATGGCATCTATCCACTGGCGGGCCAGGCACAACCAACGACAAACTGTTTACATTTTACAACACGATCAAAATGGATGGATATGCCAGCAGCCAGTCCAGTCTGCATAGTGGAAATGCTTCTCGATCCGGTCCCTCGAAGCTTCTGCACACGCGACCATCATGGTGGGCGCGAGCGAGCTTGGACAACTGGGTATGGGAACTATCTGCGGCTTCACTTTGCATTTGCATTCTCGCTGGCATTGCTGGAATTTTATTTGCGTACGACGACCGGCCTGTGCCAGATCTACCCGACGGGTTGACGGTGGGTTCTAACCGCGCTTGGATTATTGCTCTTTTCTTTCAATTTGTTCTGATGCGGTACCTCTCAGATCAACGCAATCGTTTCATTCCTTGCAAGTTTTGCAAAGGCAGCCCTTCTAGTCGTTCTTGCTGCCGCTTTACGACAAGAGAAGTGGTTGTGGTTTATAGACAAACCGAGATCCCTGAACACGGTGGATGCGTTCGAAGAGGCGAGCCGTGGTCCCTACGGCTCCGCCCTCCTCATTCTGAGCCGTCGGGGAAGCATTCGAGCTCTCCTTGCTGCTCTGGTGATAGTTCTTGCCTTAGGTTTCGAGCCCTTCCTTCAGCAAGTCCTGAACACCGTGGTGCGAGAGACCTCAATTCCATCGCAGCAGGCATCGATCCGCACTTCGATCTCGTATAATGAATCAGTGACTGGCAACTTGGGAGGTTCTGGGCTGTCCTTGAGCGCATTGATAGGAGCTTTTGGCGGCGCAGCAGGCACGATCCCGGACCCAGTCTGCCCGAGTGGGAACTGCACGTGGCCAGCGTACAATACCCTGGCACTCTGCACGGTCTGCCAGGACATGACGGACAAGGTCACCCTCGGTGGGGACCCCTACAACATCAACCTCACCGCACACCTCGAAAGTTTCTCTCAGGGCAACGATACGTCCTCGACCACAAATTGGACACCCAAATATTCCTTCCCACATGGCAACTCCATCGACGTCTACACCAGCTTAGAGCTTGAGCTTGGAAGCCTCGTGCAATGGTCAGTCACATACCCTCGTCGAGTGGTATGGCCTCTGAACATAGACGCTTCTCCAGACAGTCACTGGGGTTACAGCTGGGACAACAAATCTTACGCAGGCGTTGCCTCTCCTCTCTTCGCCATGGGCTACCTAGACCTGAATTTAACAGCCGACTTTGGTCAGCTAGATGTGCAACAAGCCACGCAATGCGCTCTGACACCCTGCGTTCGCTCGATGGACACTTCCGTGCGCAACGGCGCAACCGTCGCCACCACCGCGGCGACCGACTATGGCAGCATCATCCTGGAGCAGCAACAACCCGATGGACGGACCCTGACGGGCTGGAACGCTGACGTCAACGGCACAACATACTCGATCTACGACGCCGGCAACCTCGACTCGCAGGGCCGCGCATTCCTTCTCATCCAAGCCCTCCGTATCGCCCTCGAGGGCAACACCACTTACATCCACTCGGGCTACTGGTATGCCGACCCGGCCGATGCGGACCAGAACTCCGACTTCGACTCGACGTCGTTCACGCAGACGACAGGGCCCTGGTCCTCGGCGGGCCAACAGGCGATCGACGGCAACGGGAATTTCAGCGACGTGGTCGACGGCGTCGGGCGGGCGTTGACGGGCCGGTTCCAGCAGCTTCAGGACTCTGTCGCCGTGGGGACAACGCTGCACAGCGAGGCCGTGGTCGTGGTGCGCTGGCAGTGGATTGCGTACCCGCTGGCCCTCACGGTGCTGGGTCTTTTGGGGCTGTTGCTGACCATCCTGTCGACGCACAATCAGCATATGGCCGTGTGGAAGGAGTCGACTCTGCCCTTGCTGTTCCGATACACCGGCGGGACCAGTTCCTCCCCGACCGAAGGAGACACTCATACAACGCAGCATCATCCCAGTACCGTCCTTCCCGACGCTACCACCGCCCCTCCACGCACTCTCACGGCCCTGACATTCTCCAACACGATCCCCGTGCCCGAATCCAACCGCGTCAGCTCCATCGTGACCCAGGCCGCCGAAGAACAAGTCCAACTTGTCCGGCGAGACTCGTTCTGGGTTCTCGACCCCGCCACCGCATCCATACAACCCAGATCCCAAACGCGCGATTTCAATACTACTAGTCTGTCCCCATCACAATTACCAATAATTTCTCAGCCAGGGCATGGAGATACCTCTCTCCACTCGCCGCCGCCGCGACGCATGCTGGATTTCCACTTCGACTTCGACCCGTCTCCGACAACGGAGATGCGGAAAGAAAAGACCCGCAGATGGGTATGGCGAAGGTAGATATGCACCAGGCACGTTCAATTTGAAACACGAGCATTTTGTGCTCAGCCACATCCATGCCATGTGTACTATCTCTAGGCTCAAAAGTACCCATGAGTACCAGTACGAGCCCACCTAGTGAGTAGCTCGCCACAAACATGGGGTTATCTACGCTGATAGGCGTCTGGTGGGTATGTGGCCGAGGTGGCGCCTCGTGCCTCAACCGACCCGCAGCCTTGAACCCCGCAGGAATTGTTATCACACCGCCCAAAAGTTTTCTGTTAGCCATCAACCCCGCTATCTGTCTCTATTGATATCACCCAGCTACTAGGCTCTGTTTCTTGTCGGGTAGTCCATTATAAAGGGTAGAGACATAGAGGTGTTTGCTAGCTTTGAGGTGGCCAGGCAAGTCTAGGACACTTTCGTCAATCCTTCGAATCACTTCAGCAATAATGCAACCGTCGAGGTGCCTGTACATACCAGGAATGGCTTTAGAAATGACGCAGCCAAGGCGCTTTCACATCTATTTGTTCTAGCATGTACCGATGCTTGAACAACCGAGCCTTTGTGCCATGATCGCCGATCGACGAGCTTTCCCAAAACCAGGGCGTTACAAGTGCACGGGTGAGCGAAGTTGATTGGTATGGATAAAAGTATGTCGATACGCAGCAAGCCACCAATTTTCATTGCCACCTGATCAAGGCGACAACGGCTTCAGCCTCATCACAACCACCAAGGACGCTGCGCTTCTCTTTCACTATTCTCCCTCTTGCTGGTGTTGCTCAAGGAAGGAGAAAAGGAGAACGCTGCGGAAACAGGTACCTCCAGCTACGCGTTAGTCCAGTCACATTGTTCTGCCGCTTCAGGTCTGAACATAATGTCTACGCAAGCTTCTGCCATCCCTCCTCCGAAACATGTTGGCAAAGAATTGTGTATTCTATCCCTAGATGGCGGTGGCGTTCGGGGTTTATCGACGCTCCTAATTCTGAAGCGCTTGATGGAAGAAGTCAATCCCAAAAACCCTCCAAAACCTTACGAATACTTCCACATGATTGGCGGTACCTCTACAGGAGGGCTCATAGCGTTGATGCTCGGCCGCATGCGTCTATCCGTCGACGAATGCATTGATGCCTACGCCGAACTGTCTCCCAAAATCTTTACGAAACTGCACCATCGTGTTAAAATTCATAATGGTGAGAGCAGAGGAAGATTCGACCACGAAGCCCTCGAACAGGGAATTAAAGCGCTCCTCAGAAAATATGGCTTCAGTGAGGATGAGCTGCTCAAAGACCCTTCGGAACCAGCTACTTGCAGAACGTAAGTCATGCCGCAAACGAAACCTTCAAGTTTCCGATTTCACTCTAACACATTTCCTGAGATTAGGTTTGTATGTGCCATGACCACAAAGCTCAGCCAGCCAGTTATACTTTCGAGCTATTACAATGGGCGCAGAGGGTCGGACATGCTCAGCGTCGCAAAGATCTGGGAAGCGGCAAGGGCGACTTCGGCAGCTACTACCTTCTTCGAACCCATCACCGTCGACGACGAACTCTTCTGCGACGGCGCAACCGGTGCGAACAACCCGATAGATTATGCCTGGACTGAAGCTGGCGATATATGGGGAACCGAAGATCTGGAACAAAACGTCAGGTGCTTGGTGTCCATTGGTACGGGCATACCAAATCCGCAGGCCTTCGGTCCAGGATTTTTGGATATCGCCAAGGCATTGAAGCAAATAGCTACAGATACAGAGGTGAAAGCAGATATGTTCGAGAAGCATCACACTCAACTTTTTCAGACAAAGAGGGCGTTTCGATTCAATGTGAAGCGGGGGCTAGAGCATATTGAGCTTGAAGAGGTGAAGAAATGGGGAGAGATCAAGGCAGCAACAAGGGCCTATGTCGAATTGGAGGAAATCTATGTGAAGATCAAGCTGTGTGCGTTCAACCTGGAGAAATCAGACTGTATGTTATTCGCTTGATAGACCTACGTCAGGGTAGGTGCTCATCGCATCACAGGGTTAAAGAATATTCGTCGTCTCGTCCAGGACTTCGCTCGTCCTGATATTATAGCCCAGAACGACGACGAATCCCATCTTTCTCAAGACGGGCTGCGGTGGCTGACTCACACAAAGTCGTTTGAGAATTGGAGGGAATCCGAGACAGGGCTCCTATGGTACCGATCCAGGCGTATTGATGGTTATCACAGTCGAGCCGCCGTTGCTGCATCGGTTACGTATCATATTTCAAAGCGATTCAGCTCTTTTCCCGCTCCTGAGTTTGGCGTAGGAACACATATTTCTGGGGTATTGTACTTCCAGTGTGACCGGCAGCAGGCAATGGATGACTTTGGCGAAGATGAGGACCTGAAAATTGCCCCTGAACGGATCCTCTGGTCACTCATATGCCAATCACTCTTGATCGGCTGCATCGATGTTGCGTCTTTCGACCTTCGCATACTGGAACTTCCTGCAAATGACCAGCGAATTGTCATGGAACTCATCAAAGGAACTGGCTCGCAGTCACTAACACATCTCTCCAACCTGCTCATAAGAACTATCCAGCTGACTGAGACAATCCAATTTTTGGCCGTTGACAATTTACACCTTATGGATGGCCCCTCAGCAGGTACATGTGTTGAATTTCTCTTGCTTGTCCAAAGAGTTCTGGCGGTATCAAACAGGAAACTGCCCGTGTTGATCAGTGCTGTGCCTTCAACTGAAATCTCAGAGTATCTGCAAGATGCTCTGTGGGTCGACGATAATTCTGAACGTGATGGTATGTTGGCCCTGTTTACCCTCGCGCAGCGTGTGCGAGAATCAAGGCTAATATATTGCAGAATGTGTTCAGTCATTATATTTTCCCGAGTGGAATGTTCGCCGCACCTTGGTCGCCGATGCTAGTGAGGGTACCAACAAGTGGCTATGGGATCATCCGCAATATAAAGAATGGCATGCTGCACGATCATCTGTTCTATGGATCGAGGGCAAACCAGGCAGCGGCAAGTCGGTGTTGGCCAAGTCACTCCAGAAGAGACTGGGATCTTTGTCGAGAACGAGAACAACTGGATTGGCCACATCCAGCCTAGGTGAGGATCCCGAACGACAGCGCGGTGCCGTTGTACAATCAAAAATTTCTCAAGACAACATATCGGCGGATTGGTTCTACAGCTCTCGTGGTGGTGCTATTGAGAGAGTCCATCTCTCCTTCTTAAGGTCGGTCTTGTATCAGCTTCTTCAGCAAAAACCCTCTCTCTTCAGGTTTGTCGCTCCATTTTACCGCCAAAAAACCTGTCACACCTGGCAAGAGCAGAGCAACTGGAATCCCGGCGACATTACAGATATTTTACGACAAATCAGCGAAAGCGGCATGTCTGTAACGTGTATAGTCGATGCCCTGGATGAGGCAGTATATGTGCTCGACGAGTCATTATCGAAATCATCAGAACCCAGGCGTGGCACGATTCTCTCCGTTCTTTACATGCTTATCGCCAACGTCAGAGATTCCGGGCTCAAATTCGTCGTTCTGAGCAGGCCAGATCCGCATGTCGAAAAGGAATTTCTCCAAATCAAGGGGAAAATGCCGACCACCTTCAAAATTGTTCTCGACCGTTCAAATAATGATGACGTCTTCCTTCTAATACAAAAGGGTCTACGCCGCATACGTGAAGCGATTCATGCCAATGACTCGGATAGTGAAGAAGACGTTGGTCGACGCGGACAGTTGAATAAATACAAAGGGCTGAGGACGGTTCAAAAAGCTCTCTATGAGTCAGAAGAAAATGTCTTACAAAACATACGATTCTATCTCGAACAACACGCTAAAGGCGTAATTCTCTGGGTCACCCTTGTCATTGGAGAGCTGGAAACACTCGCATCGGGGGGAATGACGACCCTCGGCGAGTTGGAAGAGCTTGCGAAGACACTTCCTAAAAAGCTGGATACTTTCTATGAATACATTGTCCGGGACCTAGCAACAAATTCCACCGAAAAAGATCTCGTGACAGCTCGAACGACACTTCTACTCATTTCTGGCTCAGCGTCTCTTGGAAATCCCATTCGACTGCGCGAGTTGTGGGAGGCACTCGCAGTTCCTGCCGACACTGCCAGCATACTTCAATCAAAGACAGATCCCATAATTGCCAACAGGGTTCATTTTAAATCATGGGCCGGGTTTCGGCGGCAGCTTCGTGGAAAATGCGGTCCGCTGATAGACGTGGTAAGGAGTGAGAGCACCGTTTTGCGGCGTGGTGTCGACAACGACGCAGACGCAGACGCAGACGCAGACCCCGGTATTGGCCCAAATGATATCGTTCAATTCATGCATCGTACGATAAAAGATTTCCTGCAAAGTCCCAAGAGGCAAGGACCATTCCATTTCTCCGAGAAAACCGCAACCGATACGGTTACGGGTGTTGCCAAAAGATATATCGAGATCGGATTCCCTGTATCGGTGACCAAGTATTACCTACCAGCATCTACAGCTCCACACGAGAATTGGCACAAGAGACTCTGGGAATATGTTGACCTGATGGAAGACAGAATCCTCCTGCAATTTGCTCTGTCCATCCTGTCCCTCAAAGACACTCAACTCGAGGGTGAACTGAACCTTTCTGCCTGGATTGAGTCGCTTCTACGTCGCAGCCTGAAGCGCGGGGACCAATACTATCAAGGAAACATTCGTCGCTCCCAGTCCAAGCGTCTTGTACGGAAAGAGCTTGAGTTTTACCCCAGATGCGGTATAAGAGCTGCGTACGATGCAGTGCAGCTTGAATACACCAAGTCAGTCGTGCTCGGTGAAGCAATTCACTACGCTTGTGCCAAAGGGTTGACGATTGCAACTCAGAATTTATTAGAACTTGCCTCTTTCAATGAATCTGACATATATACCATTGGGAATGGTGCTCTGCTTGCCGCCATTGATCGAGACTTGTTACAGGAGGTCCGCATTCTGACGCGGAAACAAAGGCATCACTCACGCTTCGTCAGTACCGAGATCCCCGCCTGGCCTGTGGGACGGAACGCGACGAAGCGGCGACTTGACCCCTTTGTTGGACTGGCAGTTCGATCTGGGAGCGTCAAGGTCATCGACTACTTGTTCGACCATACGGATCGTCACTATGCAAGAACTCAAGCCGTTGCAGATTTCGCCGTGAGTAGATTGTCGCTCGATTCAAGCAATAGCAACAGGTGTTACGAAGATGTTTCAGATCCGAGTCTATACCTCCATTGGGTGCGACCACTCGTCGATGACCGCGACGTCGACGATGACGACTATAACTCCACGGACTCCGGAGGCAGTCAGGAGCAACAAAAGGAATCCGTGTTGGATCTGGGCATAGATCGGACTAGGGGCCTTAGGCAAGTCAGGTCTTCTCAGCCTTCCGATGCTTTGATGCGTCCCAGCCCTCTTATCTTGCAACGTGACCTGAAAAGAGAGCGAGAGGAAGAGAGGCAACAAGTGTTACAGCTTCGGGCAGGATGTATCCTTTTGGCGAATCAGGCAAATGGCGCTCGCGTGGACGGACACGATAACCCGAGTGGAAGTGGTAACGCAAGTTCTTTGGGAGACGTTGAAGATGCCATCCGACTGGTCATAGACAAGCTGGTCAGTAGGAAACCTAATCGATCATTTCTGGACCCGAGCTCACATCATCACTTCACAGGCTGAGTACGATGCAACGCTTGACATGTCTGCCATAGACTTGTCCGATGACCGAGACCTTTTCAGCTCATCAACATCATCATTCGAGGTGACCGAAGGCCACCGCATGCAGACTGACGCTTTCGCTCGCTTTTTCCATCGCCGCGTCTTAAATGCTCCCCATGGCGCGCCAAACAAGCTACTATATGTAGGAAACCCTCTCTTCTCGACCGATGGAACAGAGCCTGGCGCTTCGCAGCCGGTAAAACCCAAGAAAGTGTTTTCTATGAAGTCGTTTCTGAAGCGTTTTCATATACGACGGTAACATGGTCAAAGCTGCCATGCTGATCGCATCACCGGTACCTACGTAAGTAGATCTATAGGTCGACAGATCTCACGAAGCCACGAATCAGATGTACATTCTGGGGACCTACAATATGTATTCAGCGAAAGTACATATAAGAACTTGAGTTCCATGGTCGATAGAATAAATTTTCAATTTTAGTGTGTTCTTAAGCCCAGAGAACATTCATGATTTGATTGCATAAATTTATTCATATTCATTAAATTTTTAGAGATTATATCCATCTCATCATATATGTTTCAGGATATAGCATAGATAGATAATGGAGATAGAGATACTCTTAGATCTCCCACAAGTAAATCCACGTCGTGTATCCTCTCCTGTGCATATCATCCTCGCCGCGCCCTGCGCAGCCAATCACTCCATTGCAATGAAGAATTCTATATTGTATCTGAACAAGGGAAAGAAAAGCTGCCCAAAAATACCTCGTTCCGTTGTTGGGCTGAAGACGGCGAAGCTGGTGGAAAGCAAGATAAGGTCCTCATCATAGGTTGATCGGGAAAATCCTAGTCGGCTCTCTGATTGCGATGTCAAATCTGCCTCCCAAATCTTTTACCCCTGAATTGTAAAATTCTCCTCGTAGTTAGGTGTGTCATCGCATCATGTTTCTTGATTCCGTTGGTGCACCATCCGGACTAACAAAGAAATGAAATCAAAATTTCGAGGTAGGCAAGCCGCCGCTCCTCCTGCGTCTCATGGGTCTTCGTGTGAGGGTTTCAGGTCGTAAAATATTCTAATCTCTTTAAATCTGCATGCATGGCATTCCTTAGGACGGAGATAGAATTTGAGTTCATTATTGCATGGGATGTCATGAAGTTGCCATAACAGGTTCATGTCTCTCGTTGGCGCTTCGAAATTGTCTGAATTTGGAAATCATCGTTGGGTCGGGCAAGGAAACCTTGACGTGACCAATTTGAACCAGGAATCGGATTGGCGTCCTCTTTCCTTCGTGGATGTACTCACCGTCCACGGAGAACGCTCCTCGTGGGGTATCGTGAATGGAGATTGAAAGACGGCAAATTCCGTGTTTGAATTGACGTCTAATTCCGCTGATATGCTCCAGGATCGCGGGAAGTCAAAGAAGTCTCCCAGTATAACGAAACTAATGACTCTGCTGCAATCGCCTGGGCCGGGATGTGAAGCCCGACTAGTCGAGCTCGTTTTCTTTGGTTGCGGGCCATCTGCTCTAAATGGCATGTAGGGTTTGCAAGGGCCGGGGCACTCGCCGCCAAGTGAAGTCGCATAAAACCAATGCCTTACGTTGGTAATATACTGGGATGAGGAGGTTCCTCTCCCTCGTCGATCTTAGGAGGCATCTGGCCTCTCCACGCATCGGCATCCCCTTCTCCTGTCGCAACAGCAGAGCCTGATGTAATCATCGGTGTTTGATCTGGAACTCCGCCGGCTGCCTCAGATGATTCGTTCTTCTTAGCCTCAGTTTGGATGGTGGGTGTGATATGAGCGGGTGATGTCGAACCACCTCTTTCAGCTTGACTTGTAGATTTGCGAGGCGATACCCGGCCGTTCTATTTTCATATAGGTCAGCGAAAATTCAAAGGTCCATTAATGGTATTTCTTGCTTCGGGAATCACTTACCTGTTTGGCCCACCGAAGGCCACAGCTGTTACACAGATCACGGTTGCCACTTGGACCGCGCCTCCACTCAGGTGTTACTCGAGTATGGCAGTTGGCACAATCCTTTTCTAGCTGTCCAAGGCCCTTCCTCCTCTTACGCTTCTTTTTGCGACTCAAGAGCGCCTGGAGCTCTTCGGCTAGGATCCGGTTTTGGCGCTCCATTTGCCTTAGTTCAAATTGCCAACTGGAACTCCGAGTTGTCTTCAATTCTTCGAAAATGTTGTCTTCCGACGCCAGCGCCTCATCCTGGTTACCCAAGCTCAGTGCATGACTTCCTGCTTGCGTTAGGGTTCCGTTGTGATCCGTCATACTGCTCTCACGAGAAAGAGAGGGGCCCGATCCATTTGGTAAGGTGGCAGATGAGTGACCAGATTCATGCGTCGCTGGAGTACCAGAGCCCATTGACGCCAAATCAGTCCTCTGAGACGCTGTTGACATAGCTTTTTGATTGAGGAGGGCAGCACGTGTCATCTTCAGCAATCGAGTCTGTGCCAGGAGAAAAGTTGGCTTGAAGCCTGGCCGAGCATCGCCGGGATAGATCGTTGTCTGTGCATGGAGCACTTGACCTCTTCGATTTTGAAGGTCGTGTCTGAACGATCTCTTCTCACCCGTTCGAGCGATTTCGAGCATGCGCAAAAATTCTTTCTTCGAATCAGGCCTCATCAGCGATTGCAAACTTGTGCCCACCAAATCTTCCGGAAGTCGGTCAAGCATGACACGAGAAGTCGAGGAGACATGCAGAAACATGCCCGAAGTTGAAATTTTCGACCATAACTCGCTGTCCCCCAAGCTACCATCAGATGCCAGTTCGGCACTATCCAGTGCATACACAGGTCTTTCCCTACCCACGAGAATGATGCATTTCTTGCCTTTCCCTTGCTCAGTGTGCAGAGCGCCATGCGCTTCAAACCAGGTATAGCCGCTGTATTTTCTACGAACACGGAAGACAATGTTAACAATTGCACCGCTGGAGGAATCCTTCAATTCTCTGGTGACAGGAACAATGTCACTGGGGTGACATATAGAGGATAAGGCGACACCGACAAGTTCGCTAGGGTCGTATTCTAGTATCTTTCGACTGGCGGGAGACAAATAGAGGAACAGTCCTTTGAGAGAGAGAACATGCACAACATCATCGGTGTTTTCTAGGAGTATCTTATCCCATATTCGTTTTGACAATTCCGAGTCGCCTCGTCCCATGGTGATTAGAACTCTGGAGACTTCGTCCCGAGAGATCGTCTGGGCCATCTCTTGAAGGTGATTTGGATCCGGTAAAGCTGGCAGGTTGTACGCTGGCAGGGAGCTCCGATTATAGTTAATTTCATAGGTACCATCTAAGCCAAACGATTAGCCATACACTGAATTTGACGGTTGAGTGTATCAGAGTTGCCGAACCTGGATTTCTTCCTGACACTGAGCTCGGTTGCTCGACAAGATCGACTTGGAAGCCAACGTAAAACTTGTAGTCTTCCGAGTCAAATTGAATGGGTATCATGGTAAGAAGATTCATGAATGGCTGTCCACCTTTTCGATAATTGATTAAACTTAGCTGAGCTTCCGCCCGTTTTGTGATTTGATTTTTCAAGTAAAGGATCGAGTTGTCGTCGACATATTTCCTTTTGACTCCGGACTGCACTTTGCCATCAGGTGCTTGAAGGAAGCGGCAATTTCGGCCGAGAATTTCGTGCTTGGTGTATCCAGTCAATCGTTCGAACATTTCCGAGCAGTACACAATAGGTAGGTCGAATTTCTCTATATCGCAAACGACAAAGGCGCACGATAGATCGACTGGGCCAATATTGATCTCGGGTCGGGGTCTTGTGGCAACGCGCATCTATTCATGGATTAATTCTGCCAGACTTTCTTTTCCGAAGACCTACTTACGAGAACACCAAGCATGTCGAAACCACTAGATGAATAAGCATTAGCGTACTTAGGAGGTGGCATCTGTCCTCCTTGGACTGGTGGCATGTGTGGGAGACTTGTGAGGCTCATCACTCGCGGATCATCTAATCGGAGTGTTAGTGTGCAAAGAGAAAAGAGCCAGGGTGTTCAGTACCTGCACCGGCATAACGATTCTGAAGATCCGCCGACATCCTTCTACTCGGAGTATGTTGCACATGTGCTGGTGAAGCCATGGCGGAAGTAGAATTGGGTGTAATGGATACCGAGGCTGCAGGCGTCGGCCTGCCAAGTTGCTGAGATTTGAGGAATGACTCGGCTATCGATGACATTCCTGGTACCAGTGTTCCCATCCTGCTCTGCACCTGTGGACTCATTGACCCGCGACTAGTATCATGACCACCGATAGGATACGGCATCTGATAGGCTTGCTCTATGGGGGATGCTGTATACAGGGCGTCTTGCACGCTTGGAGCGTTCGTGCTCCCAGGTACAGGGTCGAAATCCATCGACATATCCATCTCCGGGGGCATATATGCTGTTGAAGATTCCGTGGGAATAGATGTGCTGGATATGACAAGAGGAGAGAAGTTAGTGACGGCCTGCATGGCGTCGAAATTCGTGTTCATTTGGGAGAAGCGGGTGTTCAATGCGAGGTCTTCTCGTGAGCGAACTTTCCGGGGATCAAGGCCTTTCTGTACTGACATGATATTGGAAGGCGCCATGGCAAGGGTTGCCTCGTTTGGATTCGGATCAAACTGGAAGTCGGCGAGATCGCCATCCACGTTGGAGGAGAACTCCAGCATGGAGGCCCGGCGTCCATGGTCGTGTGAACCATGGCGATACTGAGCTGGGAAATTGTTCCTTCGGCGCATCAACTCCTCGTTATTCTGGTTGATGATCTGGTGTAGAGTCTGCGCCTGACCCAGCGCCGAAGCATCTAGGGCACTTGGATCAATGCCGCCCATGGTCTCATCCTGTGTATATCCTTCCACGGTGTGGTGTGGATCAGATCTGGCGTATGGCGGCCCGTAAAAGCCTGTGAAACCGTCCATGTCTTTTCCCGTTCTCCCATATGCTATTCCAACCACTTTTGATTTTCAAGAGAGGGCTTCGTGAGGCAAGGATGGGGTGGACGTGTCGATGCGACGAATCGCGGCAAATCAGAATTACCCGGGTAAGGGACGAGAAAACGGCAGCGTGGAGTGTGGTTCCCGACACCGCATGCTTGCAGTGGAATGATGGTAGGTAGGGGGTGTCGAGATAGTGGAAGCAATGAAGCGACGTCAAGGTGGTATGGAGATGGTGGATGAGGAAGAAACAACTGGTTGTAAATGGACCAACATTGGAGCCTTGGTGGTTGCGTGGTCTCAGGATGAGTCTCTCATGCAGACTCGGGCAAGTCAGCCTAGCGAGGACCTGTTGCACCTCTGGGGAATCCGAGTTGCCGGTGGCACCTCGAGGGACTTTCAAGCCCAAACAACAAAACTGAATAAGCGACGCCCAGGGGCACGGGAGATACCGAGGAGTGTGATTAGTGGACTGTGCTACCCTAAAAAGATTGGCCTTTGGTGGGATCTTCAGGTGGTGTGCCAGTCTCGTTGGTTCTGTATGCGCACAACTTGGAAAGATCGGCCCAATCTGATCAAGTGATGCCCATGATAAGCAATATGAAATCCAGTGTGTAATAGACCGACCTTCTGAATGATTTCCCATGACTCGGGTTTTGGGTTTAGGGTTGTGTCTATCTATGGGATGGGAATTTACCATTGTCCATGCCTAAGCCCTCGGCGCGTCTGACGTTGAGCCCCCCCAGTCATTGTGGCTTGCCTTTACGTCGCCCTTGCTCCTATTTAACCCTGAGGAATGCGCAATGACGTCTTCGAGCCGGACACTACTTTGCTCGTGCTGTCAGGTACGGAGTACATGTGCAGGGCGCTGTCTTAGATACAGATGAAGAGCAATAAAATGGAAGCATGTCTGGAGAAATGATTTTTATTCCATCAATCATGGATGCGGGACTAAGATGACTGACTGATATTCAGCTCAGCTCAGCTCTACCACCGGATATGATTACAAGAGAAGCCCTAACCAGCGTTTTGTCGATCCGGTCTGTGACCACCAGTGCCCTGAACCTTGTACCTTGAACATGCAGAATATTCCATCAATATCAGACTGCCAGATTATCGTCTGATGTACTCGCCATTGCGAATGGGGTCGTAGATAGCGCCGCCATGCGACTAGCTTGGGTACGCCGTTGGTTTGGCGATGAGGGTTGCCATCTTCTCGCGTTGGAGCTTCTCCTTCTCCATCAGAGCTCTTTCGTCTTTGGTGATTCGAGGTTTTCTAGTGGTGCCTCCGCCTCGAGATCCAGGGCCACCACCACGTCTAGTTCCTCCTTCGGAAGCGGCGGCACCTCCTCGGCCACCGCGAGAGCCAGGACCACCGCCCCGGCCTCGACCGCGACCACGTTTGATTGTCCCATCGGCTCTGGAGTAGAGTCAGTAAGTGCTTCCAAACCATGTCTAGTAATGAGAGTGCATACCTTTCAACAGCAGGTTTTTCACCCTCTGGCACAAGGGGCCCACAGTACACAAAGAAACCATCCTTGCTTGCTGCAGCCTGATTTTCCCAGAGTAACTCGCTGTCGTCGACGAAAGGATCATCTTGGTCGTACTCTTCGACCTTTCTTCGACGTCGACGTTTCGGTTCTAGCCCATCAGTTCCGCTGTTGACTTGATCCTGTCCACCATTGACGCCAGACATGGCCACATCACCGTCGTTCTCCGAATCACGGTCGATGTCAACACTGAGATCTTCATCACTCTCGGCTGACGTTCCTCCCATTTTGCTCGCTGATGCTGAGCGCTCCAATGCAGCTCCGGCAGCGGCAATCTTGGCAAGTCTCTCTTTCTGCGCGGCTTGACGCGGGTAGAGAGCAGCAAAGCCATACTTCTCCTCGGCCATCCGGGCGAAGTTGATGACTCGATTGTTAGGATCTTTTAAATCAACATGTAGCACAATGTTTGGACCTTTCTCGGAATCTTTCGGAGCTGCGCCATTGCTCGAGTCACCCCCAAATAGACTAGCAGATAGTAAACCAGACCCCATAGGCGGCGGCGGAGGCTGTTCTTTGGCTCGAGCAGGTTTTGGCGACGTGGCTCGAGTCGAGGCTTCGGAGGGGACCTTTCGAGGATTGAGAGGCTTTCTTATCTGTACCAGTTCCTTTTCACTGTGGTCAATATCCATAGCAGTCGTAGATGAACTACCGTTCACTCTGGGTGAATCGACGATGCGGCCATTCGTCTGGCTGTAAGGTTCTACCTTGGGCTGGTGCATGACCATCGTGGTGGAATTGGAATAGTCGGGGTGAGGAGGATGATCGATGATGCCGGATATAGCAGGTGAGAGGCTTGGATTGTACGTCGGTCTTGGAGGGGTCATGGCAGGCTGATTCTTTAGAGGAGGCGGTTGGGTATCAAGAGGTCGATGCGTGACGCCTCGGATAGGATCATACATGGGTGTTGCACGAGGTGCTGAAGGTTGGAGAGGCGGTGGTACTTGGGCAGTTGGGTTGTATTCGTAGGCACGGGGAGGGGAAGTGTATGAGGACATCGGTCGGTCGTGCATCATGAAGCCAGATTCGGCAGCCTTGGCGGCTTCATTTCTGCCATTCTCGGGCAGCAGTGGTTGGGAGAACGAGACCGGTTGGACTAGCGTGGATGCTTGAAGGCCTGCTGCTTGATGAGTTTGCACATGAATTGTTCTGCCTTCTTCTGCGGGCTCTATTTTGGTTCTCTTTCGTGATGCAGTAGCACCGGTGGTGGCCGAAACAATTCGAGGTTTGGTCGTCCGTGCTCGCGGTTTCTTCTCTGCAGGAGGGGCGTTGGGATCCTTTGGCTCGGCCTTTTTCCGGGCTCGCTTCACAGGCTGCGGCTCTTGGCGTGTGGCTAGTGAAGCTGCAGCGGCGCCTGAGTTGGAGTGAACATGTCGACTGCCTGCAACACCAAAATTGCCTGCCGTCAGTGTGTTGCCTGGATGGGATGAGAGAGGGTTGGGTGGCCCAGGAGTACCTTCAGCATCACTCGCGGGGGCGCTGGACAGGTCGTTAGACGAGCTTCGAAGGTCGATTTCCATTTTGGGCCTCTAACTGCCACCCTTGTCCGATCATCCAAATTCGAAAGTTACGGTGTACGCTTAGCCATCAACGAAGTTAGGTTCTCAGCACTGTCGAAAGTGATGTTGATGTGATTAATCGAATAATTGATGAATCCAAGGGTAGGAAAGATGCAAAGGGATGGTGGTTGGTTGATAATGAAAGGTTGAACGGTTGGGGTTGGCGGTAAAGTTATTGTACAAGAAAAGAATTAAAAGAACCGAATGATGAAGGTCGGGGTGAAACTGCGAAGGTGAAAACACCAGCCGATGTAAAGTGGTATCAGGGAGCGGTACGCGGCGAGAGTTGCAGTGGTGTGTGGTGCAGGCAGGGAACACCAAAATCACCAGCAGGAGAGATCGAAGTGGCGGGCACGATAGCGCAGGAAGGCAATGAGGAGAGAGAAAAAGGTCGAGAGAAATGAGCGCGGGCGGGAGGAGACAAGAAATAGTATATGTATGAGTCGCAACAGGGTGAGAGTGATTAAGTCTTGACAAAGAAACGCATGAGCATGGAGAGTGGATGAGCCACAGGGCACGGAGTGAAAGGAAGGCAACGAAACACCAGACCAAAGTGGCAGATGGCAAGAGTGGATAGAGAAAAAGTGAAAGGACCGGGAACAGCCAAACACGAAACAGGCGGGCGACTAGAAGCCAGAAGCGCAAGCAACATCGAAGTCCCAGAAGGCCATGGCGGAGTGGACCAGCCTGAACGAGGCAGAAAGGGAAGCCTAGAGGGCGAGCAGAAGGGAAGCTTGGAAGGGGAAGGGAAAGCAATGCAGTGAACACGAAGAGGACGAGACTCGAGTCGAGAGCTAAGGCCGGGGAAATTATCTCCAGTAAAGCAGAGGCAGAGGCCAGCAAGGTGCATGTTCAAAAATACTGACATCTCACATGGTGGTGGTGTCCTGGAGTTCGTGAATGGCAATAGTGGACCGCCGCCGGTGCATGATACACATTGCATGCAGGAAAAATAAGGGTGCTAAGGGCACGCAGCTTAAAAATACATCTGGTCAACGTGGTCAAATGACGCGTAAATCCAGGGAAGTTTGGCTTGTTTGCGGGTCTCGTGACATGTATGACAGGTTCAGCTGGTAAGCTGGCTTTCGTTCTAGCACACTTTCCCCGTCTTGGGTCTCAAACACGCTACTGTTAACTCTTCTGGGAGGTACTCTACATTAACCCTCTTCAGTCTCAAGATACGCAAGAATCGTCGGCTGTGAGAGCTGAAGTCCCACCTCGACAACTTGTCGCTCCCCAAATTATCCCACCTCGCCATCGCGTATCTGTACGGACATTTTTTAAGCCCCCAAAAATCAAACGATCGGATGGACCCACTTCTCGCAAGTGGCTGCCAGATCATCCGGTACCCCTGCCGAATCAGCTAAAGCCCAAAACGGAGCAGTGGCGTACATTTCCCACGCCAAGTCCCGGTTTTCTTCTCCGGGGTTTCTTGAACCTTTCCGGTTTTGATCTCGACTGTCTCCCAGGCACATTGGCCGAACATGGCGATACCAGGACAGCGCTTCGAATTGGACCTCCAGGCCGACGACTTCACGATTAGACCCATTTCAGACGATGCATTCTCCGATTCAAATACCGGATTCAGCATCAAAGATGTCCAAGAACATGACACATCCACCCCTCCACCCGCACCTTCACTCAAATCCTCCAAGTCAGGCTTCCCCGAGCACAAGCCCCGACGAAATGTGTCTGCATTCAAACAGAGGACCTCAGCTGCGAAACCTACGCTACCTACCAGAGTCGAGCCCTCAGACCAGGCGATAAGACATCACGTAAGCAAGAAGTATGGAGTAGACATGGATCAGCGGCAGAAAGCAGACATTAGCGAAGAGAATAAGAGACGGATAGCCGATATGTCGGTAGAGGATATCGAAGAGGCGCGGGCTGAACTCACAAGAAGCCTCAACCCTGCATTTCTCGAGCGACTGCTCAAACGTGCCAACATTGAGGAAGATCAGGGGGAGCAACAGGCCTGGCTAGGCGCAGGCGCAGGCAAAACTGCCCATGAAACGCATGACAAAAAGGCACTCGAGACAGATCCGCAACCCTCATCACCACACGACGAGAGCGAAGACACATCAACATCACAAACTGTGCACCCGCCCAATGCGACATCTACTTCGGCGTCTTCCTTCCACTTCTCCGTCCCCCCTCGCTCCACAGAGAGCTACGTCGACCTCGACTCCAATGACCCCTCCTTCCTGACGAACTTGAAATCACACTATTTTCCCGACACGCCACACGATCCATCTTCCATGACTTGGCTACAAGACCCCTCTGAAGAAGAAACCCAAGCCTCTCTGTACAATCCATCCAAGGACTCTTTCTCCGCCTCCTCCTTGCGCTTCGACTTCACCGGCCGCTTGATTCCACCGAAAGAGAGTCTTGAAATCGATGTCAAAGAAGGTCTGCATCACCATGGCGACGACCCCGCCAGTGCCGGCTACACTGTGCCTGAACTCACCATGCTCTCCCGCTCAACGCTGCCTAGTCAGCGCTGCGTCGCGTACCAAGTCCTTGGCCGCATTCTGTACAGACTGGGTAGGGGAGACTTTGGCGCTAGAGGTTCTGAGTTGCAAGAGGCTATCTGGTCGACTGTGGAGCATGAGCGGTCTCTCGAGGTTATGATGAGTGAGGCGAATCGCCTAGGTGGACATGCCAGCGCAAAGGCGTACGCTGTGGAAGCACTCTGGCTTTGGAGAAAAGGAGGTGGAGGGGACAGAGGCATCTTGAAACCTGGTCAAAAACTGGCAAAATAAACGTCTTCTCAGTGGGACCGAAAACCGCTTGATAGGTATCATTCTCCGCACATGCAGCGGTGAGCAAGATGGTACGAGTGTGCATAAGACTGGATACATGAAGAATGTGGTGTTACTGCTGCACAAGGAGATTATCCTAGAATGGCTAACTTCAATAACGCAGCAGCTATCACACCAGGTAGCCAAGCAGTTACAGTGTGGTGTCTCTTCGGCTCAACCTTCACGGCCACAAAAATTCAGTTTCCAAGATCAACCGGTTGATATGAGAAGCAAAGAGTTGGGCACAAAGACCATTTGGGGCCGAGAATTCTACATTTCTTCAAAGGGCAGAGATTGGAGAACATGCCTTCGAAGATGTGAGATGAGTTGTTCCTGATGCTGAGAAATTTGCGACGGTCACGTGAGAAGGTTCCATGATTGAAGAAAGTCCACTCACGTGCTCTGCGCACGAAGGAGGCTGTGTCTGAGGTTCTTGGTGATTTGATCACATCATCGTACTGCCACGACTCCATTGCTTCCCGATCTCCTTACACAGTTTGCTACTGCCAAAGCTTCCCTACTTGGCGTAGAGCAACAATGCCGAGATTGCGGCTACGATGAATACCGCATCAGATTACAGAATCCAGTCCAATAATTCTATTTTGTGATGGCCTGTTTGCTGACCGCAGGATGTTACAACCCATGCCAATTATTGATTACACTCAACATGGCTCCTCTGCTAGCACGGCATATGTCGATTGTCTCTATACGGAGGACTGCCGCGCGTCCTTATCTATGGGTGCATCCCAAGGAAGGGAGCCTCCTGAGATTCGGGGCAAATACAGCAAACGGTTTCAATCCTCACGGACGTACCATACACGCTCACCCAAAGATTCTGACAACTTCCAGATCTATTTCCTCTTTATATTGCCGAAATACGAAAGTGACATAAACAACACGCCATGGAGAAGCGTACCGTGCGGACTGTCTTGATCACAGGATGCTCTGATGGCACACTTGGTGCAGGACTTGCCGCCGCGTTTCACAAGCAAGGCACCTACCGAGTCTTCGCAACGGCCCGCAACACAGAGAAGATGATGGAACTCAGCTCTCTCGGCATCGAGACTCTCCAATTGGACGTCCTTTCAGAAGAAAGCATCACGGCCTGCGTCCAAAAGGTCTCTTCCATGACGAACGGTACATTAGACATCCTGATCAACAACGCCGGTGCCGGGTACAACTTCCCAGTCATTGACGCGCCTCTGGACGGAGTGAGGAATATCTTCGAACTCAATACTTTTAGTGCCGTGCGAGTCTCTCAGTCATTCTTCCCTCTACTACGCGACTCAAAATGCCCTACTAAAATGATTGTCAACAACACCTCTGTGGCAGCCTCGGTCATAATCCCATTCCTGGGTCCCTACGCCGCCACAAAGGCTGCCCTTGGTGCATTGACGGAGGCATTGCGTCTTGAAATGCAACCATTTGGCATCAAAGTCATTGATTTGAAGACCGGCGGCGTCAAGTCGCATTTTTTCGACAACGTCAGACTCCTCCCCTCCTACAAACTACCCGAAAATACCCCCTACAAGCCTGGAAGGGATGTCGTGGAGAACTTCATGCGCACGGGACCAACTCCAGAGCTTATGGACCAAGACAAGTGGGCGAAGAACGTGGTGAAAGATCTGTCTAAGAGAGGGGGCAAAGGCGCACCACATCAAATTTGGCGGGGGGCAGGCGCGACGGCGTGCTGGTTTGCATCGACTTTCATTCCCATCGGCTGGCTGGATGCAATGGTTAAGAAAGAGTCGGGTCTGGACGAAGTCGAGAAGAGAATCAAGTGGGAGGGTCAGAGAGTGAAGGAGCAGATGGGAGAGCAGCAATCGTCGCCAGGACTGGTGCCAGCGCCAGAGCCAGCCCCGACGTCACAACCTGAGCAACAAACAGGGACACAGCCACAACAAGCGCCACAGCAGGAGCCACAGCAGCAGCAGCAGCAGCCATAGTTCCTCCACACCTATCACAGAGCCGACATACAATCAAATTTCACGAACGGCCTGGACAATGCTGGACATCTCCTACCGTCGCGCCACTGGCTCAGCCTCATGCCGTGGCATCGGAAGGAGCAGTGCAGAGCATGCATCGCGTCGTTGGCTTTCTGGCTGCGAGTATGTATGTACTGTACATGCGTCTTCATGCGACAGAAAGGACTGTGCCGGTCTATCGTGGTCATTTCGGAATCTGTGTTTTGGCTGGCTGGAAGGAGGGCTGTGGCGCTACCCCCTTCTCCCTTTGCGGTTACCGCCGCTGTGATAGTGAAGCTCTGTGGTGACGATATCCGTTCTCCAAGTACCATACTGTAAAGCAGTCTGGGAAAGGGGGGTGGGGGGTGGTTGCTGCCGTTTTGTTTCATTCGTTTTCTCATGAGGGATCTTGTTGGCGTTTCTTGTTCGGAGACTTGCCGAAGTGTTACTCGTACATGTACAAAGTACGTTCGTAAAAGTAAAGTAGTTAATTTAATCGGTTGAGAAATACTATGCGGCGCGACGAGGTGGAAAAGGGTCTTTTGGTAGTAACTGTGCCACGCTCAGCTAACCTCTCGGCTTATTGAGCTAAATCTCCATCTCGTCATGTGGGCGCCGGGTTCCCCAAGTGGCTGCTCGTGAAGCGGTCTCCCATTTTGCCGCTTCTAGGTTGAACCTGTAGGCGCTCGCATTGGATGAGGTTGGTTGATATCTTGTGTTCGTGATGGGCCCTCGGTCGGGGGAGTCTCGCCAAGGGGTTGTCTTGAAAAGCTGAGGGGGCGGGTTCATCTCCCAGAAATCAGAATCCCAGGCGTAGATATTATCGTCCCAGGTCGGGGAAAAAGCCCGATCGCCGGGGTCACTGGTTTCCACCGTAGTTGGCTCAATTCTCGGCGAGCCGGCGTCCCGGTAGTCACGAATGACCTTCTCGGTATGGGCTTCGAGTTCTGACGAATGATTCGAAATAGTCTCTTCCTCTTCGTCAACATACCTGCCGTCTGTATCGGCATCATTATCAACAAGTGTGCCAGTTTCTGACGTCCAACGGATATATTGATTGGAAGAACCATGGCCATGGCCGGGCGCATTAGCTTGTTCTCCGGTGGGGTAGCCGCGTCGCCTGCTTCCAGAAGGGCGTCGGGGAGATGTCTCAACGGAAGTGTCATCTCCAGAGATATCGAAATCGTTGGTTGCAATCCACGTTTCTACCCTACGCATTCGCTCGATGCGATTTTGCTGCTCATCACGATCTTGTACCGAAGAAACAAGATCGTCATTCCTTGCCGTTGGCTCTATGCCGAGTCGCTGTGAGGGAATAGAACTTACAGTTCGTATTTGGTCGGTGCCTTGAGGCCCGAGATGGGAGAAGTAGAGGTCTTCCTGGTCGGGTTTAAATCCGCTGATGGCCTCGTACTCATCAACCTTGCTGTGGAGACTCTCTCTCGTTCGACGTTTCTTCGGATTCCTCTTATTTGTTCGCGCGCTATTTTCTGCAACCATACTTTTTTGGGCTGAGGGCATCTCAATAGGACTAAGAGCACGTATGCTAGTGGACGAGCTTTGGCGCGCCCTAGCTATTTGTTTCGATGAGTTGGCTTGAATACTATATGTTGTTTGAGACCCGCCTCGCCAAGAGGAAGGATATGTAGCTGAGCCTGCCATCGATTGTCCCAAGGCCTGGTTGGAAGTCTGCGCGTCTGTGGAGAGAATGGAGGGCGCGGGTGACGTGCTCCGAGTTGACGCACGCTCGTGCCGTGTTCTGGGATTGTATTCAGCCTTTTGCTCCTCGGTGTTCGGCGACGATGGCGATTTGGTTGCTTGAAGTTGTGATTTGTCTTTGAGATGTCCTTCCTCGCCAACCTCGTGGCGCGATGTTGCAAGCTTAGCGTAAGTAGGCATCTCTAGATCGAGGTCGGTTGATCTCTTAAGCAGATTTGAAGAACGCACGATACCCAGTGACTCACATGCCGGGTCATGTTCCATGTTGTTCCAGAGCCAGCCGGGAACAATAATCAAGGCCAGAGTCGAGTCGCTTTTGAAGACGCCTACCCATTCGATCTTCTTTACCACAGCTAAATCAACATGGTCAACATTGTGGGGACGTTGCTCGAACCATTTCAACCAGTCATCTGCCAGTAACGCTTCCGCAGGGTTAGTCAGACGTATCTTGATTAAGATGCGAGTATCCGAGAGTTGACTTCGTGAATTGATCTGACTCTCGTACCCAGAGTCAGAATCGTCTTGCTGACTTTGAGGTGGCGGCGTCTCAGTGCTTTTCTTAGCCATGGTTATCCTCCCGCGAAACGATGGGTTTGCAACAGATAAGGCCTTCCACCGTGGTTCCGCTATCAAAGTATCCCGTATTTTCTTCTTCGTCATTGTGTCACAGAGGCTTTCAAAAGTCAGTCCGCCAACACTCTGCCTCTTCTCAAGTAGTGTCTTTAAAGCTGCAGTGAAATTAGTCTTTGTCTGGGCGCCGCTCTGCTCCTTAAGCCCTGATGAGCAGAAGATCTCACATCTGCGCCTATACGATGAGATCGTCGTCGAAGTCTCGATCATTGACAGCGAGTAACAACAGTCGAAGAGGTAGACGATGTCACATTCTATATCGTACATTCTGTTCTGATATTTTGACCAGAGAAGATGCTTGACCGAACTTTTCTTCGGTTTCCATAAGCGATCTGCTTTGTCGACAGCCCCATGGCCACAGTAATAAAGAATGAGTAAGTTAGACGAGTCGTCCTCAGCATTGACTCTACCTTCCACTGTATTTAGAGTCCGTTTGAAAGCGTTGTCGATTTCTCTCTGATTGTGGTCCCGATTGTTGAGCACATGCGTGGTGACATTGAAGCCAAATGGGGGTCGCCCGAAGACATTCCCCAGATCTCGGGCATTCTCCTCAACCTCCTCGGCATCGCTGTCTTTCCAGTATATAATGAGTACTTCAACGTAATCGTATCGGACATCTTGAAGTTTCATAGTCCTTAGTCCGTCTCTAACATGGCGTTGAAAATCGGCGAAGTTCTCCAGATGAGGTTCGTCGACTGTGTCACATCCGCATGGCCAAACCTTTAAAGCAATAGCTTCTTCATCTTGTAGATCATTTTGTAGGTCTCGCTCTTCGACGCCAGATGAGTGAGCGCCTATCCGCCCATTCGCATCATCAACGGCATACTGATTAAATTCAGAGGCTTCATCACCGTATCGTTCAGGTTGAGGTCGGGCGGTGCTGCTTGCGCCGGGGCCCCGATCCCAGGTCTCTGGAAGCGCCATGGGATCTGTGGATGTAGCAGGCATGTTAGAGGGTGAAAGAAGTCGCGACCGTTCAGGGCATAGAGGAGTGATAATCCGACAGGATGGTGAGAGCGTTATTTACCTCCGCCGCGTGGATGCTTGGTAAACATGCTGGCTTCCCGCCGCGGGGCGAGTAGCCTATGTCTCCTGCAAGTGGGTCAGGCACACCTAAAAAACGAAACTCGACATCAGCCGTTATAATGTATAGATGTACCTAGGTATGCGTCACGCATGATTGAGACGTAGTGTTTTGGATGTCACGGTTCGAGTCTTCATCGCGCGGCAGCGCTCACACCCAGCCTGGGGCCGAGGGCGCAGGCTTGGCACCAGCGCTTACCTACCTAACTTTCGCACTCTACGGGTACCTACATTTACCGAATAGCTCGCTGGGTACCGAGTTAGGTATGCGCTGATGGCATCTAGAGAGTTTAGGGTATCATCCCTGCACCTATTTCCACCTCCTACCGTGATTGACTCATCCAATATCCGTACCTTCACGTCCACCAATATATGATTCACTTCTGTGCTGGAAGGACTTCTTCCTAATCCTTCTCCAGGTCCTCGACATCTTCGACATCTTCATCACCAATGTCGACGCCTTCAACATCGCCCCATATATGTGGTTCCATTCTCACGGCATCCTCCTCAGCCTCCTCCGAGTCATCTCCCAAGTTCTGGCTCTCAGGAGATCGGATCTTGAGATCGTATGGCCTCAGTATCACATCTCCAGTCTCCCCATCCAACGTCTGCGCTTTACGTTCCTCCACCGGCTTCGCCTTTGACGAGTACCACCGAGTCTTCCACCAGACACCGCACATCGCAAGCACCACTCCCTCTTCCTGCACGTACCACCTTGTCAGTTCCACGCACTTTAACATGACGGCACACTTTCGAAAACGTTTCCAGCGCGGCGGCCGCAACTTACATCATAATCTGTGTTCCACAGCTCATCTAATTGCTCGCGCCACCAGCTCGACGAGACGCGAGTCTGTCCAACGTTGGCCGCTAGTCCGTCGATACTCACAGCCACTGCGGTCCCCTTCGTCGATAAGACAGCTAATCTCCTACGGGTTGCACTGAAGGTCTTGGTCACTATCCATACCCCTCTCCTTGGGTTACGTGTCCTGCGCAGGATTTCCTCGCCATTCTCTACCACCCAGTCGCAAAGAGGTCCGTTCGGGGTTGCTTGACGATATGTCACTGGCCCGTCGGTCACGAGAAGTGCGCCTTTATCAGACTTGGCTCTGTAGCCGTAAGTTACGCCTCCTCCTGCTGGTGCCCCTGGGATGCTAGTAGTAGTTATGTCAGTGTGTGTTGTCTTATTATTCCATCTAGTTCATATTGCCGTATTTCATGCTTTTTGAAAATAGAAAATGTCGAAATTTCGCTTCTTTGGGACTTACTTCACGTTCGCAGCGGCAGCGATCTCAAATTGCTCGACTCCCACAGACTTCCGCAGACCCCAGTGCTTCATATCTGCAAGATTACCATCGGAGAAAACAACGTCGTGGACAGGAGGCAGCTGTTTGGCTTGTACATCGAAAGGATTCGTGAGATCAACAATCGTCTGCCAGATTCCATCGACGTCGAAATACCCACACATCCCGGGCTTGAGCTTCGATGCTTTGATGGGCTGGTAAACGGCCCATCCCTCGGGCTGTCGCTTGAAGCATTCCACATAGTCCTCCTCCCAGTTGGTCTTTGACATCATTATTATTTTCTTTTTTGAAATACTACCAGCGGCACGTAAAATAGAACTACAGACAGACAGCGAGGTAGACGATGGCCCATGCCTAGATGATTGTGTGCGGCTGAGCTAGTGGGAGACCGGCAGGTCAGGCTACGACACAGCCTCACCAGCCTGAAAGGGCACTGCCCGGATTTTGCCAGGAATACCGAGACGTTCAGATCCCCCAATGATTGGATGAAGATTTAATGCTAAGAACACAGGCGTCAGTCTCATATGGAACGAAGTGGTGGGTAAGTATGAATTAAATGTCATGCTTGTATCTAGCCATATTCAAGATGAGCATCCCCACCAGATCCTTCCTTGTCTTCTCAGTTTTCCTGATTTCCAAGAGAGCTTCGGAGATCGTCCACCTCCATCGCGGAAATCGTGCCGGGGTTGTCTAGAACTTCAGTAAAATAGTATCTATACACAATAAAGCAATGGGCACGAACAAAACGAATATAGGGAGAGAGAGGGGCAAACTGAAACCCCGGCAGAGAGGCACGTAAGCAGAAAGCTGTATCCATGTTCCAGCACATCGTCTATTATAACGAAGCCCCTTCCCTCGCACCCACATACAACGACCTCCCCGTGGCCTTGACTACCCCATCCTCCGCACCGACCAACTCCCCGCTGACGAACCACTTCCTCCCCTCCCTCTTCTCAAGCCACGTGCGAATCATCACTGCGCCGGGCGTCGTCACGGCCGCGCGGAACGAGATCTCCAGCGTCGCGGTCACCAGCCAGGTACTGGCCCCGGGCGACACGGCTTCGCGGTAGCCCAAGACGCACAGGCCTAGCGCTTCGTCGAACAACGATGCTAAGACGCCGCCGTGTAATGTGTCGACGTACCCGTTGATGCTGCTGCCGAGTTGGGCGAAGACGATGTAGTAGGGGTTGGAAGGGCCTTGAGGGGCAGAGGGTGATGGAGAGGGGATGTCTGTCTCTGTTGGTGCTGCTGGTGGTGGTCCGTGTAAATGTAAGTCGGATTTCCGCATCGCGGCGAACAGGCGTGGGATTGTGTCGGGGGTCTTGATCACTTGACCGAAGAACGTGTCGGCCGTGTCGGAGGGGTTCATCTTGTGTCGCGTGAGGAAAGCAACGGGCTTGTAGTCGCTGGTGCCGGAGAGATACGGGCGCGTAAAGGGCAGAGATGAGAAGAAGTCAATGTCTTCTTGGCATACTGGGATGTTCCTGAGCATGGCACGATAGCTTTCGGACAGTGAACTGGACATGGCTCAAATGCTCCCCTCGGGGTTTGATTTTTGTGGGTGGTGTGGAAAAGGCTGCGATGTCCTTTGTAGTCCTTCTACCTGTCTGTTTGGTTCAAGCGACTGAGCTTGCAACGAAGAGAATGCATGATTTAAGCTGGGCTTGTTGGTCGTCGGTTGACGACTGTTTAGTATGGAGCGTTCAAATCCGGAACCGCGGTTGAAGCAAATGCGGAATGCGAATATGCAGTTCCGCGGCTAATGGCAGAACCGCTGGGTAGAACGCCTTATTGACAAGCACGTTCGGGTCACGCGTGATCTGTAATATCGAGGAGAGATTGCATTTGCATTGCCAAATGAATCGTGCTCAGAAAGCTCACAATTGCCCGGACCATTTCAGTCCCTATAAATATGATTTGTTGGTTGATTCACATCGACAAAATCCCTAGGTACCTAGGTCTGCCTAGGTAGTTAGGCGAAAGGAGCTAGATTAGGCTCCCCAAGGTCAGCTCGGGGAGGTCCAAGGGAGTGGCTCAGCTACTGACCTGGGGCTAGGCTATAAGGCCATGGATATAACCGGTACTGCCAGCGGGAATCGTCCCTCACACAACCAGCCACCAACTACCTAAATACCTCTACCAATGGATGGCATGGTAACGACAGTCGGGGCAGTCGCGGAGAGCCTCGTCAGCACCCGTTGGGTTGTTATCCGATTATCCGTAGTGTTGCTCTCTGTGCGTGTGGCAGTGGAACGATCGCGAGGTCTCTCGTTAATTGTACAAAATGTGTTAATTGATTGCTTAGGTTGCATGTACAGCTCTGCAGCGCGAAAAAGCTCCATCGATAGCAGTATAAGGAATAAAAAGAGGAATTGAAAAGAGCTAATGCTCAGTTGCGACGAGAGACGTGAACAACTAGCACAGAAAAAGGCTCAAATTAAGGCGGATAGAGACGACGCTATCACACAACGTCTAGCAAGCTTGCAACTTCCAAACGAGCAAAGAGCGATAGCCAAGAATCAGAAAAAGAGGTCACTAAAGCGTCAAGATAAAGACTGTTCTCATGATGAGGATATTCAGGTTATCGAAAGACCAGCGATGGTGGTGTACCGGATACTGACCTCACGAAGCAGAAGGTAATTACGTAAGCCACAGCAGTTAGATGATTATCTATTACAGATAAATGACATCGCATCGATCTCAGCTTTCTTAGTACATTGAGTTTTATGTAATTTGGACTGTAGTTGATTGCACAATTGATCAATTTAGTCAATGGGTTGTTGGGGTGGCACGCGCCTCGAAGGCGTGCACACCGTGGGGAGGTGCATAAATACTGAGGGGAGACCTCCTCATCTAGGTACAGTCGTTCCCGAAACCGCCCTCCCCTTTGCGGACACATTGCAACTTTCTCCCACTAACGTGCATCCCCACGCAATGAAATGCCCTAGGCATGGACCCACTTTGACTGTGCACGCCTCTCTATCCACCGCCACCATGAATTCTGCGCAGTGAAGGATACAAAGCGATCGCATAGCCATCGAATTGCCCATGTACCTCCTCTCTGCGAAAAATTACCATCGCTGGTGGGTCGTTCCTCACAGCGAAACGTTGCCGGCTTTGGGCTCTCCGTCACGCCGGCGCCGCCGCTGAAGTGACATCTCGGGCTGCTTCGGACTGAGGCACAATCATGGACGGCCATGCCACTTCTCTCGCGCCCTGTACACATCCGATGGGGTGTGACCTCATTGTTCGTGCGCTCGGCGCTGCATCGCTCGTCGCGTAGAGATCGCCATGCACGGAAGTGGACCCGCGGCACGAATCCGCGTACCGTTGACGCGGCTTGGCGGGAACGTCATGACAAGTTTGTGACAGTAATTCACTATAATCGACCGCGTTCCCACACCATTATATACCACAATTGAACGTAACTAGGGAGCTGTCATTTGAACAAAGTCCAATGCTGTGCCGTACTGAACTGACTCATATGCGCCACAGTGCCGAGGCGGTGCGCTTCCGCCACATGTTCCAGCCTCTGTCCTCGCGCCTGCGGCCCTCCACAGAGGCGTCACGGCTGCCTTGCGCTGGCCAGCTGCGAGGCTCGACAGAGACACATTTCAGCCTGATCGGACATGCTTCACCATGGCTGGGTATCATCCCTGGCTCGATCCTCGCCGTGGTCCAGATATAGTGTTTTCAAAGACATTCCACCGCTCAACGTTGTACCCTCATTACTACGCTGACTCTCCAAGCCACTGGAACGTCGCTTTGCAACGTTTGGCGCTCGACGACGACCTTTCTCCGCCCACTCTGCTCGCTTGAGTCGCATCCCACAGCGTATCCTGGCGAGAGCTAAGTACGCCTAACTGATAAGAGCAACAACAAGGATGCCCGTGTCACCCGAGCGCGTATTCCATTCCTGCGGTCCTACAGCGAGCCAAACGCGATGCGCCTGCTGAAATACGACGATCAAGGCACCCTCAGCCTGACCGAGGATCTTCACGACCAGATCCCGCCCTACGCGATCCTCTCACACACCTGGGGGAAAGACCAGGATGAGGTCACTTTCGACGACCTGAAGCAGGACTCTTTTCAGAGTAAGGCTGGCTATGCGAAGATTCGATTCTGCGGCGAACAAGCGAGAAAGGATGGTCTTGAATACTTCTGGGTCGACACATGTTGCATCAATAAAGCGAATAACACTGAATACTCAGAGGCTATCAACTCTATGTTTCGCTGGTACCGCGATGCTACTAAGTGCTACGTCTATCTGTCAGACGTCTCGATCCGCGACGGATACGGGGACCACGAGGAACCGGCGTGGATGCTGGCCTTCCGGAAAAGTAGATGGTTCACACGAGGCTGGACACTTCAAGAGCTACTGGCGCCGAGATCGGTCGAGTTCTATTCCCGAGAAGGAGAGCGGTTGGGTGACGAGAAGACACTCGAGCAGCAGATCCACGAGATTACGGGTATTCCAGTGACGGCCCTCGGCGGCACGCCTTTGTCTACGTTCAATGTGGACGAGCGCATGCGATGGGCCGCCCTACGAGAGACAAAGAAGAAGGAGGACCAGGCATACTGTCTGCTCGGGATCTTCGATGTGTCTATGCCGTTAGTATATGGCGAACGAGAGAAAGCGCTTGTCAGGCTCAAAGAGGAGATCGAGAAATCATTAAAGAGACAGTCAACCGAGACAATAGACACCTGGATTCGCAAGAAATGTTACAATCCAACAAATCTTAAGATTGAACGACTCTCCGGGGGGGAATTGCCAATGGATCAGTGCTACATCAACCTCGCTATTGTACAGCGATACCCTCAAGATACGCCGTCCTCAGGAGTCAAAGGTACTTTTTCTGGGGATAGCAATGCGGCACATCCTTCATCCCCCTTTTCACTCCTTTCCCGACTTCGTGTCAAAGATCGAAACGAAGGAACACATGTTCCATTGTCGACAATCTTCGACTCGCGTAAAGGACGTGGTGACTCTGAGAAGCAACCCAAACGTATCCTAATTCGTGGACAGGCCGGGGTAGGAAAGACCACCTTATGCAAAAAGATGGTCTATGACTTTACCTATACTGGTATGTGGACGAACTTGTTCAGCCGCATCCTCTGGATACCTCTACGAAAGCTGAAAGGTCGAGGTGCGGGATACAAGGTACAAGATCTGTTCAGTGATGTCTTCTTCTCTACCCATGAATATCCGGCGGATGCTGCCCTGGCATTGCATAGGGCAATCGATAATTCAAAGTCTGCTCAGACTCTTTTCGTTCTCGATGGCTTAGACGAAGTATCGCAGGACTTTGAAAAGGATGGAGATATGTACCTGCTTCTGCTCTTTCTCTTGAATCAGTCTAATGTCATCATCACATCTCGACCGTATGTGATTCTTCCGAGCGGCCTGAATTCTCTCAACTTGGAGCTGGAGACGATTGGATTCTACCCAGAACAGGTGAAGACCTATCTTGAAAAATCGTTTTCTGACCCTCAGAAAGTTGAGGACATCCAGTCATTTCTCGAAGACCACTGGCTGATTCAGAGTCTGGTTCGAATTCCCATTCAGCTAGATGCAGTCTGCCTTACCTGGGACGTTGGTGACACTTTCAAACAGGCTCCAGAGACCACGACGGACGTTTACCGAGCGATCGAGCTCAAATTGTGGAAAAAGGATATCGTTCGTTTTGGTAAAAGGCTCGATGGAGACCTATTGCATAATACCACCCTACAGGAAATTCCAAGACAAAAAATTGAAAGGTTAGTCATGGATGAAATTATACTGCTCGAAATACTCGCATTTACTGGACTATATAATGATATTGTGGACTTTAACTTGGAGCTTTTGGACACGATATGCGAGCACTTTGAACGCCTGGACCCGATTGCCTTACCGAACAAGATCCTTCAAAACGTCTCTTTCCTGCGGACGTCAGAGTTGTCGTCGATGAATCAGTGCCGATATTACCACTTCCTACATTTGACATTTCAAGAGTATTTTGCGGCACGGTATTTCGTCCGCCATTGGAAAGCTAAACAAAATCTTGAATGTCTGCAACTCGAAGAGGGAAGTATCCAGAAAATTCCGCCTATCCGCTTTCTTCAGACAAATAAATATGTGACACGCTATAATATTGTGTGGCGGTTTGTCGCTGGGCTGCTTCAATCTCACCAGGTGGACATAGGAACGTTTTTCAAGGGTCTTGAAGAACCATCCGACCTTCTGGGGCCGGCACACCAGCGACTGGTTATGGACTGCTTGAGCGAAGTAACGTGTTCGCACAGTCGGAGCGATTTCGCTTCAGTTCGACAGAAGTTGGAAAAGACGTTGTCCTATTGGCTGCATTTTGAATGCAATTTTCACGGACGAGCAGAGCTAGCATACGGGATGGAATTTCCAGAGGAGATCGTGAGCTCCCTTCTACGAAGCGGGTCTGAACAGGTGAGAGTGATGACCCTGGAATCACTAGCACATCGTCCTAGGATCCAATTGAGTATTTTGACTGCGGCCATCTCTTTACTAAAAAACGACCTCTCGGACCGTTCGAAGATTGCTATATGTGGAGTTATTAGGGGCTATCATGGACAATTATCGAGGGATATACTGAAGCAGCTATTCGCATGGCTTGAAGATCAAGATGCCAGCGTTAGGCGGATGGCTCTTCGATTGCTTGGAGATCGATCTTCCTTGTCAGACAATATCCTTGAGAAAGTGGTGGCACGACTTTCGGACCAAGACTGGGTCGAAAGGAATACAGCCTTCGAGGTTCTTCGAGGCCAATCCTCCTTATCAGGCAATATCCTTGAGAAAGTGGTGGCACGACTTTGGGACCCAGATAGAAATATTGGGCAGATGGCCCGTAAAATCCTTCGAGGTCTATCAGACGATATCCTCGAGAAAGTAGCAGCACGACTTTCGGACCAACACTGGGACGTTAGGCAGACAGCCCTCGAATTCCTTCGAGATCAACCCCGCTTGTCAGATAACATTCTTGAGAAGGTAGTGGCACAACTTTCGGACCAAGACTTAGTCAATAGGCGGAGGGCCTTCAAAGTTCTTCGAGGTCAATCCCCCTTATCGGACTATATCCTTGAGAAAGTGATGGCACGACTTACGGACCAATACAGGAACGCTAGGCAGGGAGCCCTTAAAGTTCTTCGAGGTTAATCCTCCTTGTCAGGCGATATCCTCGAGAAAGTGGTAGGGCGGCTTAGGGACCAACATAGTGTTGACAGGCGAGAGAGCCTTAAAGTCCTTCGAGGTCAATCCTTTCTATCGGACGACATCCTCGAGAAAGTGGCAGCACGGCTTTCGGACCAACACTGGGATATTAGGCAGAACGCCCTCGAAGTCCTTCGAGGTCGACCCTCCTTGTCAAGCGATATCCTTGAGAAAGTAGTGGCACGACTTTCGGACCAAGACTTAGTCAATAGGCAGAGGGCCTTCGAAGTTCTTCGAGGTCAATCCTTCTTGTTAGGCGATATCCTCGAGAAAGTGGTAGGGCGGCTTAGGGACCAACATAGTGTTGACAGGCGGGAGGGCCTTAAAGTCCTTCGAGGTCAATCCTTTCTATCGGACAACATCCTCGAGAAAGTGGTGGCACGACTTTCGGACCAAGACTGGGTCGATAGGCAGAGGACCTTCCAAGTTCTTCGAGGTGAATCTTCCTTATCGGATAATATCCTTGAGAAAGTGGCAGCACGGCTTTCGGACCAACACTGGGATGTTAGGCAGAACGCCCTCGAAGTCCTTCGAGGTCAATCCTCCTTGTCAAGCGACATCCTCGAGAAAGTGGCAGCATGGCTTTCGGACCAAGATAGAGATGCTAGGCAGAGGGCCCTAGAAGTCCTTCAAGGGCAATCCTTCCTATCGGACGACATCCTCGAGAAAGTGGCAGTGTGGCTTTCGGACCAAGATAGAGATACTAGGCGGAGTGCCTTAGAAGTCCTTCGAGGGAAATCCTTCCTATCGGACGACATCCTCGAGAAAGTGGTGGCACGACTTTCGGACCAAGACCAGGTCGGTAGGCAGGGAGCCTCCGAAGTCCTCCGAGGTCAATCTTCCTTATCAGACAACATCCTCGAGAAAGTAGTTGCATGGCTTAAGGACAGAGATAGGGTCGTTAGGCAGACGGCCCGCGAAGTCCTTCAAGGTCGGCCCTCCTTATCAGACAATATCCTCGAAAAAGTGGTCGCACTACTTCAGGACCCAGAAACGAATGTCAGGCAGACGGCCCTTGGAATCCTTCGAGATCGATCCTACTTGCGAGGCGACATTCTTCTAAAACCTCAATATCTGAAATCACTTTACGAAAGTTGGCTACACCGCAGTTTCAATGAACAAGTCCATGGGTATATCGTGGATTATGTCTTTTATCTTAGCACTCCGGAAGGTGTCAAATCGATTTCTTTTATGAGCGAAGACAGTCTAATTCAGTTTAAAGGCATGATTAAGGAAGTGCAATCAAGTTTATGTATGCCTGAGAAGTGAACGTTGATAGAACGGCACAAGGATGTCAAAGACCGCTGTCGCTGTGAAACATGATGGATTATAATAGTTTCTTAGCAAGAGGGAATATCTTTGATATGTAGCTCTAGTGAAACAACTGAAGATGCTATTGTAGCTTATATTGCGGACAAGTCAGTTAATGAGGTGGTTTACTCGGCGGAGGGCCTGATCAAGGTTAAGATTGAAGTGGCGATCCTGCTCTACGAAGGGCTGCCTTCATTGTCCCATATCCATTGTCCCATAAATCATTTGGCCACCTCGGTCTCCGTCGTGATTTGGATCAGCGTTGTCGACAAGAACTCCAGTAGATTGTCTTCGACTGCCTTCTTGTCGAGATTCCCCTGTCCCGATCGAGAAGAAGCACTTTATCGATGGTTTCAAGTTACCAGCACACCAAGTCTCGGTTGCTTCACCTTCCACCTCTTCCACGGGGTTGTTTACTCCTAACGCGCCATCCACAAACTATCGCGCTGCGATGGAGACGTGATCGAAGAAGACGGTACCGGCCAACGTGGCGTGGGCGGCTTCGCTCACTGTGGCAGGCACACTCGGTTTCTGGGGAAGGTCGTAACTTCGTAGTCGCGTGATCCCGTACAGGTCTTTCGCCACTGTGCATATAAAGCTAGATCACCGTTTAGCATATAGTATAGTCGATCCTCGGATTTGGTGTACACTTTACATCCGCGAGGCTTCCCATCATTGAACGGGTCAGTTGGGGAGTAACATTGACTGCTGATCACTTCATCGATGGCCACCTTTAGTTTGGCGCTGTCGAATTTGTGATTGGACGTATCCTGTCCAGCTAAACGGCGTCCGGTGTGCCTTCTCTTCAAACATAGCCTTGACCAGTCGGTTGTAGGCGGTAATGCACTCGTCCACGCCCATCTGAAGCCGGCCAAGCATGATGGCGATCAGGCTGTGGTGAGGAGTGTCAGTATGATAGCCGTGATTGATGATGGAGTGTGTTCTACGTGTACCCTCCGGTGCTTGTTCCGCCGATCAGATCGAACAATTCGTACGGCTTGAGCAAAAGTGCGCTGCTCTTCTGGCATTCGTGATTCAGCTGGGTCATGATGCTCTTTAGGATAGGGAGGGTCGACAGACCCCGAACTCCACCGCCGTCGAGCGACAGCAGACAGAGCCTGGTATAGTCAACGGGGTTGGGCGGGCCACCCGTCGCTTGTTTGGCACAGACTGTATGCTCCATGAGGCCTGCCGACGCTCAGAGATGTGGGAAGGTAAGTCAGGAGGAAATATAGAGAACCATCGCGCGCGTAAGACTGAAGGCCGCAAGCCGCGTTTCAAGGTATTTACGAGGAGCATCGAGACAGGAGGTGTTCGATCAGGCTGAATGGGCAAGTCTCGAGAGCGCATCTGGTCCGCAAGAGGCAGCCGGGCGCCTGCGCAGAGTAGGCGGCTCGATGGGGGCTAAATATGTGTGTGAGGCCTAACACGGCCTCAGGTAGTGTGGCGTACGGGGAGGATGAGTCATTCGCTACGGCAGAGCAATAGACAGGCTTTGAAAGACCAACAGCCATTGCATAAATAGCAGCCAACTGCCGCGTCAGAACGCCGTCTTACGTATCGCGTTACCGTATCGATTTCTTCGCGCCGTTCCCGCCAAGCTGCCTCGTCTGGTTCGCGGAGCTTTGCCGCGGGCCCACTTCTGTGCATGCCGATCTCTACGACCCGTGCACGGCAGTGCTGTGGATACGAACGACGGAGCCAGACCGCATCGGACATGTGTAGGGAGCAAGAGTGGTGGCACGGCAGCCCGTAGTTGCAATTTGGTTAGGGAGTACCCGAGATATGATTCCAGGAGAGGCGCCGAAAAGTTGGAATGCCAAAAGCTTGCAGCATTTCTCCGCGTGTAACGACCCACCAGTGGTGGTAATTTTACATGAAAAGTAGGTTTCTGGGCAATTCAGTGTCCATTCGATCACTTCCCTCTTCTCATCAGCAATATTCGCAGTGGTGGTAGATGGCGAGGTATGTTAAATTAAAGTGGGTCCGCACCCAGGGCATTTCATTGCATGGGGATGCACGTTAGAAGCTAAAGATAAAAGCGCGCCATACTTTTCTAAATCTGTAATAGTCTATTTACTTTAACAACGAATCAGCAACGAGCGTTTTTCCCTACGGTATGACTAATACCGTACGATTCCGGTTATTGA